>CM061919.1:104154653-104754653 GCA_031002005.1 Vandiemenella viatica | reverse complement strand
TTCATTTTATTTGCTGCATCTTTAAGTTCTCTCCATTTCAAGTCATCCAATAAGGTCATCTTATATCCAACTTTGTTGCCCTTCCCACAATTAGTCTTCAAAGTATTTTTTACACATCTCCTTTAGCTCATCAATTGTTGCAACTATACTAGTGTGCAAAGCTTAAGGACAAGATAGATAAAGTAACATAGCATAGTAACTACACGATGGAAATGAATGAAAGTGCGAGAGCATGTTGCCAAAGGTATCCCATACATGCACAAAAAGTTGTCCATCACATGGCGTGAGGTCAGAGCGACTATAGGCCCATGTGGCATCTTAATACACAACACGAGGCAGTGGAAGAAACAGGATAAGAGATTGTGTGTCAATCAGCGAGCAGTAATGGTACATTGTGGTGGTGTTCTTTATTTCAACTTGGCCCCGAGACAACATTTGAATGACTTCACATGGAGAAAAATCATCAGGAAACTGGAAGTACAACTGTGATGAGTTTAGCCCTGGAGTTTTGTATTGCTCACAGCACTTTCATGAACGTGGTGAGAATTCCGAACCACAGGCCCTACTGCCCGAAGGTGAGGTGACAACAATATTGTGCAAAAGGCAAAAAGGGACCCACATCAAACAGCGGGTGCAAATGTAGCTATGTTTTACAGGACAAAAAGGATGCAGTCTCACATTCTACAGTGGCACAGCAACTGCATGGAATTGGTCTCTTTGCCTGATGACCATTGTGTTTTGTTCTGTTGACACCCGTACATTGGCGGCACAGTTTGCTAGGGCGCCAAGAACATCAGGACTGAACCAACGAAGTGTGGGGTTGTGCAGCTGTCTCAGATTCGGTCCGTGCAATGATTCTAGATGTACCCTCATTTAGCAAGAGGTAGGAACATGGCCGGCGGATAATGTGGGTACCGTGGGTATAGGTACCCACCCGGGAAATTCCAGGTGGGTATTTTACCCACCCGAAATTTGAGAGCAACTGAGCGTGTATAGAGGAAAGAAATGAGACAGAGCAGACCAGCTAAGCATATTAGTTTCATGATTAAAAATGCGTGTAAAATAGACTGTACCTACAACAACGCCATTAGTAAGACGCAAAATTCCTTTGATGTTTCGACAGCCTGCTGATCTCGATAGACAGCAAAAGGAAGAGCGGTACGGTAAAACAACGTACATCCAAAACAGTCATGCGTGAAAGCCGTTTAGTGTATTTCGAAGCAGCTTCGGCTGAATCCTTGTGTATTATATTTTTAAAAAATTTAAAAAATCAAATGGAAAAACTCGTAGTCAAGCTGTAAAGGAGAAACGAAGTGAGTGTGGATAACTATAGAACTCTAGAAGACAGGGAAATGTGGAGGATAAATTTGCATCGTCTTTAGACGTAGGTCCACTGGAACTTTAAAAGATGATCTTGTTCAGTCAAAATCGGGAGAGTAAGCAAAAGTAAACTCTTATTTTTGTTCTTCACCTTATACACAAGTATATAGGAAATGAATATTCATGCGTATTTACTAGAGATGAAACTGAATTTACATTACAGAAGCGGAAACAGAAGCAGAAATTATACGAAAATGTTGAATAGAAATGTCAATTGGTGTCACAGATCTTCATTTAGTTTCAAAATACTTCTGTATAATAAATTTAATAAAAGTGAAATAATGTTTATTTTAACGCTCAAATGAATCTGTCAGTAACTGACTTTTAAATAAAACTTTAATCATATTAATTTACTGATTAATGTAGCTAGTAAGTTAAAAATAGCAAGTTAAATTTTAAAAACAAAAGTTTAGCCGCATTTCTTGTTTTAAAATCCTTCTTTTTTCATCATAAATTAAGGTTGCTTCACTGACAAAAACCTACGGGGCAATAACAACAATATGAAATATTTGAGAGCGTTCACATGACATCCCTTAGCAGGTTCTTCTTTTAATTGAAGTTAATTTGCTTCAACTATTGGAATAGACTGACATTGATATTATTATTATTATTATTTTTGTTCTTGCACCTAAAGACCTGCATTTAGTTTTTCACACTCTTCTGGATGCATAGATTTCAAATGACTTTTTAAAGCAATTGTAGTGTGGTAGAAATTCTTTTTCACATAATGAACACTTCGTCAAATATTTGGACTTTTTTGGTTTCATTTTGAGACATACTAATGGTTATACAACAAAATACATACTTAGCACTAATTCTCTTCATTCTAAAGCGTTAAAAAACGCTTATAATATCAATGTGGAACAATCGATATCAAGGTCTCATTCAAAACAGATGTTCGATTACCGTACAGATTTGTCGAAAATATTCAGTACTTTGTTGGCGTTGGCGAGAAAAGGTCTTTTTGTGAGAGAAGCCAACAATGATGAAAATTCAAATTTCATGGCTTTTTTAAAGGCTCGAGCTGAAGATGTGACTGAACTAAAATCATGGCTACAAAGAGATGGCCGCAAATGGCTTCATCATAACTGTTTGAATGAAATTCTTGATTTGATCGCTACTACACTGCTGTCTAGAATCATGGAAGAAATAGGAGCATCTTGTCTGAGATACGTTTCGGAAGATTTCATTGCAAGTGAGAATTTCATTGCATTGTTTTTAACTTATTGGTTCTGGTCATTATCATTTTCGCCAAGCAAGTAACGAATACGCAAAGAAAAGCCTCGATTTCTATTTGTGCACTGTAGTGCTCATAATCTCAATCTTGTAATACGAAGTGGAATTGAGAGAGTTATAACATCAAGAAATTCATTGGAACTGTTAAGGATTTGATAAGCTTCGTGCGAGACTAGCTGAAACGACTTGGACAGTTTAGGAAACGGCCTTCTCTTGCAGCCTTTTGCCTGACAAGGTGCTTATAAAAAATACAAGTTTAATCGATTTTTTAATTTATGGTTTCGTATTTGTAAGCATATTTATTAATTTCTTTACAGAGAGTGAGAATCAGATCTCGTAAACAGTAAGAGAAATTATCAGAAGCTAATGCATTTTTTATAGATCCTTCTGCGTCCAGAGGCAGATAGCGCTGTCGCAGCTAAAGCTTCTGGATTTACTTCTACATGGAATCGTTTAAGTTTATTTTCTGTTTAACAATGATAACAGAAATTTTTGATCGCGTCGAAATTTTGACTATAAATCTACAGAAATCTAATCTATGACTTAAATGAATCGTAAAAGAATACAGAAGCAATCACCGACGTTTTTTACTGTGTTCAAGATTCAAAATTCGAAGAAATTTAGCGGAAAAGTTTGCAATCAGATACTAAATTTGAAATAAACGAACCACAACTCCCACAAAAGCGTAAAATTCGCATCTGCTCTACCAAGGTAGAAGCGAAAATCTTTCATTTGAAATACTTCAAAATATTTTCACGTAAATCTCATATTGAAGTTATGATCAAGTAGTGATGCCGTTAAGGAGTCGATTCCATTCACTTCTTCAAATCATTAGAACAGTTGGCTTTGGGAGAGCCGAAATTTCTGTAACCATGATTTTGACCAAGAAAGCTTGGTGAGTGATAGAAGCAAGTTTTGAGAAGGCAAGATGAGCAGGCAATACATTTGAGAGAGGTTAAAGATTTTCTTTTTAACAAATGGACTAGAGGACTCACACCAGAGTTTGTGCGCTTCGTTCCACTACTCGTCCTCGATTGTCCTGTTCGAATGAAGGAAGTTTTTTCGATCTTACGCCGACTCAAGAAATACCCAAGTGCGACAATGTTGCGAGATAGATTCAATAACAGCGCAATATTACACGTAAATTGTAATCTCACTTACAAACTAGGTTCGGAAAAATTGTTGAATCGGTTCATTTTCAAACAAGCAAAGTGCAGTACAGTTTTTTTTACATTACGCAATTAATATCGAATTATAAATTTTTTTAAAAAATTTTTTTTTGTATACAAATAAAATATATTGAATAAATTATTCGATAAATTTTTAAATCACAGTTTCAAGGGGAACCTACCTCCCCCCCGTCCTCACCAATTACCTGACTACCCACCCGGGTTAACACGAAACGCCGGCCCTGCCCAGGAACATGTGGGTACCGTGGGTATAGGTACCCACCCGGGAAATTCCAGGTGGGTATTTTACCCACCCGAAATTTGAGAGCAACTGAGCGTGTATAGAGGAAGAAATGAGACAGAGCAGACCAGCTAAGCATATTAGTTTCATGATTAAAAATGCGTGTAAAATAGACTGTACCTACAACAACGCCATTAGTAAGACGCAAAATTCCTTTGATGTTTCGACAGCCTGCTGATCTCGATAGACAGCAAAAAGGAAGAGCGGTACGGTAAAACAACGTACATCCAAAACAGTCATGCGTGAAAGCCGTTTTAGTGTATTTCGAAGCAGCTTCGGCTGAATCCTTGTGTATTATATTTTTAAAAAATTTAAAAAAATCAAATGGAAAAACTCGTAGTCAAGCTGTAAAGGAGAAACGAAGTGAGTGTGGATAACTATAGAACTCTAGAAGACAGGGAAATGTGGAGGATAAATTTGCATCGTCTTTAGACGTAGGTCCACTGGAACTTTAAAAGATGATCTTGTTCAGTCAAAATCGGAGAGTAAGCAAAAGTAAACTCTTATTTTTTGTTCTTCACCTTATACACAAGTATATAGGAAATGAATATTCATGCGTATTTACTAGAGATGAAACTGAATTTACATTACAGAAGCGGAAACAGAAGCAGAAATTATACGAAAATGTTGAATAGAAATGTCAATTGGTGTCACAGATCTTCATTTAGTTTCAAAATACTTCTGTATAATAAATTTAATAAAAGTGAAATAATGTTTATTTTAACGCTCAAATGAATCTGTCAGTAACTGACTTTTAAATAAAACTTTAATCATATTAATTTACTGATTAATGTAGCTAGTAAGTTAAAAATAGCAAGTTAAATTTTAAAAACAAAAGTTTAGCCGCATTTCTTGTTTTAAAATCCTTCTTTTTTCATCATAAATTAAGGTTGCTTCACTGACAAAAACCTACGGGCAATAACAACAATATGAAATATTTGAGAGCGTTCACATGACATCCCTTAGCAGGTTCTTCTTTTAATTGAAGTTAATTTGCTTCAACTATTGGAATAGACTGACATTGATATTATTATTATTATTATTTTTGTTCTTGCACCTAAAGACCTGCATTTAGTTTTTCACACTCTTCTGGATGCATAGATTTCAAATGACTTTTTAAAGCAATTGTAGTGTGGTAGAAATTCTTTTTCACATAATGAACACTTCGTCAAATATTTGGACTTTTTTGGTTTCATTTTGAGACATACTAATGGTTATACAACAAAATACATACTTAGCACTAATTCTCTTCATTCTAAAGCGTTAAAAAACGCTTATAATATCAATGTGGAACAATCGATATCAAGGTCTCATTCAAAACAGATGTTCGATTACCGTACAGATTTGTCGAAAATATTCAGTACTTTGTTGGCGTTGGCGAGAAAAGGTCTTTTTGTGAGAGAAGCCAACAATGATGAAAATTCAAATTTCATGGCTTTTTTAAAGGCTCGAGCTGAAGATGTGACTGAACTAAAATCATGGCTACAAAGAGATGGCCGCAAATGGCTTCATCATAACTGTTTGAATGAAATTCTTGATTTGATCGCTACTACACTGCTGTCTAGAATCATGGAAGAAATAGGAGCATCTTGTCTGAGATACGTTTCGGAAGATTTCATTGCAAGTGAGAATTTCATTGCATTGTTTTTAACTTATTGGTTCTGGTCATTATCATTTTCGCCAAGCAAGTAACGAATACGCAAAGAAAAGCCTCGATTTCTATTTGTGCACTGTAGTGCTCATAATCTCAATCTTGTAATACGAAGTGGAATTGAGAGAGTTATAACATCAAGAAAATTCATTGGAACTGTTAAGGATTTGATAAGCTTCGTGCGAGACTAGCTGAAACGACTTGGACAGTTTAGGAAACGGCCTTCTCTTGCAGCCTTTTGCCTGACAAGGTGCTTATAAAAAATACAAGTTTAATCGATTTTTTAATTTATGGTTTCGTATTTGTAAGCATATTTATTAATTTCTTTACAGAGAGTGAGAATCAGATCTCGTAAACAGTAAGAGAAAATTATCAGAAGCTAATGCATTTTTTATAGATCCTTCTGCGTCCAGAGGCAGATAGCGCTGTCGCAGCTAAAGCTTCTGGATTTTACTTCTACATGGAATCGTTTAAGTTTATTTTCTGTTTAACAATGATAACAGAAATTTTTGATCGCGTCGAAATTTTGACTATAAATCTACAGAAATCTAATCTATGACTTAAATGAATCGTAAAAGAATACAGAAGCAATCACCGACGTTTTTTACTGTGTTCAAGATTCAAAATTCGAAGAAATTTAGCGGAAAAGTTTGCAATCAGATACTAAATTTGAAATAAACGAACCACAACTCCCACAAAAGCGTAAAATTCGCATCTGCTCTACCAAGGTAGAAGCGAAAATCTTTCATTTGAAATACTTCAAAATATTTTCACGTAAATCTCATATTGAAGTTATGATCAAGTAGTGATGCCGTTAAGGAGTCGATTCCATTCACTTCTTCAAATCATTAGAACAGTTGGCTTTGGGAGAGCCGAAATTTCTGTAACCATGATTTTGACCAAGAAAGCTTGGTGAGTGATAGAAGCAAGTTTTGAGAAGGCAAGATGAGCAGGCAATACATTTGAGAGAGGTTAAAGATTTTCTTTTTAACAAATGGACTAGAGGACTCACACCAGAGTTTGTGCGCTTCGTTCCACTACTCGTCCTCGATTGTCCTGTTCGAATGAAGGAAGTTTTTCGATCTTACGCCGACTCAAGAAATACCCAAGTGCGACAATGTTGCGAGATAGATTCAATAACAGCGCAATATTACACGTAAATTGTAATCTCACTTACAAACTAGGTTCGGAAAAATTGTTGAATCGGTTCATTTTCAAACAAGCAAAGTGCAGTACAGTTTTTTTTACATTACGCAATTAATATCGAATTATAAATTTTTTTAAAAAATTTTTTTTGTATACAAATAAAATATATTGAATAAATTATTCGATAAATTTTTTAAATCACATTTTCAAGGGGAACCTACCTCCCCCCGTCCTCACCAATTACCTGACTACCCACCCGGGTTTAACACGAAACGCCGGCCCTGCCCAGGAACATTCTTGAACACGATCGTTTTGGTGATCCAAATGTTGTGGTGTGGAGGGGCATAATGTTGCATGGGCATACCAAATTCCAAGTATTTGAATGTGGAACTCTCTCCACTCAATGTTCTGGAAGTGAATTCAGCCATGACCTTTAAAACGAATCATCATGGCATTTGATTGCAATGATTTTGGGAAACGTGGAAAACCAAAATTTGGATGGTTGGACAGGGATTTGAATCCTCCTTTTTCTCATTTTGATTAATTTCTTTCTCACAATTAATATTTCAAACAATATTATTTTTAATCCTCCTACCACTTCCAACAGTCAATTCCATTCTATACCTGTCTGTGTTGCACGTTGGTGCTTGTACGAGCTCAGTCAAATGTTTCTAATTTCTTAGAGAAAGAGAGAACAGCCCAAGATATTGTGTTTTTGTGTATTATATTTCTTTTTGCTGTTGCCCTCGTCGCTTCAACTTTGGGTATAATTTCTCTCTCCTTTCCATATAAATACACTTTATGTCATTTCTTCCTACTCCAATGTGGCTGAAAAATACAAATATTAATTTCATCCACATTAAAAGATGTTACTAATGATGTGTGATCAACCCAAAACATGAAAATAATAACTGAATAGAATAGATTTAGTATAAAGACTAAACTCCAGTAAGAATGGGGAAGTATTTCAACAGGCTACAATAGTGAATATTGCACACACCATTTTTAAAACAGCACCTCATAAATATTTTCATAAATAGTAGAAATGATTATTATTTTTTGCCACAATTGATACAATTTGGTGATTTTTTAAAAGATTATATCAAGAATCATTTGGGAGTTACCTCTATGTTGCCAACGTCTCGACTTTGTTAAGGTATCTCTGTCTGCATAACGAAAACAATATTGTGATAACATTTATTATTGAATGATTACTCTATCAGCAGTCAGTACCAGTACTTGTTTAATATTAGTATTTGTAAATCAATATTAATTGGCAATATATTCACAATGTTGTTAGCTACATTATTCAGTCTAATTGTCTGTACAAATTAACACCTTTGAATCATCACATGAAAAAAGGGATGAATACTAGTTTGTTCATTCATTTCTGCACTGAGTCAAAAGTGATTGAATGCATCTAGCCTCCAAATGTGAAAGGGGCCTCTAACAGTGAGCAATTTTTTTATCTGCTTACCATCTAACAGCGAGGTCTTTAGAGACGGGAAAGGATGGGAGGCAAGGAATGGAAAGGAATTTGGCCATGGCCTTTTGAAGGGAGCATTCCGGCATTCGCCTGGAATGATTTTGGAAACCATGGAAAACCCAAATTTGGATGCCCGGATGGGGATTCGAACCGCCATCCTCCCGAATGCGAGGCCAGAACGCTAGCCATTACAACACCACGCTTGATGTGAACAATTTGAGGGTGGCTAACAATAGAGGAGGCCCATTCTTTTCAGGATGGTTTTACATATAACAGTTAAAAATAGAGATAAACAGAATTAAATAAAATATTGAGTCTTTCACACTTTATTATTTCAACTGAGATGACACACAAAGGAGTGGAATGATATTCAGCACACATTTTCAAACAACTCATCTCTCATATTGAAAATACAATGAGACATAATACACCAGATGTTCATTACATTATACACTGAATATTAGTTTCTGCTTGCACTCAAACTCACACTGTTATTTCACAAACACCCAAAACATGTTATCATAAATAAAATAAAGGCACCAAGAAACACAATGTTGCTTATTTTGTTCTTTTTGGTATGAATTTAACACTAGATCTTAGTGTGCAAATATTTACCCATACATGTTTACGTACATCCAAGTAGATTACAATGAAGCACATGAAAAGCATACCAAAATACATTAATTTCTCTATCTGAAAGCCATAAAGTGAACACATGAATACTATGCAACTTTACTATTGCAGGCACTTGCTACAATGTTCATGAATTATGGACTGTTCCAATAAATGAGTAAATTATTACAAAAATATTAGCTCAGTAAAATAGTTACAATGTGGATTATGAACATGTAAGTATCTGAAGTAAAACCAGACAACACATTTACATGCAATCCTATAAACCATGTTCTCACAAAAATTTTGGGGTTTGAGAGAATCGAATCAATCTGAGCTGGTATACTGTCAATTAAATAAAATCATCCTTTTTTAAAACAACCTACTTATTGTCAACGTGGATGCCATCTTAATTTTCCAATCAACTTATGCTTATAATATACAAAACGAATACAAATGTAACTAATATAGAGCATCAACACAATTCTTAAATTCTAACTGTGTATGTAATTAAATAAAACACTCAAGAATATTCAAATTAAATCATGATGGTAGCAGGATGGTGCAGACGCACAAAAACATTGAAATACTATGAACCACGAAAGTTTTGTGTATAAACCTCTATTGACAAAAGACTGCACTGACTACCTTTGTTGATGAGCTTGTAATAGTTGTCAGGTACTAATATTGTTTCAGACTATAAAAGCATATTATTGACTTGATGGGTAAGAAATGAGTTGATTAACAAATACAGATATAATTTAAATGCCAGGATATAAAAGATACTGGTCAGCAAATGCAATTGGATACACTATGCACCATTTTCCTTTAATCTAATAACTGCAGTGTCAGATATTCTTGACTTTCATCCATTTTTACTGTCTTATATTTATTTTTTGTTGTATGCACTCATCACATCTTGTATGCATATTGAAGAAAGAAAATTATTCTATAAATCGAATATTACCAGAATGAATGATTGCACAGAATCTGTTATCACAAATGATCTATTTTATGCAAAAGCAAACAATATTAGAAAAGTATAGGAAACTAATTAATAATTCTACACTAATTTATTATTGTTTGGTGTGTTATTTTTACCCTCCCCTCCCCCCTACATAAAGAAGATTGCAAGGGTATATAAAAAAATATCATCATCTTAAATGCAAAACTATTACCCACAGATAGGCAGAAAACCGTTAATTGTTAATTAACGAAGCTAGCAAAATTGCAAAAATTTAACTTTTAAGTTAACCTAAAAAGTTATTAACGGTCTTCTAAACTTCCGTTTAATTGAAATACCGTTAACTTTAGTCCGTTTCATTGGTAGATGACGTATTTGGTTTGTTTGAATTGCGCGACAGTTCGGAGAGTTGAATGGTGAACAAATTAGATAATACGGAGTGCAAGTGTAATGCATATACAACTGTTACGCTAGGCATGGTGTGGGTGTGAGGAGGAAAGTTAGAGTTTTGGATCGTTTCTATTTTACATTTGCTAACTGGCACTCACTACTTGTTTCTAATTCAATTGGTGATTGATATTTTTGTAATGTTACTTTTTACTTGGTATTGGTTTGATGTTTGTTAGTCAAATAAATTAAACCGACATTTGTTACATGATAACGTCATAAAAGCTGAAGATCTTGAATCCATTAGTGAAAGCAGCAATGCTAACAACAGCAATAAGAATTTAAAAATCCTTGGCCACATTTATGATTGTTGCATTTAAATCAAGACTGGAAGAAGAGCAGATTTGTGAATGAAAACTGTGTTTGCCTAAACTTTCTACAATCAAGACTCACGTTTCTAGCCTTAATCATCTTAAACAACATATGAAGAGGGTGCATATATCCACATATGAATAGTTTGAAGAAAAAGTAAAAGCAAGGCCAACCCTTGGAGGAAAATAAAAAATAATTCAAAGGCTTCTTGTGCCATAGCTTCTTCTGATGTAGATAGAAGCTGAATTGATTTGTTTTCATCTTCAACTGCTAATAAAACTTTACGTTAATAAAACATTAGGCATCGTAGCTACAGGCACCATCATTTTCCAAGCTGGTGTGGACCAATGTATTGTAAACCTTTTCATTGCCAACATGATACCACTACATGTCGAAAAATCCGATACTTTTGAGAAGCTGGTTAATACGTTGAACCCCGGTAAAAACTCAATTTCCTGAAGGACACTGGGTAGACGTATCATTGATTTCACATCATGGTACATAGCACCCCAGTATTGTTTGCAGTAATACCTATTGCAATACATAAACATCAGTTCCGCTTTTAGATGGTTAACTATTAACGGTTAACTTTAACTTGCATTAAATTTGCAAAAATGTGACGGTTTAACAATTATCGAAGTTAACTTTTTAGGTAGCGGATTAAGGATTAACAAAGTTAACTTTTCGATTAACTGTCCCCTCCTATGCTGTTACCATTACCTTTTCTTTTAAGTACCACTTTTTAACTGTCCATTATATTACAGGTTTTGAAATCCACATTGTAACTGCTTTAATAAACATTGAATACTAAAAAAATTATAGATTAGTGATCAAAATTACAAAAAGTGTTACATCTGTAATTTTTATTGTTACATTTCATCACAGACTCTCAAAATTTACATATACGCATTTTTTTCTACTATCGTGGCACAAACCACTGAACTTATTCCAACCATTGCTGTTGAAACTCTCACTACTTTCTTCTACTGATAAATCAATTTAAACAAAAAATATATAAAAACTTCTCTTATAAGTGTTATCTTTCCTCAAAGATATAATTCTAAAACAATTATTTGTTATTTAATTGAAGATACATTTGTAAGACTTCTAGGTGATTTGCTTAAATGTAATGCAACTAATTCATCAACAGTAAAAAATAATAGACCGATTAATGCCATACGAATACAATATATAACAATTATATACTCTCATAAAATGTCAACAGAAGCGAAAGAAAAATTAAATGTGCTTTTGCGTAAATGAAAAAAGTATAACCATTTTGACAATCTATATATATCCTTTAAACTGTCTTCTTTATTTAACACAATTATTTTTCACGTACATCAGTAACTATTTACCTATCTGAGATTTGTTTCACTACATACAAATGCAAACATTTTTTAATGGAACTTTAACTGCAAATCTTAATTTACTTTTCATTGGAGTATATCTTTAAAGTAAGGCATCTGTTTCACAGGATACATTAAATGGACATTTCATGTAAATTCACTATTGAAAGAAGCTGCAAAATTGTCAATGTTTACGAAACAAGTAGGAAGGCTCAATAAAGCATGTTTTCCATATACACTATCAAATTCATTATTTTTTACAACCAGCAAGCACTGACAGACAAGACCCAAAACTGGCAAGTACTGTGTTGGTGTGTAAAATAATTTTATGTTTACAATAAAAGTCTTTGCAGCATTTTTGTTTTAAACAAGTGAAGGTTGCAAGTTCCAGATTTATTCATTCATTCTATGTGCCGACTAAAGGTGGAAAGATGACAATTCAGTTAGCATTTTAGAAGACTATTTATTTATTCATTTCTGAGTGAAGCACACCACAAACTTCAACTTTACGATAAGATTTTGTGATGAGACACTAACAAACTGACACTCATTACAGAGCATTTTAAATCAGCACAGTTTTTACTTAACAGCAGAAATTTGTATCAGAGGCCAAGGGCTATTTTTTCCCTTCCTTTAATAAAAACCAGAACCATTACATAGGTCAAACTAAAATGGAAACGGTACAATTTGAATTTTTACAGCAGTAACTTCTAATGCTAAAAAGGCACGAAAGCACAAATTTGATTGTCTTTGTCATGAATGTATACAGCAATGTCAGTCAGAAATTCCTTTTCTTTTAAGAAATACATACATATGTATATTACTGTTAAAATACTCCATAGCTAAAAATTTGTGATTTACATAAACACACAGTGGGCTGTATATGACACAAAAATTATGACACACAGATGTGAATGAAACTGGGTCAAATGTTCATTTCATACCTTTAAGAAGTAATATCATTCACTGTCATTGTCTTGTTAGTAACTCATTATATAGCTCAAAATTAAAACACAAGAGCAACAAAAATATACTCTGTGACCCTAGGAACAATTTCAAACAAGCAACATAATTAAAAAGTAATTAAAAGAGCTCCTCGTACAACTTTCAAACATGCCAATAGGGCAATGAATATTTCAAAATAAATTTAACTGAGCTATTTACAATACAGCTTACACATATTTGCACACTCATTTCAGTACAATAAAAAATGCTAGAAGCACTATTCATTAAATACACTTGCAAAAATGTAATTCTCAACTTATATAACAAACAGGTTACATGATCTACCTTTAACATTTGTCATTTTGCATTAAATTTGCAGAGATCAATAAAATGAATTCCTTAATATTAAGATAGTCACACAATATTTACCAGTGTGAATAAACACATACACGTTCTATTCCAGTAGCAATTAAAATCTTACTTCTTATACCACTAACTGTTTTTACCTATTTGCCAGTAAAAAGCTTAACACTTTGCTACTCGAGATTTATAGATAGAGGTTGAACTTTCAAGTCTCCTCTCCTTTAGTTTGATGATAACTGCACAGATTAGTGCAGAATGTATATCATCTAATGCCACAAATTTATTTTATACAAGATTACTGAAATCAAATATTAAGCTAACATGTAATACATATGGGTGAGGCACAATTATGATTATAAATCATACAGAAATGTTTAATATTTTGATGGCGAGTACTGTCTAACAATCAATGCTCCCCTCACAGTGACAAATTTTAGCTATTAAACAAAAATTCTTAATCATTCTTAAAAATTGAAAGGAACTGTATCAGCTATGGAGAAATGTGACATTGTCTTACAGTTATTGACTACAAATATTTGCATCGGCAAACAATACACAAAACACAAAATTTCTACAACGATGTTACTAATTTTTTAATGCATCATGGTTTTTCTAATGTAGTCTCTTTATAGTGAAAATTCATGCTGATTAAGGAGCTTTATCAAAACCTTTTATAACCAGCCACAATCTACAATGTAATATACAACACACTCCTACAAACTCAAGACACTGAAATTTTCCATCCAATATTAAATCACTCAAGAAACTGATGAAATAGCATTCAGAGGAGAGCCCATTTGAGTCAACACTTTGTCTAACCAGTGTAAAGGACCATTGAGGTGAATTTCTACCCAGCAGGGTGTACTTGTGACATCTTGCCGATGATACTCTGCACCCCATCCTTTTACGAACGACATCCTAAAATACAAATTAACTGTGTTTAGTTATAGTGAATCAAAAATTTTATTTGATTTTAGTGTGAAATATTTTGATCATGACCAATTATCTATAAAGAATAAAACTATTTTTTCGATACAATGTAAATTTTAATTTGAATAATTTTCCTCCTTTTATTAAAACCAAATAATATCAATTAATCCTCATGTCAAGATTTATATATGTAAAATACTTCAACAACATATTCCATTTTATTTGTAACATGGCTTGGAATGAAAATAAAATACCAACCTACAAACATTGAAATTGTTCAAAATTATTTACCATGGAAGGAATGGAGGAAACATACTTACCTTATTGTACACATCTTTGTTAACTCATAAACTGCTTCAAAGCCATGGTTCACACTTTGAGAGAGCAGCTGAGCAAATTCCTGATTGTTAAAAATCTTGAGAGAACAGCTGGGAGGAATTTTACAAACTGTGCTTGGATGAAAACCATGATGGTGATTGCAATTACGAGACTGCACAAATATAGCGCTGTCAGATTTATTTTGAGCATACACCTCTCCTCCAATATAAACTAGTTGTACACCTGTAAGCATAATAGAAATTATGAATAATTTGAAACCTGATCTACTCCACTTAGAAATGATATATGAACTCTGTTAAAGAGTAACAATTCGAGACAGATTTAAGATCAAGTTAGCTGGGTAATAATTGAGGACCCACTGACAGTTTCTTCATTTATTGAGTATTTACCATAACTTAAAAAGCAACACTCATCATTTCTTCAATTCACAATATAGCTAATACTACCATTTCAGTATAAAATCGAGTCTACAATAAAAAATGAGCTTTTTTAGACTAACCAACATCTTAAGTCTCTCATTAAAATATAAATATATCATCAGAAAAAAAGAAACATTTTACCTTCATTATACAAAATAATGGAGTATTAGCACACAGCTATAGTTATGGTGTTTTAATTGGATATTCACATTTTGCAGCTGTCTGCAGTAGGTTTTAAGACGTTGGTCTATATTTTTTCTTGAAAGTGACCATTTTCCTGTTCTGACAAACCTTCTGCACTTTAGATGGCTTAGTGATTTAAAGAAAATAAAGGCAGTGACAGCTGTATACTGTCAGAATATCATGTTATACTTTAAAGAACTTAATATTCTCAAATCAAATATAATTTGGTAAGGGCAAAGATACTAATGAAAAGTTCAAAGTATAATTATATTCTTAACATATCTTTTAGTGTGAAATGTTTCTTCATGATAATATAGTATAAATGTTGATTTTATACTGAATAAACAGCATACATGGATGAGAGTGAATTGAAGTGTTCAGTAACTAAAAAGAACCTCTTATTTCTTAATCTATTACACAAAGTGGGAAATTTTATGCAATACATGTTTTCAAGTATAACAACACTAATGTGCAATGAACTCATGTTGGCACATCAATGATAAAAGTTGCATTCTTGTCTGGATATTGAAACAAAAAATTTATAATCAAAAGGGTATAATTTCTTCAAGCCGTAGCTGCTTGTCATTTATTTTAACAAGTGAAAGATTTCAACCTGTTTATATTTAACTTTCAAGTGAGGTAACAAGGTAGTCAAACTGTATGCCACTAACATACTCCAATGGGGGGTTAGGATTTGTGAGAGACTATATTCTTCCAACCAAATGTCAACCTCTCCTTCAAGTGGTGCACCCCGTTTGCACTGACAAGGCTATGGCAACTGGAAGGTATATGGAGCTACCCACTACTTGCCAACGGCCTTCTAAATGAGGGCATAAGAAGGGGAGCTGTCCAGTGTACCCTCTTGACCTTTGAGTTGAAAACAGCCCCTGAAGGCGGACAAGTCAGAAATTATCAACGGCATGGGAATGCAGAAGAAAACAGAAAGCCACTGCATTAAAGACCCAAAGGGTATCCTGAGGCCGTGTAATCCTCTCAAATTACACATAGTATGATGGCTTCTTCCTGGGTAAAATATTCTGGAGGTAAAATAGTCCCCCAATCAGATCCCCGGGTGAGAACTGCTCATGGTGAAGTCATCAGAACAGATAGATTTTCTATGAGTGGGAGTGTGGAATGTTATAAGTCTGAATAGGGCAGGTAAATTAGAAAATTTAAAAAGAGAGATGGAATGACTTAAGCTAGATTTCATTGGGATTAGTGTGATTAAGTGGAAGAGTAAAAAGGAATTCTGGTCTTGGAATACAGAGTAATTAACAAAAAAGCTGTCAGTGGAGTCACTGCTATAGGATTTGTAATGAACAAGAGAGCAGGGAAACGGGTGAGTTATTATGTACAGTTTATTGACAGTATTATTTTGATGAAGGTAGAAACTGAGCCTAGTCCAACAATGTTACTATAAGTGTATATGCCAACATCACAGAAAGATGATGAAGAAATAGAGAAAATATATACTGAAACTGCAGGTTCTGACATAGATTCAGACCACAATCTGATACTTATTAAGTATAGGCTGAAATTTAAGAGAATAAAGAAGCAATACAAGCAGAACAGAATGGAAGTGAACAAACTGAAACAATCTAACATGAGAGACAAAAATTGCAGAGATGGTAGGTGTGGATCTAATAAATAGATCTGAAAGGAGTTCCACCTAGGGTGAATGGAATGCATTGAAGAAAGAAATAATCAAAGAGGGCAAAAAAAAACATTACATTTTAGGAAAAAAAATTGCCCGAAAACCTTGGATTATTGAAGAAATTTTGGAGTTGATGGATCAGAGGAGAAGGCACAGAAATGCACAGGATGGTGCAAGAAGAGAGCAGTACAGACATTTTAGAAATCAAATAAACAGAAAATACAAAAAGCAAAAGAAAAGTGGCTGCAAGAAAAGTGTGAAGAAGTAGATCACACAATTTTGGAGGAATGAAGAAAATATATATAAACATTAAGGTTGCTGATGGGAAGTCACTTTTAAGCTCAGAAGATACAGCTAACCAAGGGAAGGAATACATGATGAGGATTATCTGAACGACAGTGTACTGGAAAAAGAATTTAACATTGACATGATGACTTAGAAAATCCGGTTTTGCAAACAGAATTTGATAGAACTTTAAATGATCTGAAATCAAATAAGAATTTGGAATTGATGAGATTCCTGTACACCTATCTCTAGGAGAAGAAGGAATCAAAAGATTATTGAAACTGATAACAAAAATTTCTGAAACAGGAGAGATTACAACTCATTTTACTAAAAGTATTATCTTCATATTTCTAAATAAAGTACAAGATGACAAATTTCAGAATTATTGCATGGTAAGTCTAGCCCCACATGCTTCAAAATTACTGAAAAGGATAATATACAGAAGAATGGAAAGGGTAGTAGAAGATATATTAGGTGAAGATCAGTTTGGGTACAGGAAAAACTGTGGCTGAAGAGAAGCAATTCTGGTTTTAAGATTAATACTTGATGGGAGAATCAAGAAGCGTTTGTTGATTTAGGAAAAGGTGGACAAGATGTTCAAAATTAAAAAACAATCTGGTCTAAAATACTGAGATCGAAGAATACTTTTACAATCTATATAAGAATCAAGTGGCTATAATAAAAGTAGAGAACAAAGAGACATGCATCAGGTAAAAAAGGATGTGAGACTTGATATTCAACGTGTATATTTGTATATAGAGGAAGCAATGAAGGAAGTAAAAGAAATATTTGAATGTGACATAAGCGTTCGAAGAGAAAAAAAAACAATATTCTAAGATTTTCTGATGACATTGTCCTGCTAACAGAACAGGCTGAGGATCTTAAGAAGTTACTAAATGGCATGAATAAAATACTGAAGGAAGAATTGGGACTAAATATAAACCATAGCAAGAAAAAAACAGATAAAATGTAGAGCAGAAATGATAGCAATAATAGCAGATTAAATATAAAATAGGATCAGAAGTGACAGGAGAAATAATTGAATTCTGTAACTTAGGAAGTAAAAACTAATGGCTGAAGCAGGAATGATGTTAAAAGTAGAATAGCACTAGCAAGAAGCCTAAAAGAGCCTTTATGAAGAAGATAATTTTTTTAGTTTCAAATATTGCCCTCCATTTATAGTAGCAAAGCTTGCACTTTAGGAATAACACAAAAAAGTAAAATTGAAATGTGGTGTTATAGAAGGATGCTGATAATTACGCGGACAGATAAAGTACGAAATGAATGTGTTTTGGAAATGATGGGCCAGGAAAGAAGATTTGTGGAAGTCTTACAGAAAGAAGAGATAGAATGGTAGTTCATATTTTGAGACGTGATATTGGTTAATTTGTTAGTGGAGGATATTGCTTTGTTTTCTTATGGCTCTAAGTCTCGTCAACATCAAGGTCATTAGAGGTGGGGCAAGGAATGCGAAGGAATTAATCTGTGGTCTTATGAAGGAATCATCCCAGCGTTTGCCTGGGGTGATTTCTGAAAATTAAATCTGGATGGCCAGACTAATATCAGAATCAGTGTCCTCTCAAATGTTAGTTAGAGCATTACTGCTCACCCACCATGCTTGGTTTAATGTAGATGACCTTGGTTCTTATTAAAACTAATGTACAGACAATTGCTTGTTGAAAGCTTGAAGTGTAAATATCTTGGCATAACGTTTGATACCAAACTCAATTGGGTAGGTGGTAGGAATAGGTTACAAAATCCTTCATTTACTGGAGAGGGTGATCAGAGGATGTACCGGAGAGGTTAGGGAGTTGGGTTACCAAACAATGGTCAGACACTTGGTTGAATATGGTGGTGTAGTTTGGAACCCCCATTTTGGTTATCAAATACAGGAGTTGGAAGGTGTGCAAAGAAGAGCAGCTAGATTTTTTTGTGGAAATTATTTGGAGGGATATTGGTCAAAGAATTAAGAATAGTGCATGGAACGGGAAAGGCAACCATGACCACAAGCTTGTGCTCAATTTAATGCATAAAGGAGTGGGGAAATTTTCTTTCGGTGTTAAGGGTGTCAGGGATTGCAACAAATTACCAAGTGTAGTGATAAATAATTTTCCAAAAACGCTTAAGGAATTTAGAGTTCAAATCTGTAAATCATAATAGTAAATGGGGAGGAATTTAACATTCCAATTATAAAAGAAAATTTTAAAAAATACGGCCATAAAAAAGGGATAAATTGCCACCGGACTATTAGCTCCATTGCAATTAAAAATTAATTAATATATATATATATTAACATAGAGAATTAAACGCAAGTCTGCTACTTTACCATGAACATTGACAGTAAGTATTCCTGTTACAGATGATACATTTTCCAGGAAGAGTTATGACCTTTGACCATAAAGTATGTTGCAAAATGTGCAATCTTACATAACATGAACAATATCTATCCAGAAGATCAATATAGCAACACAAGAAACCAAGCTCGATTAAAGCTGATAAAAATCACATTCTTTCTCTTCATTAATTTGAATGACTTCAATGTTACTACCCACAAAAGTAAAAAACACACATGTCCATTCTCCATCAAGGAAAGCTTGTCTATATTTATTTGCAATTATTATTACTATTATTATCATTATGACACACTTTAAAACAAATTAATTAAATTATGAGCATGGAGCCTTTCCTAAAGTACTTCCTGTGACAAGATCATTACAGATATTCAATAAGATGGAAAAAACCGAATTGATGCTTTATCTAAAGACAGCAGTGCTGCCTGTAAAAACATTGTGTGTTAAGATGATACTGAAAACCTGTGAAGTATACGTCAAATCAGTTGAGGATATTCAGCAGTAACAATATTCAAAAGCCATTTAGGTGTAATGCAGAAGTCAAAATGACATTTAAAAACAGTCAATCAGCAAACGAACCTCAGCAAAACAAAACTGAAGCAAAATTTCAGCACAGAAATTCTATTATAGTGAAGAAGAGATCAAACACAACCCAATATGACATACTAAAGATCAATGAACTAAATGAATGATATAATGCCACTACAAGAAAAAAGAGTATAGAATGATGTAGACAAAAGAATGGTAGAATACAAAACTTGATAAGAAATTAAAATACCAAAAAGAATAATAGAATATTAAAATGAAAACTACAAAAATGCACATACATGATAAAAGCATAGGGTAAACTTGAGCATTTAAAATTTTAAGATGTGAGGAAATTACAATTCTTTTGCTGCCCTGCTATTCTTTGTGCGACAATCAATCTTCATTCAAATATCCTTCCTCACATCAGAGGAAGAGTTTTCTTATTATTTCAGATAAGTCAGTCAATATATTTAATTAAAAATGTTAATACCTTCTTCTATGGGAGATTAACACAGCAGTACTCTGATAAGATCTCAGCTTCAACCCAATGATAGTGATACTGTTGGCTAACATGAAAATTTATGGAAATTATTCTCCCAAATGACATTTTTTAATTAATTTTCTAAATTTATTATTATTAAAGCAAATAATTATTGGTTGCTGAGGCTGAAAACTTTTCATCACACACACACAGAGAGAGAGAGAGAGAGAGAGAGAGAGAGAGAGGAACCAAAAAACCAAAACATTACAATAAATGCCAACCAAAAAATTGAATGTCGTCTGTTGACATTTCTGCAGCAAGTAAAGTATATAAGCAGAACATCTGCGTGGGGAGTCATTCCAGCAATGATACATGTGACAAATGAGAAAATCGATTGACATTGACGAATGGCAGAAATTATGGCCTGGTGCATGGGAATGAGCATCTTGGAAACAGCAAGGCTGGTCAGCTGTTTACTTGTTACTGTACTGAGCATCTACGAAAATTGGCTGAAGGGCAGTGAAACCATAAATAGGTAAAAAGGTGTTGGATGTCTACGCCTCATCACAGAATGTGGAAGTTGGAGGCTTGCTCTTTCTGTAAAGCAGGATGGGGACAATCTATAACAGATCTGATGGCAGAGTAAAATGCTGGTGCAGGCAAAAGTGTTTTCAGAGCACACTGTTCAGTGCACATTGTTGAACATAGGGCTACATAGCAGACAACCCCTACACGTTCCTGTGTTAACCCAATGACTTCACTAATTATGACTGCAATAGGCATGAGATCATAGACATTGGACTGTGGATCAATCGAAATGTGTCGCTTCTTGTTACATCAGGTTGATGGTAGTGTTCAGATACACTGTCTTCCAGCTCAAAACTTCCACCACACTATGGATTCAGGCCGGTGTTGAAAATTTTACGCTATTGGGAACATTCAGCTGGATTTCCATGGGACCTGTGGTAGAAATCGAAGGCACCATGACACCTGTGTACTATGTGAAATGAATGCAGGGCACCTGAATCTGATCATGTTTCATGTCTTACACAATGGGGATGGCACGTTCCAGCAGGATAACTGTGTGTGTCACAAGGCCAGAATCATGGTCAAGTGGTTTCAAGAGGATGATAGGGAAATTCAGTTAATGTCTTGGCCACTAAATTTGTCTCATCACAACCTAATAGAACATATCTGGGAGGCTATTGGGCACCACCTCCATGCCCACTGTCAGGGACCTAGCTTGTTACTGGGGGTTTGCATGTAACCACTAGTCCTGTGCTTTGACCGTTAGTATGGCCTAAGGGTAGGTTGTCAATTGGTTGCCATCCAGCTGAAGACCTCAGCTGGAGAAGGTAGGTTTGAGAAAATGTCACTGTAGATATCCAAATAAATTTCAAAACAATCTATTCTTCAAAATAATTACATCACTCAGAGACCAATCTACAGCATCGAAACTTCTTTTCCGAAAAATAAAGATTGCAGGTATGAACCATGAATCAAGCCACAACCATCCCCCGGAAACCCCTAACTGATTAATGATCAGCTAAATCGAGAGTGGAACTACTTTTAAACCGTTATGATACTCAGACCAACATGACAGACAGGCTAGCCTTGCGGCTACATAAAACTTCCGGAACCATCTTCACTCATCGCACCATATTGGCTTTAAGCCCTGCGTGGCTTTCCCCTATGAGTGCTTGCCAACAACTGTCCCCCAGCCCGGCTTCTGGAGTGCCTTATACAAGTCTTGCGCAACCATCCCGGAAATTGCGAAGTATCCGAAATTATCCAAATTAATTTTTCTTCTAATCGTCCTGAAATTTTTATGATGGGTTGTGCATTGTCTGAATGTCAAAATCAATCCATATAAAAATATTCCTATCTCTATCGATGTAGCTGTAAAGAAGTGTTTATGTGCTGAATTCCCCTTCCTCTTCAAAGTGTTTGAGCTAGTTTCAAAATTATCTGCAAAAATTCTTCCCTATCTTATAGTATATTTACAATTATTTAACTTAGTACAATTCATGATGCAAACATTCAAAAATCTATATCTTCTAAAGTATAGAAGCTACAAAGCTGAAATATGTTTCAAACAATTCTACATAAAATTTTCTATCTGACAGTGATGCTATCTGATTGCTATAATTGCTCTTTAGTCACCTTCCTATTGTTTCAAAACTATTAGTTATTTTCCTACTACGCTTGTTTCGCCAAACCTCAAAATCAGAAGTGGCCATTTCCACGAATTATTGTTAATTTACTTTTTTGATGTTTGACTGTATTTTCTTCATTCTACATACTTCACATCTTCATTTGATTTTTACAATTTAGGGACAGCGTATACCTCTGTTTCCCAATCTTACATCTCTCATTGTGGAATAGTATGACTTGTGTTGTTTGAATGGACGAGGGCTTGTGAAATATGTATAGATGACCTTTTCTTCTTACCGATATCCTTCATAGTCATCATACCTTGTGCAAAGGATATTCTAAAAATTTTACGGACTTTTTTTCAAATATCAGATCATTAATGTTATAGGCATTGACAAATACAACATCCAGAATTCCCAAAAACAATCTTTACCATGATTTCGGTAATCTTCTGTCAGCATTGCACAAAGTCATCAGCTGATCAGCAGTATCAACCCCATACATGAAGGTATTGTAGTCCTTGACGACTCCTGAGCATGAAATTGTCGACTTCAATCCATCTTTTTCTTTGCATATAACTAGCGGTGTAACAACAGGGTGGCAGGATGGGCAAAATGCTACGGGACCTACTGCCGGAGGTGGCTCCCGATGACCGGCCAGAGAGGCCCTCTGGTCCAAGATCCACCAGGTCACCAATCCAACCCAAGAGAGGGCCCATCTGTTGAAGTTGCCATTGACCCCAACCAATGTAGTGGAGTTTCACCACTGCCATGAAAATTTGATACTAAATGTATGACTTTTTATCCTTCCATTTCCAGTAGCAAATACCTAGGTTTGTAAATTCATTGTCACAATCTCCTCTTTTTAGTTTTCCATCAGCAGATTGTTAGAAAGTCCCTTGCAGTAGGGTCCGATTCTCCCACAAACAAAAGTTGTTTCAGTTTTTTAATAATGAAACTGATGAAAAATAATGATAATACTAGATAACATCATCATTGCTCCATTTTTTTCAGTCAATTCGAAGACCGCTCTTTGACCTAATGAGTAATCTGAGAACATTCCAGTCATTTCTTCATTTTTGCCTTGATATATTATAAACTTCTAAGAGAAGAGCTTCAATCAGAGCGTATTTCATAAAAATATCCATTTGAAAATATCTAAAACAATGATAAAATCAATTGTATACTTGCTAAATCTATTGACCAATAATCTGTATAAAACTACCCAGAACTCCCTGACGGTACTTATAAGTCCACGTTGGTTTTTCTAGATTATTTAGTAAAGAAACTAGAAAAACATATTTTATGGGTAAAAAATATATGGTTAAATGTTCAAACTAAAAAATTAATAACAGAATGATACTTGCCAAGTAAATTATCATCTAAAAATTCATTGTAATGTACCACTTGTTACTTTGGTCAGTATGCTGTCAAGCCCCAACTTAGAAAATTAATTTCTCGGCAATTTCACGCAGAATTTAAAAATAAATGTTGTCATTGTCTGACTTAATCATACAACAATACATCAACAGGCTTAACAATGCAAAGTACACTGGTATTGTCGAATTATATGGTGGTAAATACAGTGGTACTTGTAAGTACCGTCAGGGAGGAAAGGGTTAAGCTACAAAACTTTCCTCTAACTAGAAAACTGGGAGCTTAGGAATTATTCAACTATTTACTCTAAACTTTTTCCTTGTTTGATTCACTTCAAAACCAAATACCTTTTTAGTAAAATTTTATACTGATAAAGTGCCCTACTTCATTTTGATCCTTGTGTTTAATTATTTCCTTGAAAATGAATGTGGTGTTTTCTATTAGCAAGTAAGATGTTTTCCTTTTTAGCAGTAATGTTTACAAATGTTATGACTGAATTTCACTATCTTCCTCAATTTATCTCTTGCAAACTGTAAGAAAATAATTCTAAATTTACTTTGCTGTAGAATTGATGCTAGCTCGACTCTCTTTGAACAAAGTTTGGTATTTTACGAGCAAACTTTAGGTTATATTACACCAAAAACCACTGACCCATAATTTAAGGAAACTGTGTGACTTGTGGATAGAGAAATCTAGTACCAAATCCCTAGAAAATTACCAAGCACTTGTTGAACCTATGTGATGCCGAGTCACTGCTGTATTGCATTCAAAAGGTGTACCACCAGTGGCGGATCCAGGATTTTTATATTGGGGGTTTGACGAGAGTAGCTTTATAGCCTCCTCGGATAATGTGAGCTGAAATAGGAGGAGGGAGTCGACAATCTCATGGCAACATTTTATTTCAGACTGCTGCCCTTAAAAAACAAACAGTAGAGCTAAAAAAGGTCTCCAAAATTATGATGTCGAGGGTAAACCTATGTGCTATGGGGAGGAGGGAGGAGGCTTGAGCCCCTTAGCCCCCCTTTACTTGAATCTGCCACTGCGTACCACCATCATATAGTCATAACATTTGGCTCATCAGTGTATGTCATTAAAAATTTTTTTTTAATGAAATTCAATGTTAATTCAAGGACAATTACCTTTTCCTATGTGTCGACGAGTATTTTCAATTGTAGAGTTACGGTTCACGTTTGAAAGTTGTCCAAGGCAGAAGCGGTCTGAATTATTGCTAGGATTTGTAAATCCATCTACAATAATGACATTGCTTTGACAATGGAAAACCTCACCAACCCTGCAGTTCAATTCATAGTATGCAATACTTGCCCAGTATGTTGGTTCCTGAAAATATACATAGCCTTTTAAAAAGTACATACAATTTGCAAAAAAGCAAAGATTTTTACCAGCCTTCCTGCATTACTAAAGGCTGCTGTATAGATATTCAATACTAAACAAAATTGAAATATTTTAATTCAATTGGAATATTTCCAGTTTATAAAATCAAGTGTATTTGAATTATACATGGTATTGTGAATGTTAAAAATTTTCAATGAAGTAAAAACAACATTCATCACGTTGTAAAAATGAACCACAAGTAATCTTATCAATGCAGAAAATAGATCTGTTGATGGATTATTCAACCCCTTGACACTTTCAAAGATTTACCTACAAGATCAGCATCATTCTGGAATTAATGTTGTATAGTAGAATAGCCGATATCTACAAAATTTTACATCAATCCTTTAAAATAAACTGTCACATAATTTCAACATATGAATCAAAATTATTACACATTTCTGGTAATTAATGTATATGGGTGAGAAAATACTAGACTATCCAACATCAAGGTGAAATTCCCTCTGTTTTTAGATGCATTATAAGAAACATACCCATTTTCAGTCATTATCGTGCAGTTGTGTTTTTGTCACACATCAGATGACATAACCACCAAATGTAGGTAATAGCAATAAGTGAGAATAGTACTGATTGTATTATAAAAAAAAAAAACCCATACACAAAGAAACTGTGAATTTTGTGTTTTTTAGATGTTTGTCTGGCCCTCCTGCATCATTTGTGGTGACATGTTATTTTTCCCTCTCCTAACTAATTTTTAATGTTCGTAATTTGAAACATCTTAACAATACATTTCCTTTTTTCAAAAAAAAAAAAAAAAAATGAAAGTTGTTAAGCCAAAATTTAAAAAACAAAGTTGGCTACATAATTTACTGCATTTTTTTTTCATCGTCAAATTTAATGTGTCACAATTGTTTCTGTTAAGCCATTGATATAAATAAATTAAAATCATTTAACTTGAATGTGGGTACCTGGTAAGAGACAGGAGCAACTTCTGACATATTGATGTTATTTGTAGTATCCATTGCTGAAGGATCTGTAAGGCTGGTCCCAGTTCCTTGTTGGCTATCTTCTGGAGGACTGTAAGCTGGTGGTGGAGTTTCTGCAAATAATAAGAATAACAACAACAAAAATTAGCACCAAAGAAGAAACATATTCTTAAGTGGCATGTAATTCAGCCATTCAGCACTGTGTACTTCTAATCATAAACTTTATATTCACAAATGTAGCTCATAATCTTAAAACTTTGTGGAAATGTCATCACTGCCACTGACAGTTAACTCATTATGTAATGATTCTGTATCAAAAACTCTTGGGGCAGTTTATGTAAGAAAGTAACTCACCAAGGTCAGAACCAAACAGCACATCATCCCACTATGATTTATATTGATGACATCTCTACACATATATGGTAAATTTGTAGTGGGCTGTTTCTTTGTTCTGACACCTAAAAAAAACTACTGAACTTATTTGGATGAATGTTAATGGTCTAGGTTAAAGTATGTGGTATGATTTATATATTTATGTGGCTGAACACTAGAGCAAGAAATGTTAATCTGTTCCTAAACTGAGCAGATACACACCAACACACAGAAACTGCACAGACATCTGAAATAAACTAATAACAACATAACAGATTAATTTTTGTGCCCTAATCATTATTTATGGCATCAAAAATTCATTCGCAGCTTCACAAAATTGTGATTTTTCTCTACATCTCGAATTGGAAACACACTTTTCACCATATTATGAAATGTAAGACTGAAGAATTTTCAGCAGTAATATAGATGTTTATTTATTTATTTTGGGAGATACTATTTGTTGTTTGGGTCATTTTGCTGGAATTTTCGCTGTTTGAAATTTTTCGATCAATAATTTCATCACTACCTATATAAAACTTTAGCAGGCCATTTCATAGGGATTTCTTTGCAAAGGCATCAGACAAAAACTACAGAATACATTTTGAGGGAGCTTTCACAGTTTGAAAGCTTATGGCCCAGTTTAAAATATGTGGTCGGGTGATGGAGCAAGAAAAGAAAATCTGTTTTTAACCTCAATATATTTCTGTTATTTCAGTGATTTTGCAAGGGAAATTCTTCAGTATGTACATGGGAATAGATCAACATGCCAGTTATGTGTCATTAACACCATTCATGAAATATTCATTTATGATGAATAGAAGCTCAGAAACTGTTCATTTCATTTTACCAGAAAAGCCATTAAACCAATGTGACCCAATAGCTATGTAATTGATGTGTGCTTTTCCTGTGCTTAAGGTAGCAGTGTTGTTTTGAGTGTTTTTTTATGTATTTGTTATTAGTAGCACTTTGTAAATTTATTTTTACAAAAATCTGACTAAATACTAAATTATTTTCACACCAGGAAAATTTACTAAAAGCTTATTTTATTTGTGTGATTAGAACTAATACTTCATTTACTTTTCTACATGTCAGTTTTTCCTCTGCTAATTTTGAACCATGCCTAAGTTGACACGGTGTAACGCGAGTGTTAAGAGTGTAGATTTGACGAACTGCTTTGGTACAAGGTTCAAGCGGGCAAAGGGTATGTTAGCTGGCAATACAGAACAGCAATCTTCAGGGTTACACAGAGAAAAAATGAAATTTATAAAAAAAAAGAAAGAGTATAGTGGACAGGCTACGAAGTAATCTCTGGTGAACAAGGAATTAAAGAAACACCTGACTGATCGATTAGGTCATGTGACGACCGAAAGGAAGTACGATTGGCTGCAATACGAACAAGACGATAGACAGCCATGTTGAAAGGGTAGTAATTTTCAGGCAGTCAAAAAAGATGACATGTCTGTGTGGTGTAGGGTCCGCGTTTTAACCATGTGCAGTGTTTTGCCGGGTTGCGGGCGTTTTACATTATTCGTGGGCGTTTTCTATTATCTCACCTAGCAGTAATGTGAGCTGCGAAGGCTGACGAATCCATGCAGAACCCGATCAGATCAACGTGTGCTATTTAGGACGCTGAGTTTCCTAACTGCAAACCTGCCTTCTTCAAGTCGAGGTTCGATGTCTTAAATTTTCATTGTAATGTGGAACTGGTACCGGCCTGGGTATTTGTTCTTTGAAATAAACAATTTAAGAATGACCTTCTGAACTCTGGTGAACATTCTTTGGCAGCAACCTTCTAGTGACAAACATTTGCACGAATAATCCTAATGAATTTCCCAAATCACGGGTGGCAACCATTGCTGACTTTAGAACCTTTGAGAAATCCTACCCAGTGCTCAGAAGTATACCAGTACATCCCTTCCTATCATCTCCGTTTTCAAATCATAAGAAGGCACAAAAGAATGCTTTCTGAAGACTGTGGCAGATTACTGACAACTTGCGTGGGTTAACAACAAGTATAAGGTTGGCAGCACATCCAGCTACCAAACATTTCCCCACTCAAAACTACTCGTTACAATGGATGAAACTGCAAGCAAACGCTATTTCAAAATATATTCTCTGTCTGTCTCAGTGATTAAAATTTCAATATTCTACTGCCTTCAACAAACTAAGAGTAGAAGCAATTCTACTCATTTGAGACTGTTCCATATTTATAACAAAATTTGTTTCTATGTCTGCTTTATCATTGCATTGCCAGTGGCATTTCACAAATGCAACACGGATTAGTTGACTTATCCTCTTTAATAAAATGTGTTGAACCTGGAGACTGTGCAGCTCAATATATTGGTAACTGTGTCTCAATAATGCCTAAGCGTTAGTTACACTGACTACCATCACAGTGCTTCTTGGCTAACCGGAAAATTTGAAATAAATAACTGTATTTGATTTTGTTTGTGCTTATATTGGTAAAAGGAAGTGTAAATTTCAAATATATAATTGGATTCAATTTTATTTGCACTTTCATTGTTAAAATAAAGTGTAACTGAGATGCTGGCTGAAAGGCAATTGTTTGTTCCAGAAGTATAAAAATATGAAAAATAATAATGCGAGGCAGAGATTAAATTTTTTTAAAAAATGCGATGTTCATTTCAATTGCGACGTTTATGCTGCATTATATGTAGCAGTTACAGGAACTATTTGACAATATAACCTAATTTTTTTTTTTTTTTGACGTTCAATTACAAACAGGGAAAGGTATTACAACTTAGAGAAAGTTTACAAGAAAATAAATAATTGGATTTCATTTTATTTGCAATTATAATGTAAAAAAGAAGCATGATGCTAGCTAAAAGGCAAGTGTCTGTTGTGTAAAAAGCTATAAAACAACACAAAAAAATATAATGCAACATTCGTTTAAATCTACTTGTTGCTATTTGTTTATTTACGCCAATTAAATCCATAAATTCATGTAATGATCTACTCTTTGTAGCAGTTTGTGACGCCACAATACGTTTTTAAATTATAATCAGGAACTTTTATGGGGTAGTATTTAATTAGAATAGGAATTTTGGTAGCGAGAGTGAGGTGGAGAGATTTTATTTTAAGATTTCCAGGTGGCTACAAACTGCTGTCACGGCGGTTATGCCATGCTGAAGATGTTCAGACACCCTGCTACCGCCCAGAGTTTGGCACGCATTTAGCACGCTGCGGTACCACCCTACGAACACTAAAGGTCACCTCCAAGGCTTGGGTGTGTTTTGGAACCCTGTGTTGAATTCAATAAGGCAGAGGAATTTCTTACGCCAATGGGGAAACAAGAAGCCAAAGTTGGTAGCTCCCCTCCCAGGATACCGTGTACCGTTAGCCAGGGTGCTACTTTAGACCCCAAGGAGACCATTGTGTCCAAAGTCTTGACCAGTTTTTGCCCAGTGCTACACAGTGGAAGTTCGCAATTTTTCTCCACGCGGGTTCATGATGTAAGCCCATATTATGTTCTGTTTTTCTCTCTCTGTGTATCTGCCTTACATCACTCTTGCTCACAGTTTGTAAAGTAAACTAAGTATATGAAAAAGGAAGTTGTATTTGTCTTATCAAGATGATGATTTGCGGATTCAATATATGTGTTTGAACAGAAAACCTATAGTGTATCACAGTGTACAATTTATCAGAATATAAATTCAAATCAGGGTGGGGCATCTACCTACATTTTATTTTCTTTGTAAGTCTTACGCCCCTTTTACCAGGATTAAATGATGGAAAGAAAGCAGTCAATCTTCGGCAAAGAGGTCCGATAATAAATCATTAATAAATTAGCCGGAAATTAATTAGAAGGAGAGGTGGGAACGTTACAAGTTTCTAGAACGAGGAGCAACAAAACCTAATAATTCTTTCATTGTAGGTAAGAAACAGGGAAGTTTATTAAAAAGTCAGAGAAAATTTAGATGAAACAGGTACTCATGAAATATATCAATAAAATAAATCATCATTATTTGGTTTTGAAATGGGCAGTGATTTTTTTTTTTTTTTTTTTTTTTTTTTTGGCTGTCATCAGTCTTTGGCTGGTTTGATGCAATCCTCCATCCCTTCCTATCCTGTGCTAACCTCTTCATTTCTACATACCCCTTACAGCCCACATCTTCAATTATCTGCTTCATATATTCTAATCTCTGTCTTCCTCTACAATTCTTACCTTCGACTGTTCCCTCCACCAGCAAATTAACCAATCCAGCATGTCTCAAAATATGACCTACCAACCTGTCTCTTCTTTCTGTAAGCTTCTTCCACAAACTTCTTTTCTCATCCATCATTTCAAATACTCGTTCATTTCTTACTTTGTCTGTCCACTTAATTTTCAGCATTCTTCTGTAGCACCACATTTCAAATGCTTCAATTTTCTTTATTTCCGGTATTCCTAAAGTCCATTATTCGCTACCATAAAGTGCTGTGATCCACACAGAGTTTTAAAAAGTTCTTTCGAATTCCTAGATCAATATTTGAAACTAAAAGGTTTCTCCTTTTCATGAAGGCTCTTTTTGCTAGAGCTATTCTGCTTTTAACATCATTCCTGCTTCAGCCATCGGTTGTAATTTTACTTCCCAAGTAACAGAATTCACTTACTTCTCCTACTGCATCCGATCCTATTTTTATATTTAATCTACTAGTATTGGTATCCTTTCTGCTACCTTTCATCACTTGTGTCTTGTTTTGATTTATATTCAGTCCAAAATCTTCCTTCAGTATTTTGTTCATGCCATTCAGTAACTTCTCAATATCCTCAGCCCTCTCTGCTAACAATACAATGTCATCCGCAAATCATGGCATGCTGATTTTTTCTCCCTGAAAACTCATGCCACATGGAAATTTTTCTTTGACTTTCTTCATTGCTTCTTCTACATACAAGTTGAATATTAACGGGGATAGATTACAACCTTGTCTCACACCCTTTTTAACTGATGCATGTCTCTCGTGATTCTCTACTTTTATTATAGCCACTTGATTCTTATATAGTTTATAGAGTATTCTTCCATCTCGATACTTTAGACCTGACTTCTTTAAAATTTTGAACATCTTGTCCCACCTAAAATTATCAAAAGATTTTTCTAAATCAACAAATGCCATAAAAGTATCTTTGTTTTTCTTGATCCGCCCTTCAAGTATTAATCTTAAAGACAGAATTGCTTCCCTTGTACCGCAATTTTTCCTAAACCCAAACTGATCTTCACCTATTATCTCTTCTACTACCCTTTCCATCCTTCTGTATGTTATTCTAGTCAGTAATTCTGAAGCATGTGTTGTTAGACTAATGGTGCGATAATTCTCACATTTGTCAGCTTGTGCTTTCTTTGGAAGTGTGAAGATGATATTTTTATTAAAATCAGTTGGAATTCCTCCTGTTTCATAACTTTTTGATATCAGCTTAAATAATCTTTCGAATCCTCCTTCTCCTAGGGATTTAAGAAGTTCTGCAGGGATCTCATCAATTCCAACTGATTTATTTGCTTTCAAGTCAATCAGAGCTTTATTAAATTCTGTCCTCAAAACAGGATCTCCTAAGTCATCACTGTTGACATCGCCTTCCTTTTCTATTACGCTATTGTTCAAGTCGTCTCTGTCATACAGTTTCTCGATGTATTCCTTCCATTGGTTAGCTCTATCATCTGAGCTTAAAAGAGGTTTCCCATCGGCAGCTTTAATGTTCATACCTCTTTTTTTCATTTCTCCAAAATTCTGTTAGATCTTTCTATATGCAACATCTACTTTACCAACGAACATTTCCTTTTCTACTTCTCCACACTTTTCTTGTAGCCATTTTTCTTTTGCTCTTTTGCATTTCCTATTTATTTGATTTCTAATTTGCCTGTACTGCTCTCTTCCTGCTTCATCCTGAGCATTTTTGTACCATTTCCTCTGATCCATCAGCTCCAAAATTTCTTCTATGATCCAAGGTTTTCGGGCAGCTTGTTCCCTAAAGCCTAATGTTTCTTTACCAGCTTTCATTATTTCGGTCTTTAACGCATTCCATTCGTCATCGGTTGAGCTCCTTTCAGAGTTACTTCTTAGACCTAAGTCTACCATTTCTGCAAATTTTTCTCTTGTGCTAGATTGTTTCAGTTTATTCACTTCCAGCATGTTCTGCTTATACTGCTTCCTTATTCGCTTCAATTTCAGCCTGCACTTCATTATTATCTAATTATGGTCAGAGTCTATGCATGCTCCTGGGTACGCTTTACAGTCTAGAACTTGATTCCTGAATCTCTGTTTGACCATGATATAATCTAGCTGATATCTACCTGTTTCCCCAGGACGTTTCCAGGTGTATATTCTTCTTGCATGGTTCTTAAACAGTGTGTTCGCCACTAACTAGCTTATATCTTTCACAAAATTCTAGCAACCTGCTTCCTCACTCATTTCTTTCTCCTAGACCAAAATTTCCTACAGTATTCCCCTCTTTTCCTTCTTACACTATTGCATTCCAATCACCCATGATTATTAGATTTTCCTCCCCCTTTCACATATTGTATTAATTCTTCAATTTCAGCGTATATTTTTTCTATTTCTTCGTCATCTTCCTGTGATGTTGGCATATAAACTTTTACTAATGTGGTTGGGACGGGCTTAGTTTCTAACCTCATCAAAATAATCCTGTCACTAAACTGTTCATAATAACTCACACGTTTCCCTACTTTCTTGTTCATTACAAACCCTACACCAGTGACTCCATTGACAGCTTGTGTGCTAATTATCCTGTGTTCCCCAGACCAGAAATCCTGTATGTCCTTCCCATTTAATCTCACTAATCCCAACAACATCTAACTCAAGTTGTTCCATCTCCCTTTTTAAGTTTGCTAACCTACCTGCCCTATTCAGACTTCTAACATTCCACGCTCCGACTCATAGAATGTTTCTATCCATTCTGATGACTCCTCCTGAGTAGTCCCCACCCGGAGATCCGATTGGGGGACTATTTTACCTCCGGAATATTTTACCCAGAAGAAGCCATCATGATATATGTAATTTGAGAGGATTACATGTCCTCGGGGATACCCTTTGGGTATTTAATGCAGTGGTTTCCCTGTTCCTTCTGCATCCCCATGCAGTGATAAAAAACATTACAATGTGAGGAGGAAATGCATTGTTCATTTTCTTGCTGCAAGTTGGATTCAATCTGTAATTTGTTTAACTCCAATAACCTGTTGTGGAAGAAGCAGCAAAAATAGTGAGGGGTAAAGCAGGATATTACTATATAGAAAGGTACTTTTATATCACAACTAAGGGGGCGTCATTAATTATTTAAGCTCAATTGGGGAGGGGGGGGGGGATTCTGGCAAAATCTCACCAAAAGGGAGGGGAGGGGGGGGTCAACAGAAATCTCATGTCAACTTTTTATTTCTGATTGCCGCCTTTCCCCTTCAAACAACAGTAGAGCTAAAAAAATGAAAAAGAAAGTCTCCAAAATCACAAAGTAGATCTCACTCACGTAGGTGGATGGGGGGTCACACCAGATCCCACCACACGGGGTGGATTGTCCAGATTTATGAAAAATGCCTCATCTAATTAACGGATACCCTGTAACGATGTGGTTATCGGTATGCAATTTAAAAAATATGTCGCTAGCCACGAATGCTGCCTATATAATGGGCTTTACTCTAGTATATCAATAAATAACTTAATCTTATCATGTAATCTCATACAGATACAGTCCTAATAAGGCTCAGCCCCACACTAAAATAATCACTGAACTGTAAAAACGGAGTTTGATGAAGGGTATTAGAGTATTGGTCATTGGTACCTGGTAGCCCATTACTGCCATATGGACTTTGTGGATTAGAGGTAGCACTTCCAGGGCTGGGCACACTGCTCAGTGGTGATGTAGGACCAGGACTAAGATGTGAAGAATGACTTCCACCTCCATTCGTGAAACTGCCACCAGCAGAATAGGAAACATTGTGCGGCATTGCTGGTTCCGGTAGCTGTTGGAATGGCAGCAAAGAGTGTCCCGGTGCATACTCACTGTGCCGAGGTACCAGTACTGGTGGCAGAACTGCAAAACAAGTAATCTGATTATAGAATAATGTCAATAAAAGGGTGATTTTGAAGATGTAAATGAATATATGTCTTTATCATACAAGGAAAAATTAAAACACGACTGTATAACTGGAATGATTCACAATTGTGAAATATTAAGAGAAGCAAAAAATATTTTATATTTCTTCCCAAAATTTGGTAGACAACTGACAAAAAGCACAAAAAGTTTATAAATTGCCTATTTATTTGACATAATGGACAAAACATTTCATATGTTGATAGTAGCTCACAATTATAAATTAGACATAATCAGGCATTGCACTGTTAAACATTCAATGGACTATGGAAACCACTTGTACCACAGAAGATAACCATGGGCTAAGGCACAGATATGCCAGCAGATACGAAAAATTTCATTTTTCCTAACCAGTTAGGAGAAACTTTTAAACAAAACTGCTTTATTTTATTCAAATGACAATTGTTTTCCAGACTATTTAATAGTCCAGAGTTTTCCATTCTTTTTTGGTACCTTTTTTTCTTCTTCTTCTTCTTCTTTTAGAATGAACGAAAAATAAACCAATGTCAGCAATTATTTGTAGTGATCCAGCTGCCATATTGTGGCGACACTCGAGGTCACTCTGTCCAGCCGAGTGGTTAGACAAGGACAGATTGCCCATATGGGATGCATGGAAAACTGTCCAGGATAGAAGTCGATGATTGTTCAGATATAGGTCTCATGACAGGATCATTACAGGAAAATCAGGGCTAATAATTACTGAATATTTACATATTTATTGAAAGGTGACTGAAGTTATGTACACGAATAACTGTACCATAGAAATCACTGGACATGTTCTCAAGTGCACTGGCGCTATACTTGAGTTATAACGGTTCAAATACTGATAAAACTGGCACAGTGGCACCACGCTGATCACCACCAATACTATCGGAATGAGGAGAGTAAGCTTTGTAACCAACCCAAATAGGACTATTCCAATACACTGAAACCTCTGCTTCACTAACGTGACCTGTCTCCACATCCAACCCCTTCTATCAGTAGAGCCTTCCTGCTGCTTTGCTGTCAGAAATCTCATGCTGCTGTGATGACTCCGTTCCGAGACAGAGCCCGGTGGCTTCCCCAGGCTGCTTCAATGCTGCTTACCGATAGTGAGCTGACACAATACTATTATGAGAAAGCTGTGCTGAGGTTTTTACTGAAATAACCTTCACTTTGCCCTGGCTGTCTGGAGAGGACAAATTCTATTAATGTATTGCATGAGGTTATAATGATAGGTTGTATTCCTCTTCCCTGCACTTGGCAACTGCCGAATTGCTGATTACTGTTCTACTTTGCTAGTCGTGGCTCCTTTACTGTTGCTTAACTTTGCTCACTCACCTGTGCTCAATCCTAACACGAAAAAATATGTAAATTTCACAAGGGGATACCCCTGGTTCAACAGATATTTGAGCAATGAGTCCTCTGCAAGGGGCTGAGATAGCTAGATGCAACTACGCACCAATGCACACAAAGTGTGGAATTTTGTGATTGCTGTAATCTTGTTTCATGTCAATCTGAATGTGCTGGCAGTTCCAACCAAATATTTGCTTTTACCTCATGCAGCATAGGACAAACAGTTTCTATTAATCAATTAGTAATTTCAATGTCATATTATGGTTGGTTATTTTTCAATATTCATACCAGACACAACTTCACTAAATTTTGTCACCCCTGTCCAGAGATTGTACACTCCATCAAAGCTACATACTCCCAACAAGCCTAGGAATTTACATATTTGACTTAAAATATGCTCAGTGACTTTCAAACAATATTAGTTAGATGAAATTTTCTTGGGAAATTATCCGAGTGAGTACGTTTGTATGACACAACATTTCGACAGTCATATCCTCTGCCACCATTGTCAAGTGACTCCTGAGAAAGTGTCATCTATATACAATGCTGAGAAAGCCTCCAATCTAATATTAGTTTGTTATTATCCACCAGCGATAAATAAAAAATTTCTCAGGAATAGTGTATGGACAGAAGATAAGGTTTGACCAGGGCTGGAAATTTTTAAGACAATGGTCAAGAAATAAAATACAGTATTGTAACAAATGCAAGCACTGACAAATGGAATCTACTTAATGGAAGCATTGAAAAGTAACTTCGAATGAGAAGTCTTTCGGCATTTACTTTTAGAAAACTCTGAAATCTGGATCCAGAATGAAAGTAGTTCCACATTTCGCACCATCAAGGCTCATGTGGCTGAGCATAAGTGCAACATTCAGTTGTTTCATTTAGAGAAAACTGCAGTCACACAACATGTAATTGAAAATGGTCACAAAATGGACTTCGGGAATGTGAAAGTGCTGGCAAAGAGTTCTTTCTTTTGGGATTCAGTCATTAGAGAAGCCATTGAAAAACAGCTGAATAATGAAATTATTAACTGAGTGATGCCTGGAAGCTGGCTTCATCCTTACTAAGATAACCTGATTTCAAACAAAAGGACAAGGCAAGATTGGCCATCCAGTGTTACAGGCACAATACGGAGTGACAGTTGGTGAGAACTACGGAGTGCAGTGGTGGGGAGCCTTTAAAAGATGCGCCAGTGCCAGAGACTGGTCTTCACAACAGGAGCACCAGCCCTGAAGATGGCAGCAGGGTTAGTCATCGAAAGCTCATCTTTAGCCTACACCACCTGGCAGTGAATCCGTGAAGATTATATTTCAAATTGCTTCACAATAAATGCAGTAAAACTTCATTTCGAACTGAACCTACCACCACTGTCGCTGCTTTCGGTGCTCAAAGGGGATGGTGGCCATTGCAGCAATTAACTATATTCTAAATATCCATGGTCAACAGTACACATAATCCAGGTGCAACAGAACCTCACTGCTATCACAATATTAATTGACAAAAGCTATCACACACATCCCAAGTGCAGCTACAATGATGGGTACATATCGATATATCTGCAGGAAATTTAATACAGTGAAAGAAGTGGCAAAATATTATGAAATAAAATTAACCATTGCTAGATTCATTAAAGCTTCATGAGAATTGACTGAAATATTTTTTTTAGTTTTTCTGCCTTCTAGAATCAAATGACGTGGATATTAAACATTAATAACATGAGAACCCTTACTGGTGTGGCTCAGTGCATTAAGTAAAGTAGAATGGGACAGGTCACATTACAGCCATCATGATTGAGGTTTCCTAAAAGTGAGATCTGGGACAATCCCCAATCTCAGCCTCATAAATTACACATTTCGTACAAAAATACACTTATCATATAGAACACAGACAGATGGAAACGCAGACTTTCCTCCTCTAGGTTAAATACACCGGGCGTAGCAAAGAAGGGCTGAATTCTGACAGGACACACGCTCTTCCCTCCCCTCTTGATCTACACTGGTCGCCTTTGTACAGGATTGACACATGGTCCTTAGTTTGTCGGATCGAGGGAGGGGAGGTATAAAAATAAAAACAAGGAAAAGATTAATGTATATGTCAGTAAACACATTTGAGCGGCAGAACCAAACGTTGAGAAAAGGCTTCATCACATGAAGTTAGTTAATCTTAATTCTACATTGCAGAAATCATCTTTTGATCATTTCATAAAGGGGCAAACTGTATACAGCATTCTTTAACCAAAGCTTGCTAAAAAGTATATAATTAAGATGTATTTATTTTAAATAAAGGCAAATGTAATTACCTGGGCTTTCAACTCTCTTGTAATGGTATGGATTGATACACACTTCCTTCTGCTTGGCTGAAAATGGATACCTGCAATTCTCCATGGGTTTCAACTCATGATGTGACTGAAGATCAGGCCACCTCCAAACACGACAGTATATCACATGTGGTAGTCCCTTACGATGTGATACCTGTGCACAAAATCGGAATGCATTTTTTGAACATAAGTCTACTAAATACGTAGGGAATTGTTTAAAATAGAAAAAAGTAATAAAATTTGGTAGAAAGAATGTTTATCCAAATCTGTCCAGAAGTACTATCCAAATTAAAACATACAAAATATGACTGCATACTCAACACTGACATTATATGAAACATAAAAAGTAATTTTAATTGTGATGGTGAACAGTCCTGTACTAACCCCCACCCTCCCTTGACTATGACTTGTCTCTGAACATGTAGAACATTTTAAACCAAAATATTGTGAAATTTCCTTACACTTAATCTTTCCTATTTAATGATTTTCTTTTCAATCTTAAATTCTATCAGTGAAATATCATATCCCGTCTACTCTTGCCCCACACAAACTTTAATTTTAAATTCATTCAGAGTGTTTGCTAAACTTTTCAGTATTTCCCATGGTAATTTATTCCAGTCCCTGACACCTTGATAAATAGAAGATAATTTCCCCAACTCCTTACACCTAAAGTCAACTGTCGGCTTATTGTCATCTCCTTTTACTATTAACAAATAATGCAGAAAGAATTTAAAATTAAAATTTATAAATTGTAAAAGTAGATGGGTGGAGGAATTTAACACTCAAAGTAAATAAGATAATAAAAATAAAAAAATAAACTATGACTAGAAAAACTGCCACCAAAGCAAGTACTCCGTTGCAGTTAAATTTCCTTCAAATCAATGTAATTTTTCCCCCTATTGCTTTACGCCTCCTAGATATCAAAATCATTAGAAGCGGGGGGACATCTGGAGGCAAGGAATGGGAAGGAATTTAATCATGGCAATTAAAAGAAACTATTCTGGCATTTATGAAATGCTCTCAAACTATTCTGGCATTTATGAAATGCTCTCAAACTATTCTGGCATTTATGAAATGCTCTCAGGTAACTAGCCGAGTTAAGAAAGTGTTATTACGTGATATTTCAGTTATCACATTCACTGCCACCATCTTCTGGCAACAGTGAATGTGATCGCCAAAATATCGTGTGATAACACTTCCTTAACTTCGCTAGTTACCAAGGGCATTTCATAAATTATCTACGCCGAGAGAAACTTTGTTCTTATGTATCCTGGCATACTCCTGCAGTGATTTTGGAAAACCGTGGAAAACTGAAACTTTGATGGCCGAATGGGAATTCAAACCAGCGAGTGTCACTTTGAATTCAGACCAGAGCATTTTCGCTCACTTAACATGCTTAATTTTCATGTACAACTCTTCCAACATTATACACCCAAGGATCATCACTGATCTAAATGTCTTAAAGATATACAGCTCTCTCTTCATATGCGTCCTTTCTTCCAACCGAGCTTCCACAGATTTCACAATATTTTGCTTTAAAATGTTATACATGTTCAGAGACAAGTCACAGACAAGGAAGGGTGGGGGTAAGTACAGGAGTGTTCACATCATTTGTAGTAAGTGATGGAATTATTTTTCCTATCTAATGGCTTTTTAATTGTAATGTCTAGGTATTTATACTCATTCTCTTTATTATCGTAAGAAAACCTTTTTTATTTTTGTATTTAATAATTTGACTCTTTTGGCAATCATTTTAAACCTACAATATAAAATTCTGTCATCTGCAAAGAAAACTTTTTACTGTAAACCCCAACACAATCATTCTTTACAATTTTTCCGGTAAATTACCTGTGGCCCCCAGATTTTTACTTACATCCATTTCAACACTGCATTTTCTACCCTAACTATTCTACATTGTCAATTCCATCCAAAATATCTCACATATAGTGCACTGAAATTCACGTAAATGTCCATGTTGCCAGTCTGTAAAACAGTTTCTTCGCTCACAGACATTTCCGACTTGACTGCATATCAATCTTCATCAACTAACCGACCCTGTTTGTTGCTTCTCTTTTGTGGACTTGTACTATTATCACTCTTTTCCAGTTCTCTGGTAAGCAGCAAGACTCCAGAATCAATCTAAATAGTATTTCAAGGTAAAATACAAAGACAAATTTCACTGCCTTTATTATATCTATAGTAAGTTTATCTACACCGGGCTATTTGAATTTTTTTTTTAGATTTCTTAGTTTGTTTGAAATTTCATCAAATTTTGTAGCTTCCTCATTTCTGCTTACATGGAGAGCTCCTACTCTGGTTTACTCCCTGCAATCCCAGAATGTACATATTTTTGTTGCTCTGGAAAATTAATGGTTTGAGAGAGGGGTCCATCTGTACATTCATGATCCTCATGAATAAAGCTGTGGACTTCAGCTGGTTAATGAATAAAACAAACTCTGAGACTACCTGATGAACCATTTTAAATCCTCAGTAACTCATTCACCTTCCTTAACTACAATTGTCTGAATATCTTCCCTTCAGGTTTTGCCCCTATGTAACAACTATTCTGAATGTTTACTATAAAATTCTTCACTTGCTGATAAAAGCCAACATTGCACGGCTGGTAAAATGGAGTACATTTCAGAGGAATTATTACCTTCATGGTGCAAGTCAGTTGACCCTGATTATCCACAAATAATGAGCCATACTATATCATATCAATGTGATCACTATATGAATCAATCAATAAAAAAACTTTTTTTTACAAAGGATTTTTAAACATTGTTCAACACAATTTGATGGCTACAACTAGGGTTGTTGTGGATGTCATATTTGCGGATGCGGATGTTTGGCGGAAGTGGATGTTTGGCGGAAGTGGATGTTTGGCGGAAGTGGATGCGGATGTGGAAAAATAAATTTCCAATTATTTTAATATTTTATCAAAAATAAATAAAAATCTATCTTTTTTCATAATTAAATTCTATTTCCATATAATACTGCCATATTGATTTATTTTTGCCTGATCTTTCAACAACAAAAAATGTGGGATGATTTCATAAGTGAATTAAATTATTTAAATAATTACGTACGTGTCTAAAAACCAGTCTTTATCATATGAACTTTGCGGAGTTCGTGACTGGCTACACTAATTCAAGCGTCAAGCACAAGGCCACGCCACCGCTCATCTCCACGCTCGCTTTTTTTGTGTTATAACTATAAGCCTCGTTGACGTCGAGATCATTAGAGGCGTGAAAAGATCGGGGTTTGGAACGGGAAGGAATTTGGCCATGATCTTTTAATGGAAGCATTCACCTGGAGTGATTTGGGGGAGCAATGGAAAACCCAAATCTGGATGCCCGGATGGGGATTCGAACCGCCGTCCAACCGAATGCAAGACCAGGCCGTTACTGCCTACTCACCACGCACAGTTCCATGCTCGCGACCCACCTTCCCACCGCTCCAGTGGCGCATTCACAGTACAACTTGTAGGACCTACGAGTTCCGATTATTGATAAAAGAACTCTTGATGGTCCGTGAAAGCAGTTACAGGTTCCTTTCGATTCATTAAATATTTTTTCAACAATAATAAGATTATTATACATTTTAATTTAAAAATAGACTAAATATTCTGTAAATTAATAATAATTTCGTGTGATCTAAAAATTTCAGTCAGCGGCGCAGTGTACCTCTATCGTTGTCACCTATTTTTAAAAGGAGACCTACAGATTAACGTGAAATTAGAACCACGGAGCATCAGGGCCGCATTTAAGCATAGGCTACATAGGCTGTAGCCTAGGGGCCCCTCACCACAACCCTCACCTGGGCTGGGCAGGGCAGGGCAGGGCAGGGCAGGTAGTAGAGCTATATATATATATATATAAAAAAAAGGCGCCCATATATTTTTTAGGTCAAATTTTGAATATTTCGAAATTTAAGAATCCAGCCACTGCCAACAGGGGGCCCGCACCACATGTATAGCCTAGGGGCCCACAGAGCCTAAATGCTGTTGTTGTTGTTGTTGTTGTGGTTGTGGTTTAAGGGCGGGTCGATGGCGAGGTCATTAGCGCTCTAGCGTAAATGCGGCCCTGCGGAGCATCCCAGCATCTTAGCATTAACAAAATCAAAGCTTTGCCAGAGGTGACTGCAGCTGAGACAAGGATTTGAACAAAGGACTTTCAGTACCCCAATCGTACGCCGCATCCATCTGAGTCAAGAGACAAATCTGGATGTAATGACAAATAAATATTCAACCATAATAAAATCAACATACTTTTTTTCTGTAGCATTTATTTTTTCTATCCCAAAACACAAATGTTCTTTTATATAATTAAATACATATTTTTCAGTACTTCTAAATTCAGATGCTTGTGGCGTGTGATTCGGGTATGGAAGGTCCCCGGTTCAAAATCCGGGTCTCGGATGCAATTTTTACAGGCCTTAAAATCGACCTTCATGTCTGGCAATTTCATTTGTTAATGTCAACATGCAAGGGCTATATCTACATTTTACGAACGTCTGATGAACCTAAAGCAAGGCTGAAAAAATGGACGCTTTTCTAAAGCAATCAGTAACGCTAAAACAACATTTAGTCGTAAAGGATCTGAACTCTTTGCATACGATTCCCCATATCAACCAGCCCCACACCGGTCCGCACTGTCAAAAATTAGATCCAACTAATGATTGCTGACACACGGTGCGGTGTCGTGTGAACTAACTTCAATCGAGTGAGCGACAACAATAAGAAAAGTGTCGGTCGGTGAAAGTGAGGGTTCGGTGCTGTCTATTGTAGCCCGACCTTTACTTTACTTGCAAGTTTAAACTAGTAAATTCGTGGCTTAGGTAATAATACCGTTTAGTTCATTGTTACTTTTATTGCAAAATCGTCAGAAAACAATCACTTTTTTGTTAGCTAAGCTACGATGGGCAGAATCTCGAATAAAGAGAAAAGAATAATATATATTGCCATGTAATCAAAACATCCGCAATACATCCGCATTAAAAATTGCGAATGCGGATGCGAAAGTGGATGTAGGAATTCATGCGAAAGTTTTGCACTTGCGGATGCGGATATCCGTTACATTCTTAGCTACAACCATGCAATGTACTCTGTATTTGCTAAATATATACACAAAAACTTATCCATTTGATTGTCATACATTTTTGCATAGCACATGATAAAAAAACCTTATATTATTCAAACAAAACGTTCATATTATGAAATAAAAAGAAAACAATTATATAGGATCAAACATAGGTCCACACATCTAGAATATAATTCTCACACTTGCTTCTTTTTGCCATAAAAACTCATATTTCAGCCACATCAATGGCAAATAAAATCACTGATAACTTGAAAGCTATGTGCTTGTAACCCACACATAAGTGAAATATAACTCTTGGATAATGTTGACAATGAAAGTGCTGTTAAGCACTGAAAATATAATAGGACTAGACGACCCATGCTAAAATTTCGCAAATAAAATGCGATGAATAGTGAAGTTGAATGCTTGTAACATAATGAAAAGTAGAACCATATTTTTGTAGCATTTTTTAATTTTTTTTAGTATAATAGGTACGCATTAAAATACTATCAACATATTACGAAACAGTTAGGAAAATTTAAAACACTCTGTATTTATGACAAACTGCCACTGGCCTTAACAGAATAAAACCAACCTGAACAAAACACACACAAAATATCAACATTTCTGAAATATTTGTTGCTGTGCGAATAAAATGTTTACATTGGAATTACATAGCAAAACGACAGTGTTTCCATAACAGAAAAAAAATATCCAAAAATCTACTTATTGAATGAAAAAAAAAAGTTTATTGACGTCTCTGTGATGTCCACTGCTGCAATCTAGGGACTTGGCTCTGAACAGTCTCATACGCGCTACCACTTTAAGCACCAAATTCCGAAAAATTCTTTCTTAATTTATGATTTTACCTAGCTGGAGACCTTAATTTTTAAAACGTTATGTCATTTATCGATTTCGGCTAGGTATCGAAGAAGATGAATGGCTTGTAATAATAATAATAAAAACACGTTGTATAAATAATATTGATACTTTTGCCCTTTAAGGGTCGAATTTCAAGAAATTAATTTTATAAAATATGGTGTGACCAAAGCAGCCACCTTGGTCTTTAAATGATACCTCATTTATCGATTTCGGTTAGTTATCAAGCGCGGTTTTGAGAAATAATGATATTTTTGCCCCTTAAGTGTTGAATTTGTAGAAAGTTTTTTTTCTTAAAATATGATGTGACCATCGCGGATAATTTAATATTTAAATTGATGCCCCATTTATTGATTTCGGTTAGGTATCAAGGGACAGAAAAATGTGTTGTGAAAACATTAATACTTTTGCCCTCTAAGGTTAGAATTTTTTTAAATTTCTTTCTTAAAATGTGGTAACAGAAACAAAGACATTACAAAGATCTCAATCTTTTAAATGATTCCTCGTTTATCAATTTTGTTTAATTGTCAAGGGAGATAAATTGCTCGAGATACAAAAAAACTCATTTTAGAAAAATTGACATTTTTGCCCTATAAGGTTCGAATTATGAAAAAATCTTTTCTTAAAATATAATGTTACAACAGCGGAGACCTTAATCTTTAATATGATATCTCATTTATCTATATCAGTTAGATACCAAGGGAGATAAATAACTCGTTACACAAAAATGCGTTGTAGAACCACTTATACATTTTCCCTTTAAGGGATGAATTCCAAAAACTTCTTTCCTAAAATATGATGTCACCAAAGCTAAGACAATATTCCTCATAATTCTATCTCATTTATCGATTTTGGTTAGATATCCAGGGAGATAAATGGCTCCAGATACAAAAAACACATTTTAGAAAAATTGACATTTTTGATCTTTTAAGGTCGAAATACGAAAAATTCCTTTCTTAAAATATAATGTTACCACGGCGGAGACCTTATTCTTTAATATTATACCTCATTTATCTATATCGGTTAGATGTGAAGTGAGATAAATGGCTCGTGACACAAAAATATTGATACTTTTGCCATTTAAGGGTCGAATTCTGAAGAATTCTTGCCTTAGTATATGACGTCACAAAAGTGGAGATCTTAATCTTTAAAATGATACTTCATTAAACAATTTCAGATAGGTATCCTGGGAGATAAATGATCCGTAACACAGAAAACAGCATTTTAGACATATTGACATTTTTGCCCTTTAAGGGTCGAATTCCGAAAACTTTCTTTCTTAAAATATGATGTGATCAAAGTGGAGACCATAAGCTTTAAAATGACACCTCATTTATTGATTTCGGTTTGAAGGATGATATAGGCTTGTGACAAAAAAATACCTTATAGAAATAATATATATGTTAGGGAAAAATAACCCATCACTACCTAACTGTAATCAGGGACGGCGTTGGGGGGGGGGGGGGGGGGGGTAAGCGGGTCAAAAGTACCCGGGCCCGCCGGCTGATGGGGGGCCCCGATCACCAACTATTGGGGACCTGAGGCCATGAAGCCAAGAATATGCCCATTGTCGCCTGGCCATATAGTAGAGCTAAAAAAAAAAAAAAAAAGTCGCCCATTTTACCCCGGGCCCGAAATTCCTAGCGCCGGCCCTGACTGTAATAGTCCAGTTAGTGTTATTGTTGACCTTGCAAGTGCAAGACCCCGGACACCCCTGTGGAATTCACACAGGGTGGGGGTGTCGGCCAGGAGCGCGGACAAGGGATTGGCACGCAGAACAGTGCAGCGAAGAGAAGGCTCGGGACACCGAGCAGTGTGGAAGAATTGTCACTGACGAGTAAATACTGGATATTACTGGGCAATCGACAAAAGGTTTTGAACTTGGAAAACCAACAAGTCTCCTCAGCTCTGCAAAGGTCAGTTTCGATGGTACAAGTGACGACTCCCGAATAAATTATCATATGAACTGTTCCACGTAGCAGAACCCATAAACGCCATGAGATTAAGAACAGTTTCATCTCTTGTAAAATCACTCCATGTTCAGCCAGGATATATTTGTTAGTAAATAAGGTTCAGGATTTGATTACCAAGACTTCTTTATATGAAATAAATAAAATTTATGTGATAAATCTTTCATTTCTGGGAGTTGATTTAACTAAAGTTTTACAGCCATCAGGGGTGTTACAACTAACTTCACAATATTTTGGTTCGTAAACTTAGTCATGAAAGAGGTGAAACATATGGCAGCAGGAAGATATGAACACATCAGGACCTACCATATGAAGGAACCAATGTTAACTTTTTAAACATCTATCGATACTCCTCAACACAAAACTAACCTGAGGTCATGACCTTTGACCTCATTTTTTTCCCCTTTGAAAACAGAGTGCTGTCTAGACAAACTATTGGACACTTGTCCATTTATTTTCTATGGAGAAGGTCTGTGGCAAAGTGCTTCAAAGTCGATGACCCCACACATCTGGACCTTCCCTTTTTTGTTTGGTAAGTAACACTGGAGAGTTCGTAGAGAGAGATTTCAAAATTCTGAAATCTGTTATTAGTATACGAGGAGGAAAGGGAGGGCACTGGAAAGTATTCTTCTGTTAACCCAGTGTTTCCCAACGTGGGGCCCACGCCCCATAGGGGGGCAATTTGTTTTTTTAGGGGGGCAATTTAGAAAATGACTTGATACGACTTTACCGCTTTTTCTTCGGTTTATTTAAATGAAATGCAAGATATAGGTACAAAATATAGCAAAAAAGCAAAAACTTAAAACAGTGCTGTAAATAATTATTAGGTATAGTTTCGTTTGATGTTAGCAAAATATTTTTTTAATTAAAAATTATGTATGGGGGGCAAAAAAAAAAAAAAAAATATTAAAAGTGGGACATGACCCAGAAAAGGTTGGGAAACACTGTGTTAACCCATGTTTGAATATAGTAGGGAAGTAAGGGATCCACATAACTGGTATAAAATAAAAGAGTCAAAGTGAATGCAAAGGAAAGTAATACAGATGAGACAGCCAATACATATGATAAAACAGTTGAATTTGGAGTCATTGAAAGATATTAAGGAGGTGAAAGTAGTGCTGAGTGTGTGTATAAGACACATATTGGGGATGCGGCTTGAATATACAGGGTGGTCAGAAATTCACTGATCGGCGGGTAAGGGCAGCAGCGGCGGCCCTAGGGTGGTGCAAGCGGTGCGACTGCAACGGGTGCCGTCATATGGGGGCGCCGAAAATGCTGCGACAGATCGTCTGTCCAAAAATTGAAAAATAAATTCTATAATACTGTATCTTGTTGGTCACGTATTATTTTAACACACTAATCATCGAAAGTATAAACGTGAGAGCTTCAACTTAATATATAGTCATATATTTTCATTAATCGATTCAACTCCGGTCAGCTCAAGTTACTCTAATCTACAAAATCACAACTCGTCCCTTTAAAAACAAAACAAAACCAAGGTGAAAGTGAAAAGGCTTTTTAGAGTTGAGAAGTCATCTGAATCGTTGTCACCAGAACTTACGTTCTTCAGACAAGGCTCATGATGAAATGGAGCAGCATGTACGAGAAGATTTAGCTATGGCTGGAATGTCGTCTGCAGTTCAAAATATTACAGAATAGGGTATACCAGACATGCCACTACCATCGCCTTTTCAAAGTACATATTATGATGATATTTCAGGTTGGTAGCTCAATGAATCTGCAGTCAGAGATGAAATAATTATTCGAGCAATGAAAAAATCCAAGGAAAAGATCATGGACATCATTTTTAAATACGTATTTTCAAACAGTAATACCAAATTAAGAAATTTACAAAAGAAAATGGCTTGTTTGCTCTAAATTTGCAGATATTTTTTAAGGTTTTATTCTTCCCATTTTTACTGTTGTTTATTCAACAGAAGCCTCTCTTTTTTGGGAAACGTAGAAGTTGGTAACCGGAGCTTCTTGTAAGAGCATCTCAAATTTCACAAAACTTCCTCAAATCACCAGCACAGCATGGAGAGAAATGTTGATTCAATTAAAGAACTTTTGGCAAGCATTTCTGGATACAGGTTGAAGACGAAAAAACACGGTGGGTTACTATACTTGAAAGAATGATGCCCAAAGGATCCTTTTTATCATGCAGTAATTTCTTGTTCAAAGGGAGTTTTAAATCTCAAACACTAAATACTTCTAAGAATGGTAACTTCCGGGGTAACTGCAACTGGAAGGAAAATATGAGTCGGAGCATCTCCGCCGTATTTATAACAAGGAGGCTAAATCTATTATTTTGGCCAATATATTCAAAAGGAATCAAGTTTGTAATAAAAATGTCAATAGGGTTGTCTCGTCTAAATACTTTTCCATCATATTGGATTGAACTCATGGTCTATCAAGTCGAACAATTATCTTTAACATTGTTTTTGTTGGCACTAGTGAAGACTAGTTGCCGAGTGTTTCGTTGCTTATAAGCCGGTAAGTGACTCTTTGGGAGCTGGACTCATTGGCCTGTTTATCGATGATACTTTGCAGAGTGTTCGATTTGAATATGAACAATTTTCTGATCCAAAGATATACCAATGGATGCAGTATGACAGGAAACAAAGGTGTCCAAAGCAAATTCTGAACCGATATTTTCCAGCACCTTTATCCATGTAACTGCCATTAAATTTAGAATAGCACATGCCACCAAATATCAGTTAAATCGGTTTCCTTGTCCAGATTTCATTAAAGAATATTTGTTCCATTGGCAGCCACGTAGCTCAGGCAGTAGTGCATCAGACAGAGGGGTTCGATCCCCGACGAAGCAGAGGATTCTTCCTTCAAGCTGAATGTCTGGAATGGCTGCCCAGGCCCACTCAGCCTGCTATCCAATGAGCACCGTGAAGGAAACTGCGCAGGAAGGTAAAGAATGACCGGAGTGTGGCGCTGACCCCGTCACATCCATTCTAGTGCCAACAGTTGTAATGGGAATGCAAAGCTCCACGTCCATGAATCCTACGGGAAGCAGCTGGAGCCGAAGGAGCCGCGTGACCTTTACCTTTATTTGTTCTATTCTCTTGAACAATAAAGCGGTGGGAAGTGGTATCCGAGGACTTAGAAGGATTATAGCCAAAAAAATTGCGAAAACTCGTTTGGAGAATAGTGTTTCTAGCCACGCTGCAGTTCATTATCAGTACTCGTTAGCCCATGACGCCTTTCTGGAATCAAATTATTCAGTGGCAGCAACAGAGACATTGTCCACAAGCCAGATCATGGGGCAATTTGAGTTCATAGTTACAATGGTGACTTGGTATAATACATTCTTACAAGTAAATATTGTAAGTAAGGCTATGAAAACTGAAACAAGATTTATGAAACGCTTCACAATTGGTAGAAAACAACTCATAATTTGAAAGAGAGTACCAGGGTCATTCGCCTGCTCTTATAACAGCTAGAGAAATTGCTTCTCATACTGGGGCATATCCTATCACCAGTCGATGAGATAGCAACAGATCTAGAATTGTTTACAACGTGTTTTAGCATATGATCAATACAATCGAGAATGCGTTAGATACTCAGTATACAAAACTATACAGATTTAATGATAAAGTGACATTCTTACACATTATCAAAACAATTCCATGTGATATATCTGGTTGTAAATTGGTTGAGGAACTCTTTAGAAACTATTATTGATGGAAGTTGAATCAGCAGAACCAATAAAAGTTCAACTTATGAAACAAAATGGTTGGCAGGATATATTTCCGAATGTGAGGACAGCACTTCGAAATTTGCTAGGTATGTAGCTGAATAACGAAGTTGCAGTAAAGCGAGGAAAATGACAATCCATGCTTTTTTAGTTATGATTTTATTTCCTCATTTGTTTATTTAAAAAAATATTAAAAACTATGTGAATTTGACGTATATATGATGTGAGCTTTGTGTACGCCATAATAACTTAAATAAATCGTTTCAAACATACAGTCCCTGGCCATATTATTAGACGCACTGCAAATCTTTAGTATTATTTGTAATAATTACGTGTTGAGTACTATTTCTCATGCAATTAATCACAAAATTTATAACAGTTATTTAGGGCACTTAGTTCATTGTTGAATTTTATGTCTATTGTTGCTATTTGACATTGGATTGTTGACTTATTGTGGCTATCAGTGTGCATAGTACAGTGTACAGGTACAGACCTGTTCAGTGGCGTTCTCACGTGTAACTGCTCTGTTTCTTTGTTCACTTTTATTATCATTTGTGGAATATCGACATCACAAGTGATTGTTTAATAACCAGATATTACTGATTGTGACCTTTAAAAATGGGTAAAAGAGGAGATATTACACCATGTAAAAAAGCAAAAGTCAAAGCACTCGCTAATACAAAAATATATTCCAATCGGGAAATTTCACGAAGGTTGAAATTATCAGACGCTAGCGTGAGGCGTATAAAGAAGAAAATTGATTCAGGTAAAGAATTGAGCCCCAGAAGGAAGAATAAATGTGGAAGAAAGCCAATTTTCACCCCCAGTCAGAAAGATTTCCCAAAAGAATTTGTCTAGAAAACAGATTTGCAACAACGAAAGAGATAAAATCTCAACTGGAAGAGGCTAATGTGAATGCATCTTAACACACTTATCGCAGAAAGTTGAAGGATATTGATTTCAAGGATTTTCGACCTGCTAGAAAACCCAAGTTAACAGCCGCAATGAAAGCAAAGTGTCTGAAGTGGGCTAAACAGTGGTGTGATAAGGATGTGGACTTCTGGAGATCGTAATTTAACTTTAAAATTATTATTTACGATATGATAGATGCTATGTACATTTATTCATAATATATTAAGTAAGTTTCTTGATTTTTACAGGTATGCTTCAGCGATGAAAGCAAGTTTGAAATTTTAAGTAACAAATGTCAGCATGTGCGCCGTCGAAGAGGAGAAAAATTCCATCCCGACTGCATTATTCAGACCGCAAAACACTCAACAAAAGTGATGATTTGATCTGCCATCAGTGGCAAGGGCACAGGACGTCTTTATGTGGTTAAAGGCATAACGAGGTAAGACCAGTACAAAGAAGCTGTAACAACCCTCATACCTGAATTTTGAATAGTATTTTACTGTATGAAGTATATGTAGTGAGCTAAAATTTGCTTAAATATGATCTGCTATGTTTGTTTTGTAATTTCTTGTAAATCGGTGTATATAGACTTTGTTTTATGAAAGAAAATTATTTAAAGTCCATTTAATACGTTTAAGAACCGAATGGTGCAAGAGAATTTCTTAAATGTTAGTAATTCCATGTATTAATGCAAGTTACGATGTCTACAGGACAATTTTCTATAGTTTGAAATGATTTCTGTAGATAATCTTGTATTTAAGTATCTCTAATTAGCATTTCTGATCATTTTGTAATGATGTTAAATAATTTTGTATTAATTCCGATTGTTTTTAATATGTTTGATTGTTTGAGTGATTGTTAATGTTCAAGAAATATCGGGCAGATGCCTTTGAAGAATTCTCGTAATTTCGATAGAGACTATATAAACAGATCGGCTGGACAGAGTAGTTAGTTAGTTGACTTCATTCAGTATTCAGTTTTACAGAGAGATTCATCCAATTAGTTTTTCAAGTTGAGTTCACAGATATTTTATTTGCGACGGCTCAGAAGTGCATCTCTGTATTGTATCTATGCTTGTGAATATCGCTGACTTCGTTTTTGAGCAAATAAACAAATCTTCAACATAACCTTTTGGTGGACTTTTTAATTAATTAATATATATATAAATTAAACCATCGAAGATCCTAATATGGCGAACGTTCACAGGACGAGAAGTAATTAAATCATCCAAAGATCCTAATAAAGCCTTGCAAAAAAACTGTTAATACCGCAGGTCAGAGAATGGTTCCCGAATGGAGAAGACCATCCATGTGTGGTATTATCATCCACAAATGCAGGACACTGTACAATCCTGCATCAACAGCATGCCACATCATATTCAAGCTCTCTTAGCTGTGAAAGGTGGCTCAACAAGATATTAAAACTAATGTTTTCATTTTCACAATATTTTAATATTTTGTTGTGATTATTTGAAATAAAATATTTTCAACAAATACTGTGTTTTATTTATTTTTTATATCACCTGTGTCATGAAGCAAACTACAAATAATAATTTTATTGCAATTTATGTATTAACAAACTTATTTAGCTAGCCACAAATCAAAATTTGAATAAAAACTTTAGTGCGTCTAATAAATTGGCCAGGGACTGTATGGTATTTTTTTTCACTGTTGTTTCTCATTCATACCGTTGCTATCCTACACTAATGTTTTTGAGGCATGAGTTTTCCTCTTTAGTAAAATATGCTGGGCCAACTGTATTGACTTTATTTGCATTTATACTATTAAAAGGAATTGTAAATTTCAAATAAATAATTGAATTAGATTTTATTTAAACTTATTTGTTAAAATGAATCGCAATTATCTGTTGTGAAGCAGAGTTAAAAGTTATAATGTGAGGCAGAGATATATTAAAAATGAATGTGATTTTGTTTAATCTGAATGTTTACGCTGTATTCTCTGTAGCGGTTACTGAAACCAAATGACAACTTAAGAATTTTTTGACCAAAGTTTTCAAAATGTGAAGTTTTTTTTTAAAAAAATCCAGAGAATGTTTACATGAAACATAGGTATTGGCAAAACATGTCAATCAAATAAATGATAACTATTCATTTTTGGAATTCCACTTTACTTAGAAACTTTTTCAATAAAATTTCTGTCAAATAAAATTAAATGGAGTTATTTAAAAACATAATAACCAAATTTACGGAGAATCTAATCAGAGAAAGTTTAGTAACATCACGGAAAATATCAATAAATGATGATAAAAATTAATCCTTATTTATTTATCCTTAGAAAATTTTCCAGAACAAATTCCTACTGTCATCATAGGTGATGCCCATCATTGTCGACTGGCGTTAAATTAGTTATTACTATGTAAAGACTATCTTCTGCCCGCAGTTTTGCTCGAATGGAATTCCTAACGCATTCACATACGTATTTGTTGAATCCCATGGGAACTACTACTTCGATCGGGATAAATTGTATACATTATTTCAAATTTTTAAGTTATACAGCCGTTTCGGCATGAAACAGTAACAAACATCCAAGCAAACAAACTTTTACACTTATAATATTAGTAGTATGTATGTTATCTGCAATCTGTCTATAGGGAAACCTTAATCACAAATAAGCGACTGCATATTTGGAGTGCCAAAATGAGATCTCGTATCACCTGAAAAACTTGGTAGGGCCGCCCCTGAAGGGCAGTGTTAGGGATGCTGCACTAACAAAATAAATACAAAAAAAAAAATCTAGTAAAAGTTGTACCGTTTCCGAATTATCCGCAGCTAAAGTTGGCCAATAAGAACGCTGCGCCGGCGAATTCAATCAGCCTTCCACAGGCAGAGTTGTCAAGCGTTCTCGAGGCTTAATCGGTAATCTGAGACATATTTCGGGAAGTCGGTAATGGGGCTATAGGAATTTTTTATGGGAATTGGTTTTGAATTAGTTGATCTGCTTGCTAGATTAATCTTTAATTTTTGTACAAAAATCGTTTAGTTACTGGCACAAAAGAAAAAAAAAAAATTATCTGCAAACTTAACTTATTTGTTGCAAAGAAGCTTCTTTTATTCCATGTGATCGTATTTCACTAGATTTCAGTCACAACATTTTTATTGATTAACATGAATATCCATGCTACTATTATTCAACAATAAAAAAAAAATTGGGAAAAAAAAACAAACCCATTACCACAGTTTGTAACTTAACTTTCTCTGCTGCAAAAAAGCCTGTTCTTATTCAAACAAGTTGTAAATATTTTGGTAACTTTTTTTTTTTTTTTTTTACTGTTTTATGCCTCATCCATGGCTAAGGTAATTAGAGGCGGGATGGGACTGGGGACGAGGAACTGGAAGGAATTTGGCCATGGCCTGTTTGAAAGAAGCATCCCGGCATTCACCTGGAGTGATTTGGGGAAACCATGGAAAACCCAAATCTGGATGCCCGGATGCAGATTCGAACCCACGTCCACCCAAATGCGAGCAGAGAATGTTAACCGTTCACCGACCGCGCTCAGTTTTGGTAACGTGTATCAACCCGCTAATGTGTGGCAAGTCACAAAAGGTAAAAAAGCTATTACTCATTGAAAGCCCTATTGTCGAAACAAAATTACTGAACAGTAATTTCATTTTCAACTTGATGTTATCTGTCGCAACATTGAAAGCCAACACGGATTTGCTTACATTAGGCGTCACCCCATCGACAGTAACCATAAAATAAATAATCTCTGAAAACTCTTTGTTTTTAGTACAAATGTATCCCAATAAACTACAATAATAAAAAAATACGGTCCCTTACATTTTACAGCAACTGCTCAAAATGTCCTCTCTCAACTGCAATACTGGCACGACAACTCTGAGTTACTGAATTTGCGAGTCTTCAAAAATTGTAACTTTCTCTAATTTCATCAAAGGCTAGAATTATCCCAGCCAAAAGTTCTTCTTCTGTTTCTACTTCAGTCTCATAAATAATGGCCTTGACAGCTCCCCAGAGATAAAAATCCAATGGGTTGTAGTCTGGTGACCGAGCTGGCCAGTGAATTGGGTCTCCTCGACCAATCCACCTGTTAGGATACAATGTATCTAAGTGTTGACCTACCGGTTCTGCAAAATGCGGCGGCGCACCGTCATGTTGAAACCACATGTCAATTCGAATTGCCAAAGGGACGTCTTCTAAATACAACGGAAGGACATTTTCATGAAATGCTAAATAAGAAGCGCCATTCAAACGTTGCGGAAGTAGAATAGGGCCTAGTATAAACTCGCCCAAAATACCCACCCAAATGTTAACACTAAATTTGTGTTGGTATGACTTGACAAAAATTGTATGCAGATTTTTGGCATCCCAGATGTGGCTGTTTCGGCTATTAAAACACCCCTCCCCAGTAAAGCACACCTCACCCGTCCACAGCACTTTCCTTTTGAAGTTTGGATAATCGTTACATTGCTGCAGGTACCACTGTGAAAACTGAACTTGAAGTGGAAAATCATCTTCCTCCAAATCTTGGACCTTTTGAAAGTGAAAGGGATGTAACCCTTTGTCATGAAGGACGCCCAAAACAGTGGCATGTGAGCCCTGGTAATTAAAAAACAACAAAAATGACCCTATTGAAAGGCTGCATTTACACGGAGAATTTGAGGAATCACTTAGATTGGACGTACCTGCAATGCATTGGCAATGACCCTAGAGCTTGTCCTTGGATTATCAGCAATCATTTCCAGAACATTATGTTCAAATCCTACACTCCGCCTGAACCGATTTCGTCCAGCGTCGGGCCTGTGGACAGCAACACTTCCCATCTCCCTCAACCTTCTGTCAATCAACACAAAAGTGTTGACCGATGGAATCACACGGTTAGGAAACCAAGCCGTGTATATCCTAACTGCTTCAGCCCTGTTTTGTCCAGCAGCGCCATACACTAAATGCATATCAGCATACTACTCAAACAAAAATTGGTGATGTTGCATTATGACACTGTCTTTATCGGTAAGATGCATTCGCCTGTGAGACTTCTTCTGTCATGGTCCTTTAGCCCCACCACCGACTTCCCGAAAAATGTCACAGATTACCGAAAAATTCCGATTACTAACAAACAGTCCACCCTAGTGGCTTCTGAAAATAATGAAACTGTAGTGCCTTGGCAGCGTAGTCGGTAAGATGCCAAACTCTCAAACTGAAGGTTGCGGGTTCGATCCCCGCTTCCGAAGAGGGTTTTTCTTTTCATTTTCTTTGATGGTCCCATGCCTCGAATATGTTTGGCAACGCCACCTGTGGAAGGCTGTTTGAATTTGCCGGCACAGCGCTCATATTGGCCAACTTTAGCTGCGGATAATTCAGAAACGGTACGACTTTTACTATATTTTTTTTGTATTTATTTCGTTAGGGCAACTTTCCCAACACTGACCTTACCCGCCGATCAGTGAATTTCTGACCACTGTATATCAGTACAAGAATTAGGAATAGTGTATGGTAGGCAAAGAGTTGACTATGGTTATAAGCTAGCACCTGCTTTCAGGCATAAGGAGTGGTAAAGTTTCATTTGTAGGCAAGTGAATCACTGTCTCTTTATTCTCTACCAAATGATCTGGAACTGTGCTTGAGGTGGAACAAAATGATCCAGTCTTTTCCTGCAGCTTGATTATGGACTTCCTCAGTTTTATCTTGAAAGACTGAGCTTGTAAATAATAATGGTTTTGATCACTGAAATAAAAGCTTAATACAGTTATATAAGCTGCATTTAATATTCTTCCGGATCAATTTCATTTATATTGTGCTTCTCTTTTTAGAACATACAGCCCTTACTTTAGATTCGTAATCTCTATATGTGCTTAATTTGTTTTTACATTCCATGTAATTTACATCACACTTGCCATTAGATGAACTCCTATCAATGTTTAAAACAACATATAAACAGCATTAACACGAAACAGAGTAGATAATAGCATAGTAGCATATGAGTTTGGGTAGGCGTACTACAAATGACTGAAACAGGGCTTCTTTGTAGTTCATAGCTTACTTTCTTGTCAGTTCAAGCTGTTCTTGTGAAGAGCATTGCTGTAATGCAACGAATTATGAAGTTCAAAGAATATTGTGTTTGGTAAAACAGATTGTCATTCAGATAATTTACAATCAGAATGATTTCTTTTTATCTTACCAGTAATGAAAGAAAAACCTAAGCCAGGGTCAGAAATACTATTTAACAATAGGATACAAAGTTACTAATGTTAATATTAATACTTATTTTAGTAAAATGAACTGTATAAAGGAATGATTAAAATCAGATGCTATTACCATGAGCGCAGTGGTACTTTTTACTGTCACTGTCAGCAAATAAGGATTTTAATCCCACATTTGCTGATTGCGGGACTGGTCAATCCACGGATTCAGCACAGTTTTCAAAGTGTTATCAAATTAAATAATAAATGTCTATTTATTGAATTAAAAATCAACTTTAATGTTAAATAATATAAATCAACAGTTACCAATATTTTAATTAGTAAAAAACATTTAAATTAATGTTTTTTAGCCTACTTTAAATATACTCTGCACTTTTGCTTTAAATCTAATTCTAGTTATTAATTAAATAATCTCATATAGTAAGTATTCATATCACATTATACACCTTACTGTAGACAACATCAGCGTGAAAAATAATTTATCTAACTACTAAGCAGTAAACTATCACTTTATTTTGAAAAAATTACATATACAGCCAACAGCCGAGAATGCCATTTCTTCCTCTTTGCTCGTTGATTTGATTGAAATTATTATCATAAATAAAAGGCTTAAAAAAGCTTAACAACTTTCTGTACTTTTTTGAGATAGTTGTACAGGGTGGTCATTGAGAAATCTTACCTGCTGCTAGCACTACAAGGAAGATACTGCTTGCGGTTAGCTTCCCACACAGCTCAATTATTTATCAATAATTACACTAAGGATAAAGGAAATGGCTTTTAGGCTGCCCAGCCAGTCATGTGGTAAACTTCGGTGTGTGCACACCTCCTGAACCAAATGACTCAGTCCCTAGCACATGAATAAGGTGTAAAACCAAAATATTGTGTACATTTTTGTTCATCTCATGTGTGTTTCACTTGCTGCAGCCTTCACCTTTGGTTAGTGATGAGTCATTTACCCTATCCTTTGTTATTTATATTAGCAATGATTACACATCATAGACATGTATAAGTATGTGTAAAGCATATAAATATATAATGAATCATTAGCTTATCTTATAAAAAATGCTGAAAGTATCAACCCTTTCGCGTAATGCACGTTTGACATCTTTTAAACATGTTTCAAGACACGTGCTGGATTTCATCATTCTCAATGGACATTACTACTCGTTAGACTTTGTTTTCAAGTTCTTATGTGTGAGGATTTACTTTGTACACCTTTTCCATAAGCTTACCCCAAATATAGAAGCCACAAGGGTTTAAACTGGTTGATCTGGCAGGCCAAACACCATGGCTGATTACACGGTTATGAAACAATCCATTAAGTGCAGGAAGCAAATTTACAGCAGTGGAACGAATTTACAGCAGTGTGAGTTGTCGCCCCATTCTGCTGAAAACAACCATATTAATTTTCAACGTATCTAATGGAAGTAACAGTTTCATGGAAGAAAACAGGTACTAAAATTCTTGAAGCACAGATTGCACACCCAAACACCTACTTTTAAGTCATGCAGTGGCAATTGAAGTAAAGTATCTGATTTTCCTGAATTCCAGTGTTAACTGTTTTGAGCACTAACATAACAGGTGAAACCAGGCCTCATTAGAGAACCCTAGGCCCCTGGTCTACTGTAATTTTATGCACCGATATTATGTTGTACGGCTTGAAATTAACTTTTTTACTATTCACATAGATGTCTTACATACAACTGCTCACTGCCATACCTGACAATGACTTTTTCGGCAACAGCTCTAGTTGAAAGACAATATAGTCAATTTTCTACCCTGTGAGACTGACCGGCGGTCTGTTTTTGTTAAAAAAAAACAGTTTCTCTTACTTTTTAATGAAACGCAGAAAAGTAAAGTTCTAGGATATTTGCAATGAAATTTGTTGCGACACTTTTTAAGAAACTTTTTCTTCACATACATATCATTGAGGAATATTCTTTGTTCCAAACTATAATATACCATAATTCAACTCATATACACACACAATAATAATTAGTAAGAGACTGAAGTCACAAACCAGCCAAATCACAAAGAAACCAGCCTTAACAACGGAAAAGGTCACATTACACTGCATCATTTGAGAGCCATTGTTTAATCTTGCTGACCATTCACACTTAATTTAAAAGCATTATGGTAGCCTTATTAATAATGTCATATCTGTAGCAATCTCCTTTAAAATTTGTCATTCTATACTCACTTCGTCACCAACTATGGGTGCATGGACGACTAAAGTTTTTAAAATTCCGTTTCACTGCTGGATAGGAGTAGAGTCTGCATGCAGATAGTAGTTTATATGCCTGGGTTTCCGATAAACTCTGTGACCCAAGGAGCAGTCTTCCTTCCACTTTACAATCACATCCATGAAAGGAAGCAGTTTGTTCATATCAACTTCCATGGTGAGCTTAATTTTATCATGAGCGCTGTTCAAATGTTGGGAAAAAGGCATGGTGGATCTTGTCCATGAGGCCAGATAACAAAGGTGCCACCCAAATATCATTACCATAGAGATAGTTTCAGATCATAATTGTTGATGACTTAAGCCTTGAATATTTCCATAAACACATCCTCCCAATTGGAGACAGTGGATCACCCATCACTGCTATCTCATTCTGCTGGCAGATATCATTCTTATAAAGAATATTAACTTTTTGCAGAATTCAATAAGGAACTCCCATTTTTGTAGCAAACTGAGATTTTCTATCTGTTCCCTGATAATGTTGATGCCTTTGTCACATGGGCGCCGGGAGGGGGGGTGCAAGGGGGTGCACTTGCACCCCCGACATCCCGGGTCACCGTCTGGGCAGTAGTAGAGATAAAAAAAAAGGTCGCCCAGACTGGAAATTTTTGGGCCGATAAGGGGGGGGGGGCACCAATGCAGCCCTGGTGCACCTCCCTAGAAGCAATCCTGCCGGCGCCCATGCTTTGTCAATTAGCACATTAGTAAATAGTGACATGATGTCAAAGGATACTAGTAAATCACCTTACAGACATCTGTCTTTGATCATGTTTATAAAATCACAGGAATTTCTAATTGTTAATGCCAAGTTTCTTAACTTTAATTTATCTGCCAGATATGTTACCAACAGATGGGTCAGAGATTGAAACACACTGACAAATGGTCATAACAGTAAAGCCCCCCCCCCCCCATCTTTGTGTATTTTTGGTAGGGAATATAGTCGTCAGATGATTGGACGTTAATTTCCTCTTGGCCACTGGTTTGAATGAGGTTGCTTCCTACATTTTAGTTGAAACATTGTTCTGAATATTCTGTAGAGGTTTGTTGGCACCTTTTCATACATTTCGTCATGCAAAAATACCTCTACCTTTTAGTGGTATTCCTCAGCATACATCACCAAAGAATTGCTTTTGTCAGTAGTAACTCTACAATGTCTTCTCTCTTACGTATTTAAGACAAGATGTTTCATTCCTGTTGAGTGATCTGCTGTAGTGGTTTGGAAGTGGTTAATATCCTTGCCATTTAACTGTGAATTTCGTGTCATCTGGTAACAGAGGAAATTGAAGATTCAACCGCAACAATAACTTCATTATCATGAAATTGAGGCGTTTAGCAAGATCTGATCTCGTCTCAGTGTTTATTTTCTTTTTATTTATGGTTTTATGCCTGGTCTAGGTCAATAGAGGCGGGGACAAGGAACCGGAAGGAATTTAGCAATGGCCTTTGACGGAAGCATCCTGGCATTCACCTGGAGTGATTTGGGGGAAACCATGAAAAACCCAAATCAGGATGCCCGGATGGAGATTCGTACCGGCGTCCTCCTGAATGTGAGGCCAGAGCATTAGCAGTTCACCCACCACACTTGGTCCAGTGTTTTTTCTGTAGCACAAAATTACACTGATAATGGACATGCCATTTTATTCAATTAAGAGTAATATGCTGGTTCAAGAAAGCAGATAGTGGCACAGACGGGGCAGAGAAGCATTGGGAAAAAAAAGATATGATAATATGAATGTGGCCAGTGGGTTGCAGCTTCACCAAATACAGTAATGACTGCTCAGAAAAACATGGGACGAAAGCTAATGGACCAGCCACGCTGGCAGAGGGAACTCCAACGACGTCAATCTAAATGATTAGCGCTTGCTTTGGAAGCTATTTATAGGTGGCAGTGATCTGAGGCATGGTAGTCCTCTGATGAAAGCAACAGAATGATGGTCAAAATGTCAAATTAAAAAAAAAAAAACTGACATGTTTCTAGCTGGACAGACAAGGTAATATAGACAACAACCATAGAAGTTTACACAATCAGGGTATATGGCATTTACAAAATGTCTTATTGCATTCATAACTTTTTTTTGGTACTAAGAAATGGTAAAATGTTGAAGAACTTTTACAAACAATGTACTGTCACTGGTAACATAAACATATCTTACCTGCAATCTTCCGTCCAGACTACGTGGTATGGTAACACAATCACTGGTTTCTCCGGGAGAACTTAAAGCCCGTTCCAATTCTTCTATTGCACCCTTCTTCTTCTTTAGCTTCTTTACTAAGGAATCAACAGCCTTCTCTGCCCATTTTTCTTCTTCATCTCCTTGTTTCCAACCAAGAAGTTTCTTTACAGCAGGACTTGTGAAAGAAAAAAGGCTGTTTAGGGATGAAATTGGTCCTCCAGCTCCAGACGATTCTCCTTCATCAGTGTCCATTTTACGGGACCGCTTAAGAACTGCCTGTAACATGTATGAATACAAAAAATTATATTCTGAGACAAGAAAATGAGATATTTGAAAAACTATAACAAAATATGATTAACTGTACTCTCCTAAATATAAAATAAAGTATTTAAGTTACAATATGCTAGCTCCTGTGAAAACTCAACTTGAATTAGATTATATTATACATACTCTTCTTCTGCAGCATCTTAAAAAAGGATAACTGAGTAAGAGAAAGGGAACAAAACATAATTTATTAAGAAAATTTACTACTTCTAACACACCAGTCTTGGGGGAACAGATTACCTAGCACCCCACACAGTTGACAATAGATGGACCTCGCTCAGCCCATATCCTAAATCTGGAAGAGTGCATGTTATGTTCAGTATAATACATTCTTGGAACCAGCATTTGACGAACTGCATTAGCGGAAAGTGTTAGCTATCCTCTTGTTTGGGTGGTAGTGCATCAACAATCACTGTACCAGTGGGGACCTGATTGCCGTGCACAGACTGAGCTCAGATTTCTGATCTGTGCATGACGTCGCCATAGGAAGATGGGGTTTTGCTGAAGCATTTAATCATATGGGTGTGTGCCATACTGTGAATGTAATTTTGATTAAAACATCAAATAAACAATATTAACATGCCCAGATGCCCTGTTCACATCCGTACATCTTATAGCAGAAAAAATAAATAGTTGTTGGTTTCACAGGCCATTTTTATGCAAAGAAACTGCAACTTAAGAAAAGATGGATTTGTAATGCTTTCGCAAGGACGATTTCAGAATAACAACAACAAATGCACGTTACTATCATTTTGTACTATAGGATTATATTAGTGCCTTGCGAGTGAAATTATTGAATTTATATTCCAAACAAGTATTTAAAACAAATTCTGTGATGCTCTTTGGTATCCATGTTACATCTGTTGCCATTCATAATTTATTGACCAACATTGCCAGCAAAAGAAAAACTTGTTAAAATGATATCGAAACAAGTTGTTTTGGTTTTATATAATGCTGTCTATGGAAATTGTGTAATCTCTGAGGTTGAATGAAACAAAATATGCTTGCTGCATTCTTGCTGTGATTTGAAATGAATGATTTAACCCAGCATTATTTTCTTCATCACTATATTAAACAGTATACGGAAAAGTCATGATATTATAAATAACTAGTTATGTGCTTGAAAATGGCTTCAAATTTAAGTTAACATATGTAAGCTTAAAGGCAGAGAAAACAACAATACGTAGGCTTTTGCGGCAGAGAAAATGTTAGTGTTAGAAAGCACGTTCAGCTTAATAAGGGAAGAAGGAAATGCAGGCGCCAGCACTGCAGCCGCAGATAATGCAAAGATGAAAGCGAAGCTGATTCTTACAATTGAGCCAGCGTTACATGTGCATATAACACAAGATAAAACAATGAAGATGCTATGGATGCAGCTCAAAACTAGGTTTGACGATTCTGGGTTTATATGAAGAATACCCTTGCTTCGTCATCTCATATCAATTTAGATTTATAACTGTGATTCAATGATGTTGTATGTGGCAGATATAATTGAGACATCACAAAGATTAAGTGGAACAGGGTTCGAGATAAATGACGAATGGATTGGCTGGTTTACCAGAACAATTTTCTGCCTATGGTCTTGGTGAACATTCCAGCATTCCTATTACAGCGGATGTCATCAAGACAAAATTGACCAATATGGAAATGTCAGATTCAAATGAATCAGAGACAAAAACTGCTTTCGCTTCCAAAGGTTGGTGGAACCACAAAAGCAAGCCTGACAACAGACACAACAAAAGCAGAAATTATGGCATGGAAAAGTCAAATGTCAAAATTGACAGGAGATAAATCCATCACTTGTTACAGGTGTAAAAGGACTGGGCATTATAGAAATCAATGTCCATTGCGGGTGAAATCAGATGAACGTAAGCAACCAAATGTGTTTAGTGTTGTTATTTTATCTGGCAAGTTTGGTAAATAAGATTGGTACACTGATTCTGGTGCAAGTTTTCATATGATGATGAATGAACATTGAATAAAAAATGCAACGTATTCATCCAGTGCACCAGCAGATATTATTGCAAATAAAATCAAAGTACCTGTGTTTTGTACCAGCAATGTAGAAATAACTACAGATTGCATTTATGATATCCCTGTGAAAAATAAATTGTGTGTGCAAAGTATGGTGACTAACATCTTGTCAGTGAGTGAACTGGAAAAAATGGCAATAAAGTTCATTTCAATTGACAGAATTGTTTCATACATAATATGGACAGCGACTCAGTTGCTGTAGAACTGATTTGTGGTGTTTACAAGTTAAATATAAAATATATGAAAAGTGACCACAGCTTATTGGCTGCTCCTATATTGGTTGATAGTTTTACATGGCACTGAAGACTCCGCCACATAAATAATGCAGACATGAATAAAACTACATATGGCATGGTTGATGGACTTAGTTATTCCATTAACTTTCAATCAAGGGGGGGGGGGGGACAGCTGTGTCATGTGCAGTGAGGTAAAACAGTCAAGACTTCCCTTCACACATGTACAAGTAGTACAGAAATATTGCAGATTATACATGATAATGTGTGTGGCCCAATGAAACTTATCCTTAGGTGGTGCAAGATATTTTTTATTGCTGGCGGATGACTTTAGTTGCATGGCATTAATTTACTTCTTGAAAGCTAAAAGTGAAGTATTTAATAGGTTCCAAGAATTTAAAGCTTTGGTAGAATATCAAAAGAATAAGAAAATTAAAATATTTTTCTCTGAGTTATGTGGCAACAAGTTTACAGATTTTGAGGAAAGAAGGTATTATTCATTGGAAAAGTAACCCATACACCCCAGAACAAAATGGTCTGTGCTAATTGATCAATAGTTGGGAAAGCAAGATGTATATGCAAATCTAGATAAAAGATTTTGGGGAAAAGCAGCAAACACAGCTGTGAACTTAAAAAACAGATCGGTTGTATCAAGAACCCAAGTGTGGTATGGCAAGAAATCTGAGCCATATTTGTATATTTGGCAGTGATGTGATGGTCTATTTTCCCAAAGAAAAATGTTTAAAGTATACAAAAAGTTATAAAAACACACCCTTCTTGGATATTGCAAAAATATAAAAATTTATAGAATTTATGAATGCAATAAAAACAAAATAATAAAGCAAAGACGTGATTATTATGGAAAATAAATATCAAGAAATCACAGTTTCAGTGAGGCACTCTGATCAAGAAGAACAGTTGACAATTACAGACATAACAGGATTTCTGAATTCATCTCAATCAGACTATCCTGAAGTAGAAGGCCAAGATAACTTGGAAGAAAGTAGGCCTACTGCAGTTGAGAGTGTGGAGAGTAAGACATTACCCAAAATAATAAGGAAACTACCCCATAGGTACGGTACAACTTGTGTAAGTGTGTAATGTATAGAAGAAGGCAGCTCTGACTCAGATAATATCATCCAAAAGTTCCAGTGTGAGAGGCAAGACTAGTGGCTTCAACAGCAAGTGCACAAGAGTACAAAAACCAAGGAATAAATGGTGTTACTGATAAATGATTAAATTGCCTGAACCATGTTTTACGTGTGTCTCAAAACATTAGAGATTAGTGTGTAAAATAGCAATGGTAAGTAATACTGTGTAATGCTGTTGAATGATGTATGATGCTGTCACTTATTTCGATATAGTGGGGCTGTTATGAATGATATCGAAATACGTTGCTTTGATTTTATTCTAACACTGTCTACGAAAACTGTGGCTGGATAAAACAAAAGATGCTTGTTGCATTCTTGCTGTGTTGTGAAACAAATATGTTCCATGAAAACTGTTCCATTAAACTGTATATCAAACCATTCAGGTCGAAAAACAGCTACTGAAACCATTACCCAATACACTTTGACCATAATAATTGATACTAAGTTTATTATTCATTAATTTTTATGGAGTTCATAACTCAATGGAACCATCCATACACACCTACTTACAGCTCATAGGTATTCTCAACTAAAATTCCTTCACAGCCTGAGGTACCTATATTGTTTGTTACCTCCTTAGGTAATTTGTTCCAGTTCTCAATCCCCTAAATACAAATTAGAAACTTTTCCACTCCCCGAGTCCAGTAGTCAATTGCTAGTTTATTATTATGATCCTCTCCTCTTCTATTCCACATGCTGCTTCTAAATTTTCCACCAATATTTATCTAGATCTTATCACCCATGTGCGTCTTGTACATGTCCACAATACTTTTCATCTGCCTTCTATCCTGCAATGACTCCCAACCCAAATCTTTTATTATTTCATTTACTGAATGCAGGAAAGTATCTAAAGAGATAGATGAGGGATCTTGAAGCAAATACGAAAAAACTCTATTTATGGTTTTTTTCCCGCACATCATTAAAGTCTGAAGATCATGAACCAGTAAGTACCTTAAGAGTAACTTCCAGAACAGCACCCAAAAAAGTAAGTTGGTACACAGCGAGATTACAAAGGTACTGAAAAACATATTTTGGAAAATTAGTTTAAATGTTTGCTAACATGAAAGAAAGAGGACAATTAGAAAAAAAACTGCTATTTCTTTTAAGCTTAAGGTTGTGATTATATATCAAAAGAATATTTCTAAAACACTATGTGTCAAAATAATTGACGATTATCAGGAGATGTCGGTAAAAATCATAAAACAAGAACAAAAATGTTTATTCATTTCATCATCAAGGCATTCACTCGTTTGTGAGTATACAATGTCTTTCTACTTATCATCTAAGAGACTTTAAGTGGCTGAAAAGTCCAATTCTAGAATAGCAGGATCTTCCACAATGATGGCACACATCAGCACAAGATTGTGGCGGAACATCTCAACTTCTCCTGTTCCTTCCTTCTATTTCTTTTGACGGATTCTAGTTGTCGTCATTTCTCTTCATAATGCTGTGATCCCTCGTGAACCATTTTTCGACATGCAGCTCGATTGCAGGCTTCATCCTCCCAGCTGTTTGTATTTATCAGACATTTCTTAAGATTGCCTTTAAGTCCAAAGCCGTATCACTTCATTTGTCCTCGATTTCGCTAGCCGTTCATTAGTTGTGAATACACTGTTTTGGGAGGCGACTGTTTGACATTCGGATGACATGTCCAACCCATCAAAGTTGGTGCTTAATTATTATTGCTTCAATTCTTGTGGTACTTGCTTCTTCTAGTATACTGACATTTGTTTGACAGTCTTGCCAGTTTATCTTCAGTATTCCCCTCAGACAGCGTTGGTGATACTTCTCCAGACGTCTTAACCCTCTACTGCATGGTGTTGTCAGATGGCAACAAACTAAAGATTGATTTATAATGGCAAAAAAATCAATCATATATGCATGTTGTTGCCATATGGCAATCCAGAGATGATAGCCATCACAGTACCCAACAGTTTAGTTTCACACTGTTGGTAGAAGTAGTAGAAAATCAGCAGTTTCTAGGTGAGTTCGTTAGGCTTTGGAAGTACATAAGAGCCTTTTCAAAAATATTTTTTTACCATATATACACAGGAATAAATGGAATTATTTAAATAAGGTAGGTAATCTGATATATTTAACTTGCAGAAAATCATTGTTTTACAATAATGTGGCACTATACATAATCTTGAATGGATATTTTGTGTGTGTTAACATTTGGCAACAATATGAGCGTAGCTTTGTAATAATCACTGCACCACTGCCTGGTTCCTATACAAAAGGGATGCTGCAACCAATGGAATACATTTCAACAATATACTTCATTTGGCAGATTTCAAGAAAGCTATGGCAAGAAATTTTTTATTCCATGGGAAAAATGCAATAAAAAGGAAATGAAGACCTAAATCTGATTCAATTGAGAGGTGACATATACCTAAGAAGAAAAGAGGTCCAACTGCTGCACTGCCTGAAAAAGAAATGCGGTTGGATGGGATTGGACATTTGCCTATTATGAATCAGAAAGGTAGTTGCACGATTCCTACATGCAATGGAATAATTAGTGTTAAATGTGTGAAATGCAATGTGCATCTATGTCTCACTACAGCAAAAAACTGCTTTCTAAAATTTCATACAGAACAATAACATAAAGCAAGGTTTGATGTTCTAAAAGTGAAAGAACAACTTCGTAAATGATTAGACTATTATATAATGTGTATTCTTATCTGTAAAACATACTTTTTTTTTGTTATTTCAATAGATACAAAGTATATTTGTGAGCCTATGTGTCAATACTCCTGAGTATCATATTGTGGAAGTCTGCATTGCAGCTCATGTTGTTGCCATATGGCAACTAACCTAAAATATGAAATAAATATCTAAATAATACATATTCAATAGTTTTTCTTAGTTAATTGTCATTTGAGACCAATATCCCATGATTTGTACATTTTTTCGTTAGAAAAAAAATTACTAAAAAAACTCATGCAGTAGAGGGTTAAGTGTCTTCTGTAGATAGTCCAAGTCTCACAACTGTAAAATAGAGTTGGTATTACAATGGTACTGTAAACGTGGATCTCTGTTCGAGAACAGATGTTACGATTGTCAAATACCCTAAGAGATGGCCGTAAGATGCACTAACACATCTTATTCGATACTGAATTTCTGTATCAATATTTGCCTTTGCTGAGATATGTCTACTGAGGTAGGGAAAATGTTACGCTTCCTTTAGTGTTTTTCCTTCGACTATAATAGATGGAGCCACTATGTTGGAGCTTTGTGCTGGTTGATAGAAGAGCTATATCTTGGTAGTTTCCCGATTAAAAGAATCAAAGGCATTTACAAGCTCTATGAAACACATTACAGAGGTTGATTTTGTTCTCTAGATTTTTCTTGTAGCTATCTAATGCTGAAGATCGTATCAACTGTATCTCAGTTCGGTCTAAACCCACATTGTGTTTCTGGAAGAAATTCTTCAGCTAGAGGTTTTAGGCAGTACAAGAATGCAAAACTGAAAACTCAAAAAAAGTGATCACCTGACAAAAGAAAAATCTCATCAGTTGCTCCAAATGCAGAAGGAAAAAAAAAAAAAAAAACAATACACACACAATAAGGTATATGAATATTACTAGCAAATACTTATAAACTTTTGTTAAATTAATTTCTTCATAATACACATAGTTTTGAACAACTGCACACTCCACATATTTGCCACTTGCATCCATTGCTCACATTTGCTCCTAGAGTGGCATCATTCTCAACAATCAATAGCTGCTCATTTCGCTTTGGGCCAAATCTTTACCGGAGTAACCTCACACTGCACACGTATGTCAAGCGTGTCTAAACCCTTAGTCCACCACACTGTCCGACCAGATTGCAGTTCTACCAATGGCTGTTGCAAAGGTGTGATTCAGAGCCACTGTTTACTTTGAAGATTATGTTTGCCGATGAAGTGGAATTTACAAGAGATAGTGTTGCAAAATCAGCATGTGTGGGCTGTTGGTAATGCTGATGTAATTTGAGGAAGAAGTCAACAGCACCATGCCTCAGTCAATGTATGAGCAGAGATTAAATAGGGTACGTTATCTGGACTTTCTTCATAGTATGTTACCTATTTTTCTGGAGATGTGTCTTTATAGTAACAACAGATGTGGTTCACACGAAATGGTGTACTAGCATATTTTCAGCTCAATGTGCATCGACACCTGACATTGACATTTCAGAAGAGCTGGATGGGACAAAGGACCCTACACTGAAGACTGATCTCAATCCCCTATACTTTTGGTATATTGGTTTACTCCAGGATTGAGTCTTCCAATAGATATTAGCACATACAGAAACAATCAGGACACTTTCAAAGAGTGCAGGATTCTTTAAACTGGAGGGCAAAGGCATGCACTGCCATGGATAATGTCACATTGAGCAACTTCAACTCTGTGTTTGTGGCCCAATGTTTATTAAACATTTTTTCTTTTGATGCATTCTATTACCTCCTAAAATACTTGATAGCTTTTTAACACCCTGTATTCAACCAGAGTGTCTCCAGCAGAATGCAGCAAAGTTAGATCCAAACATAGCCTCATATCTTGAGCGCAACAAGAAAATTTCTTTCCAACTAATAATAATAATACATTGTGATGTACGAACTACCATATTTAAAATTTCTTTACCCATCTAGTGTTGCAAAGTTTTTTGTTAATTCTTTCAGTGTTTAAAAGTGAATTTCCAGCATTTCTTGGCTTGTTTGCCCATATAAGACAAATTCACTACACCCTTATGCCTGAAATCAATTCTTCTACAAATATTGATTCAAACCTCAAATACAGGACTTACACACTACAATCATCATCTTCATCCATCCCTTCTTTTCCAGCAACTCGAAACCTTGCTCCTTTACCATATAAAGTAGTAATAGTGCAAAATGAAAGGTGTGATTCAGTTACTGATTGTGTTCGAATGGTAATTTCCACAAACAAATTCAGCTCTCCTAGCCTATAACCCCCTCGGACTACTGCATTTTACTGATTGAGAGAAAGTATACAGTGGGAAGGAGAAAACTGGACAGTAGTGCAAGAGGAGGAAGAGTGGACTGACAGATGCTGGAGAGCTGTTACCAGCAAATATGGTGATAGGCTGTAAACTGTTCACAATGATGTAAACCTCATTGTAATCAGGCAAACTGTCTCATTAGAATTTTTATCACAATTTCCTTGCATCAATCAATCACCCTCTCCAGTAAATGTAAGATTTCGAAATCTCTCTGTGCTACCAGCCCAACGTCTCATGCCAGTGTGAGTTTATCGTCAAGACATGACAAAACATTCAAACTTTATATATTCATGAAGCTGTTCCTTTCTCCTGTTACAATTACACAAAACATTTAGTTTTCTATCAGCATAATAATTTTAATTAAATATGCTGACACAATTAGTTCTTTTTATATTTGATGACTAAGATGAAATGGAAGTCAAAAATTAAGAAGAGGGACTGGTGGGTGAGTAGTAGTACCCGGGCTTAGCATTAGGAGGATGTGGGTTCAAATCCTAGCCTACCATCCAGATTTCAGTTTTCCGTAGTTTCCTAACATCACTCTGCCTCCATATGGGGACAGGGGTAATATCAAGATGGGGATACCGCTGCCGTCTCGCGTAGTAAACACACATATCACGTGGTATATATTACATCATTGTGACGTACGGTCCAGGCTGCATTACAACATAAACTCAAATGATGATTTACGAAATCATATTTTATAAATATGCGTTTCGGTCGTAATGCAGCCTGGACAAAAATGAAACGTAACCATAACGCACGATATTGCAGATATTCAATTTTCAGATCATATCTATAGCTGTTACTGTGTTGGTACGTGCAGACTGAATACGTCACAATCATGTCATAAACACCACGTGTTCTGTGTGTTTACTGCGCGAGGCGGCAGCGGTATCCTCATCTTGATATTACCCGGGGACAGTTCCCTCCAAACTGCCATGGCCAAAATCCTTCCTGCTCATTGTCACTCATCCTCCCTCAGCTCTAATAATGATAACAAGCACTGAAGTCCAAAGCAAAACAAGCTAAAGAGATCCAATGGGATATAATTTTATCTAAAATATGAAAAGCTAGGTCACTGCAATTAATAGAACAAAAATTTGGAGGTGATATAACGTGAACTAAAAGTAAATCAAGCATATCACAATTGTGGTGCTAAAAAAAAAACTATGCTATACATCTAGACATTAAGGAAGAATAATTAACTCATCACCGTAATTACAGGAAAAACGAACAGCCCAGTTCCTTTTGAAGGGAATATTTGAAGGCAATATCACAGGTGCAAAAATCGAGCAGTTTTGAAACCCACTTGCATAAGCTGTTAGAATATCATGACATTGTTTTTTAAATTGCAGCACTAGGAGCTTGTTTAACAATGAAATTGAAAAAGTTTGAAGTAACTGGACACACACACACACACACACCAGAAGCCCTTATGCAAGAGTTTCAAACATGACAAAGATTATGATGAATAGACTTTTGAGTTCAAAGAAGGAAATTTTACAAGATATCTTCATTGCTGAATATGATGAAATGCGATTTGTATCATTAAACATTAGATGGAACCATAGGACAAAAAAAATTGAGAGTTAAAAAAATGTATAGTTATTCCTTCTTCCAAATGGAAATCAAGAAATCTAATGTATTAAGTGAAACTTAGTTACAGTGAGAACACCGTTTTACACACGAATGTGAAGATAACTAAGTCAATGTAAAGGTGTCCTGTGAAACATTTATAAGATCAAGAGGTAATACGGACTGCCCACCGAGTGTGGTGGGTGAATGGTTAACGCTCTGGCCTCGAATTCAGGACGGTGGTTCAAATCCCCGGTCGGGCATCCAGATTTGGGTTTTCCATGGTTTCCCCAAATCACTCCACGCGAATGCCAGGATGCTTCCTTCAAAAAGGTCATGGCAGAATTCCTTCCCATTCCTTATCCCCTGTCTCATCCCGCCTCTAATGACCTAGAAGTCGTAGAGGCGTTAAAAAAAAATTAAAAAATCTGCCAGTGGTTTTCCCATGATACTTGTAAATACAAGAGAAAATTTTAAGGAAGTATAGGGAAGGTAAACCTAGCATTTAGCAGGGATGGGAGCAATGATAAACCCCAAGAAAAAGGATTACACGTTACAATATTTACAATTTTTTACTCAGAATTATCACCTACCCCACCAATTCTGCCACACCCACATTACGGCTTCTCCGATTTCATTCAGATGGTGAGCATCAGTGTGTGCACATTGGATTCTTTCACCATGTTTCTTCACTATTCACTTGAATAAATTTTAATACTGTAATGTTTTTTGTGTGTCCTCTTATTTTTACTGCCTAAAGCACTCTCCCTCATTATCGAGACAATGTTGTTAGATCGGTTGGCACATCACAGAAGTTATTCTACACTGGCGTTTAGGATCTACTAGACACTAACAAAAAAAGATATTCAATTCATAAATTGGGATTGGCGAACAAAAAACGTGGGTGAATAGAATGACACCTCAGATATTTCAACCTAATACCCTGGTGAACCTTCATTCCTGAGAAATTGTGATTAATATATAGCTGTAGTGAGCCATTAAAATAAAAGCAGTCAGACTACTGTGTGGTTTAAGGCATGGTGTTATTAAGCAGAGGGTCCAAAAATCACTCTTCACTTGAGAACTTTTTTTTCCTGTGTGCATTTTCTTTCACTATTATTTGCCATTTGTCACGTTACAGATTCATTTTTGCAAAAACTCACCAAAATATTAATTTGTTTTTCTTCAAAGAATTCCCAAAGTTATGGTTGATAAAAGTCGTACAAATCTGTAATGTTATAAACAGCTGACAGTAGTGAAATAAAATGCACAAAGAATATATACATATTCTCGAGTGAGGACTGAAGCTAGGACCATAAGCATATTAACATGTCTTAAAACACGTGGCAATCTGTTTGCTTGTGTGTCAATGGCTTCTTCGTAATTATACATAAAGTATGTAAAATTTCAATGTATTAACTCTCAATTTCTTGTAAACGAAATTCCCACCAGAGCGGAAAGTATTAGAATGAAATACCTAAACTGTCATATTATATCAAACTTTTTCATTCTCTGTTTCAGCACTGAAGACCTCTCCTAGTCTGCCATAATCTAAAAGGTGAATTCATACAACGTGCCTCTGCACAGCTGGAACACTATAAATTCTACAAAAATATCAAAAACATTTAATTCACAGTCACAACTATATACACTGATCAAAAGCAGTTATCTGATGCACTATGGAACAGTCAAGGGTTAACACAAAGATAGTTGTTTATATTTCAAAATGTTTCATTTACAATAAATAACAAATAATGATTTTGTATTTCTTCATACTTCATTGGAAAATGCTGACAAAAGAAGCCATGGTAAATAAAGGGCGTGAGGTTTTTTTAACATTAATGCAGGATGAATAAGGTCTACTAGGATCACATTAATTTTTTAGAATAAACATTCCCCACCTCCCCCGATAAAAGCTAACAGTATATTAAACATAGCAGACATCATTTAATCCATATCCCACCAACAGTAAATAAATGTAAACAAAATAATTGATAAATAGTACTCACAGACTACTAGGATTGATAAGTTATCGAGTCTACAGCTATATCAAATTAAAAAAAGAAAGCACGTATAAAAAAATAAGTATTTTAGCAGAGCAATAAAATCTGCCTGATCATTACTTAAACAAAATTTTTATTTGACAGCTGCAAAAAATTTCACAATAAGTTATATAGGATACTTGACTAATTTTGGGAAAATAGTATTGTAGCTGTACATCTACTATAACAAAAAAAAAGGAGCAAAATTCTGCATTTTTGTGCCAATTTAAACACTGCCTCAACACACACAGCTGTCATTTCATGTCGTCGTAAATAAAATGACATTTTGCTTATTTAGTTGATAAAATTAGTTCTACACTTTACAGGTAGTGTGTAGCATCTCAGTACATAAATAAATGAATTAAAACACCAAATGAATTGCTTATTTATGCTCCAAACAAAGAAAATATACGGAAAAAGTATCTAAAACTTGCAGGATGAAATCCAGCTTATTTGTCTGTGAAGTCTTCAATTTATTTTTTTCAAAACGACTTTCATATAAGTTTTTGGTTAATATTTTATCATGTTCAAAAAACAATGTACTTAAATACTTTTTCTGTGATAAACTTAAATGTCTGTCAATAAATGAATTATCACTTTCGAAATTGAGTATAGTGTGCTCCTGTAAACACAATGTCTTTACTAACTGTTAAAATTAGTAAGACATCACATTTACGATCTGAAACACGATTCAAATAAATAAAAGTATGTAACTCATCTAGTTAATTACTAATTCTTTCAAAATATGACCATAATTTTCATAACTTCACCATTATTAAAAGTGTGCTGCTCATCATTAGCAATGTTTGTAATTTATTTATCATTTTCAAATAACCTACTGTTAATAAAAACAGAATTTCAGTTTGATAGGTATAACTACACTGTATCATCACAATTAATAAATCATCCCAACTCTCTTTTTTTTAGTAATAAAAAAGGAATATTATTTATTTATTTATTAAGTAATTACAACACTAATGTTTCAACCTGCAAGTAATCTATTTGCAATGCGTTCATCTTGAAATTCTCAGATATCACTACTGAGCCATAAATAGGCCTAGTTTCCAACCAGTGAGGACACCACTGCCATATCACTTTTTTTTTATTTATATAGTTGATCCAACAAAAATTTCTAAAATTCTTTTTAAAATGTTTCTGAAGTCTCTCGACTACTTCTGATCTCCAGCAAACAAGCCATACTAGTCTTGAATCTGTTTGAACTGGTTTTTTTGGCTTGTATCTGCTTCCAAACATATTGGTCACATATATATTTTTTTTTTATCTCATGTCCATTGGCTTACAATCTTCATGATTTTGTTTTTATCACATACTACATATGTGACATAATTTTAAGGGAATAGCACAATTCCTTCTTGCCACATTCTTATTTTACTGTCATCCACAATTTTTTGCTCTGCAACATTTGACACCTTCCTAAGTGAGTTTGCCATACCGATTAAAAATCCAAAACTAAATGTAGCAAAAATGGTCGAGTGGTGCAAATCCAACATATCAACTAAACAGTAGTTCCAAAAATCATATTTCTTAGTGAGAAATTGAAACGTAGTACAACCCCAAGAAACTTCAACAACACAATACAATAGAAAGGACTATGCTGTGACAGAATATCGGACTCATTTTGCCAGTTAAGAAGATTGCCGTATGAAAATCAAAACTTCTACTCCACATATTTATATATTCATTGCTTTGTGATCTAAATTTGACCCATTAAATTTAAACATATGGAGTTGTGAAATTGTAACTGTCACAGACATTATCATCATCAGAACTGACAATATACTGCTAAATGCTCAATTGCTATTAATTGGTCAACTGCCATTTCATCTGATCACATTTAATAGCCGTATTCACACACATTTTTGTTGAGTTTTGCACATCAACATTTTCCTATTTTAATGTGATAAAATGTAAATTTGGGCATTCCTGTATAGGAGAGCATGGTAACACTGAAATACGATAATACTAGAACTACTTTCTCCTATGCCCAAATTTTGGGCTAAGCTAATGTATCAATGCCAAGAAACAGTCAAAACTTTAGATGAAGAAACACTATAAGGATTCAAACTCAAACTATTAGAGTATGAACTTCACCAGAAGATGAAATCAGAGAGCGACTTTGAAACGTCACATCAAACTGATGGGCTCCTCTGGTGGGAGGTATGAGAACAGTTTAGATATGAATATTACCATTTCTCACTTAAATACCGCAGGGTTTCCTAAATGTTTTAACTTAATATGAAGATAACCTTAAACTAACACCACGTACTTAATACCTGATACAATAGCAAGTAAGCATAACAATATAGTAGTGTCGGTGGTCTCATGAACTTCAATAGAACCTAATGTACTTTGATGCATAGAAATCTTTACATGTTGTATTAACTAACATCTATACCTTTCGATTTGATGATAGCCTTCTTCTGGTAACTTTCTTTACTGTCATCTTCAAAACTAAATCTCTTAGCTATTATGAATATAATGGAAGGACCTGTCTTTAACTACCGCTGAACACACACACACAGATACTGATGTTAAGATTTTAAGTGTGAAAGCTATTGACAGTGTCCATTTAACAAAGGCAGCAGTCACAACAGTACCACTAGCTGTAAATAAAGTTTATGATCATATATATGAAATGAGAAACTTCATCCCAAACAGAATATTTCCACACCGAACAATAAGCAGCATTCCACAGCGTATGCTGCTTGCCTTGTTTATATATTTACATGGTCTATGACCAACAAGATAAGGCTCCTAGTCACACACACATTCTTTGAATAACGGACGTGGTCGTAACTGTTTAATTATATTCCATAACATCACATGCTGGTATCCGATTTAGCGAAGATTATGAACAACGTCAACAGAAAAGGGTAAATGTATTTCAGCAACGTTTAAAGACATTATCAACTTCATAATGCCTTATTGCTTAGGGAGAGATGAGCTAAACGTTATCTCATTTAAACAAAAAGCATTTCCAACTCATATTTGTATACCAGCCACAGCGGCAGTTACTTTTCATTTAGGCCTACTGGTTTTCTTTACTACTACTGCGGAACAAATTAAGATATTCTGCAAACAACTCACCTCCCGTAAGATTTTAGAGAAGAGTTTCCGTTTCTCAAGAACGTCACATAATTGACAACTGATACAAATGTTTACTTCCTACTAGGCCTATCACAAAATATTATGGCTTCTGTTTACTGGCGACTGAAAGTCGGAGACCACACCGTTCTGTAGCTGTATTCATCCGCCGATGAAAAGCCACCCATGCAAAAACACTGCAGAATTAAATTCTTTAATCAGACAAAACTGCAACATGTGGCGGAAAATCTAAACTTTTAAATCATTTTCAAACCTTGAATGCTTTAACGATATACCTTTTCAGTAACTACAAAATTTTTCTACAAATCGACTTGTGGTCAGTTTCTTGTTATGTTATGACGTCACATAATTTTCCCCTGTCGGCAGAGTATTCACATCGCTCAGTCAGTTGTCTCTGTATATCAGTTTTTATGTAGTTGGCGTGTACATGTACAGAGTTGTCTCGGTATTCACATGTTCTCGAACTTCAAAACTTCATAGATCCGTTAAAATTAATACATTAAATGGGAGTACCGTGCAGCCCGATAGCTCCATTACATTTTATTTTATCTTTGTAACTCACGTAATATCAGCAAAAAATATTGTTTTGGTTAATCTATTTCAAACAACTGATCTTAGATTTAGACTATTTAATTACATTCTGTTCCAAATCTATTTACGGTTTTTAACCAAAACTGGTTAATCGCCAACTCGGTAATAAAGAAGGGAAAACTTTTTAGCTATTAATTTTATGGCAATTGTGTTGTGGATTAACTTCAAATATATTTTTCTTTTTTAAAAATGGTTTTACTTCATACATATTTTTTTTAAACATGTATTTACTTCATACATATTTTTCCCTTTTTTTAAAATAAAAAAATATTTTTTCACGGTTACTGATCCCTGCAAATGGTTAAGTGGCTAGGAGGGGACTACCACCACCACCTACAGAAGAAATTGGTGATTCGCGATTCCGCTACAACATTCAATAATGACGTCATAATACTGCTGCAGTCAATCGCAAGACGTATTATTTTCAAACAGTAATTCCATTGTAATGCAGCCTGGACCATTATTTTCAAGCACAAATTAGGTTCTAAAGCATCCTGGACCAGCATGAAGCCATTAAAAGTACTTCGATAAGTTCTAGCGGATCTTGCGTTGGACTACTGTAGTATTTTGGCCAATTCCTTGCGGATTCGCAATCTCCAGTTATTCCGGTAGGGTAAAATTGCATAATTGGAGTGAACAAGAAAAGTTGTAACGGGTCTTATCGATTTTCATCAAAGTATAGAAAACTGTGGTGAAGAATATTTTCTCTCCCACCCTGCCAGATAGTTGGATTTAATTATTCACTGAAACATATTAGTGCATTAATGGGGATCTCACAAACATAACACGTAGAACATTTTTATATATATATATCTTTTATGTATTGGTGAGAGTATGCAAAAACCAAGTTTTCGGCACAATTTTCTGTGGCCAAATAACTTCAAAATTTTGGTACTTTTTCAGTTTTTAACTCCTTCCTGATGAGTCCTAGCAAGAAAAACTTTATTTCCAATTTGAAACCGGCCAAATTTCCTATAACTTTTGTAATACAAAGTTTTTTTCAATACTCAAAATCAAGCGAGCAGCAGTTCGAAAATCAGCAAAATGTCTCACTTTTCCTAAAAGTTGGGTTTTCACCTACTTTATCGCTCTAAATGACCTGGATCCACTGTATAATTAATATATATATGTATTTGTGTATGACATAGTATGTATATGTACTGTTCTTTGATTACTGATGGTTAATTCGATAATGAAATGGCATTTTTGGCCGGAAGATCCCGCAGGATTGTTCGGCCGTCAGGTGACTGTTTTCGATTCTCCGCGCAATGCGACCCTTTGTGGCTGTCTAACCTAACTAGGTAATCGTACCGGGTATAGGGAATCTACAGCGAAATCCGAACCACAGAAGCGTTCCGGCCTACGTCATATTACACAACAAGCTGAGGCAGAGCTGAAGGTCATGTTAATGGCCTTTGAAAATCAGATGAGATCGGGATTTCGATCTCCAGTCAGACGCCTTAACCAAGGAGTTAGGAGACCACTCTGTTCATGGGCGTAGACAGGGTGGGGCAGCGTGAGGCGCCTGTCCCACTCTGCCTCCCTCTCTCCAGGGCCGGCGCATAATCTGGGTAGCAGTACCCACCCGGAAAATTCCGGGTGAATATTTTACCCACCTGGAATTTAAGAGTGACTGACCGTGCATAGAGGAAAGAAAGTAAGAGAGAGCAGATCAGCTGAGTATAGACTTGTATATAACTAGCTGTTACCCGCGACTACATACGCGTGGACTTAGAATTTCATTGCTGAAAGTGGATATATGAAGGTGTTAGTAACGTAAGATTTGTACCAAACAACACCGAGTCGGCATAATATGACAGGAAAGCCGTCACTATTTCACTCTACCGTCGAACCTGTCTCATGAAGAGAATCAATCTCCAAAACAGAAAAACATACGAAGGTGCGGGGATATGGGGGAGGGTTTAACTGAGGGCAGCTTTATTTTAGCTTGGTCTTTTCTTCTTTCTCCAGCATGAGCATCCGATTCTTGAGTTCTAATAAATTTAGCCGCTCGAGGTCTTCTAGATCAACACCTCAGACCAGGTTTACGCCCGCAAGGCACGTCAGAAAAGAAGACAAAATAAATTGGTGACAGAAACTTTTAGGCAGACACAAAGTAATCGGCATCAATACTAAAGAATAAGTTTTGTCTCTAAACGAAATTTACTAACAAATCATATACTAACAGACTGCGCGAGAAGCACAGCTTGAGCAACGGACGTAACATCAAAGATTAACACTCGCATCCGTCCGTCTGTCACCATTCGATAAGTTCTCAAATCTTCGTAACTGCAACTGTTATTCACACCGAAAAAATGTCCTTACTAAGGATACAAAGCATTTATTCGTCAAATTCCATCAATACCGGTATAGCCATTTAGTCGGTTAACGTAACAAAAAGACAGAGACTTACTTCTGCATTTAAAATATTATTAGTGCAGATCTCACACACACACAGTGACTGCGAGAGAAACATCGGCTGAGTGAGTAGTGTTGATTTGCCGTTGGGCGGACAGCTTCAAGGTCATTCAAACAATGGGTGCACTCATGCGTCACTAATTAGATTAATAACCTAAACTTCACCCGCTTTTAGGGCCTCAAGCATCACTAATTAGATTAGTAACCTAACCTTCACTTGCGTTTAGGTGCACTCATGTTTCACTAATTAGATTAGTAACATAACCTTCACCTGCCTTTTGGGTGGACGCATGATACCAACGCAGGCTACAACACGTAATATTCAGCCGGCATAACAAGACGTACACAACACATCGTAATATTCATTGTTATACTGTTTTTTCATTATTTATTTTCCACAGCAGTTATGTGCATACGAGTGTTATGAGACGAATTTCAGTGTATGCCCCATGCAATTGACGAATCACTATCCTATAAAGGCCTGTGCGATTATGCAAAAGAGGCTAGATAACCTCAGTTACCGGCCTTAGCTGACGACAGCTTTGATCACAAAACTAAGGTACCATTCCTGCATTCGCATGGAGTGACTTGGGGAAACCATGGAAAACCCAAATTTAGATGGCCGGACGATGATTCGAACCTTCGTCCTCACGAATGCCAAACTCAGATTTTTCTGTGTACTAAAAATATACACAATACATTGTAATATTCATTGCTGTACTATTTTTCATTATTTATTTCCCGCTGCAGTTATGTGCGTACGAGCGTTATGAGACGAATTTCAAGTATGCCCCATGCAATTGACAAATCACTATCAAATAGTAGTGTCTTCCCTTACTCCGTACGCACTTTGGGAAAATCACGCACCCAGCTAACCCTGTTTCGATTGGCCGACACTGTATGGTCTACTATTATGTATATTTTATTTTTTTTTTTTTTTTTTTTTACGTGTATGTTTTTTGACGTTTGACTCATGTTTCTGCGTCGGACTCGGAGCTTCGTGAAACAAAAAAATATTTTTTTTTTTAGCTGAATTTATACAACGCATATGAACTCAGTGCTCAGCATACTTCTCTTTGTAAATTGTGAATCTTAATATGCTCTTTAGGTTTCAGAGATCTGGGTTGTAATTCAGCGTCAAATGAAATTTCTTCTTTCTTGCTTTTAACGTTCATGCATTTAAGGTTCGTCCATCACTGAGTCCACACATACTTTTTCTGAATTCCTTTCAGGGGTGCATTTTTGTTGCACCATTCTTCTATTTTCTGCAAATTCCTCTTTTGAAAACAGGATGAGGGCTGTTGATGTGTATAAATTCACGATTCTTGTAAAATACTTGGCATTTTGAATTACCTCTGTTCTTGGCCTGGAAAGGTTATGTTTTGTTGCATTGTGATGGAACTCTGTTGGTGCGTGTGGTGCAGTGTTTGAGTCTCGCAGATGATGCCAAATTTCCGTTTTTGGGTGCCCGAGTGGATATTGATTGAATTGTCTATCCGGCGTTCGATCACTAACCTGTCCGATAGTACCTTCTTCTTGATTTTATTCTTATCCGGGTAACGGCCTTCTATTTGGCACCAGGCGACTGTTGATGACGCAGTGTTGCCAAACTGCGAGGACAATAGCTGCTAGAACAACTATAGTCAACTAAAGATGTTATAATTTTAATTGAAAAGCTGCATAAAGTTCTTTGGCTTGAGTGGTGGTAGCCTGATACGGATTAGAAAGGTTTTATGTAAAGAAACAGAAGTTACAATATAAGTTCCGATTTATTGCAGTACCCATACCTTGACAGTTTCACAAACACGAAACATAACTCCTATTCCACGCAATATGTTAGCTGCACCGCCGCTATCTTGAATTTAGACTCCGGTTGCCGAAATGGGGTACAAAGTGATATTGTTGGTACTAATGGTATTACATCCGTGCGTTAAGTTAGACTTCCCGAGGCAGACTGCTGCGTCAAGCGCACTCGCGAGAAGGTGCTGAAGCTTATCAGGTGGAAGCACAGTGTTACATTACGCAGCGAGTGCGCTGTGCCTCTAACAGCATACGAACATTCACTCAGCTTTAACTGAATATTACTGCGATTTATTCGGTCCCCTTACAACTTGGTGTTTCACCAAGCCTCCTACACCATCACAAGGCCGCTTCCCTATGGCTATTAGTACTGTTTACCCACTCCATTGGCACAAGTGACTTACTTCAAACACTTGGTACGGAAACAGTGTTTGAAGTGACTAGGGTCACAACATAAATAATGATTATCTTTTCAGACTGTGATTGCAGCTGTTGTTAAATTTTACATATTGCCAACACTGCATGTGCTGAGTCAGGTCCTCTTGTCATCACTTATAACTGCAACACTTGCGGTCTTGTTTTGAAAATATGCGACTCCTGCGAAAACTGAAATTTCTTCATTACTCCAATGATATCCCTGTACTTCTTGTGGCAGAATCACTGACCAGTTATCAGAAAAACACAGTGTTAAACCTCTACACCTCCCTCCACTTCTGCAATGTGTTGTTGCAATTTCTTTAGATATTTCTGTGTTGTTTCCCAAGTTCATCAATGAGTTTATTTTCTTTTCATGTTGCATATATAACTTCGGAAGATTCATCTTCTGTTTTTTTCTAGACCAAGTGTCTGTAACGAGAGTCCTTCCTTTTGGGGACAGTCACCCCATTTCTGAAACGAACAGGTCTCTCGCTCTATATCATAAACACATAAAGACTTCATGTGGCCAACCAAGTTCTTCAAAGTGACCAAATTAGGGAAGCAGGAACCACGATTGGCTGGGGATACTCTCCACTGTTAGTTCCATGGAGGGGAGTAGCAATCAAAACCCGTATGCACGAGGAGAAAGGGACTGTCTCTCTCTTGCAGGAAGATCGTCTGTGGCAGCTACGGAGCGATGTAACTAGGCAGAGCTAGGGGCTACCAGCAATGGCGAGCTAGGCCCAAGAGATAGTTCCAGAAGGAAGGCGGAGCTGGACTTAGAGGTGAGCAGCAGGCTACAATGGTAGCAGGCAGGAGTCTACGCCAGGAATAGTCACTATAACAGGTGGGAGGAAACCACTGAAGTAACGTAATAGGGGAGTCAAGCAGTAGAACCAAGTAATGGGAATCTTGCACACCAAGGGAGTTAATTATGTTAATTATTTATATAAACCGGATATAAATAAATTGTACATGTGTATATATCCTTACTGAGAGCCATCATTTGTTGCACTACCACTCATAAAGCCGTTATTAAAAAAAATAATTATTCGGCTGAAGCAGGCCTAAAGAAATATTAGAGGATCACATTTGGTGTCATGGTGTGGCGTCAGCCAAGGAATCAAACATTGGGGGGTGAGGTTAGTACTACTCCAGTAAGTGATAATTAGGAGAAAAGTAAAGTAAGACAACTGTGACGGAAAATACTGCTCAAAACATAACAGCGTTACAGAATCGGCGCAGTGACCTCCTTTGCTACTCAGCAGTAAGCAGCTTGGGACATGCGGAATCAGCATAACACGACGCATCAAGTGGGAGCAGTAAAGATCAGTGCTCAGCAACCAAAGCAAAAGTCGCATCGATGCAACAAAAACAGTGAGTAAGCAAGCTTTTCTAAAATGTCGAAGAGTGCGGTAAATAGTTACACCGCCAAAGGAGAGAATGTAGTAAAAAGGGAAAAGCCGTGAGTGAGTTTAGCGGAAGTGTTAAAAGTAATTCCTAACCCCTTTTGTGGCGATGAGTTTTTGGACAATTGCGATAGAGCATTCAATCTTGTTGGGGATGAAGAACAAGTATTAAAGTTTGTTAAGTCACGTATCGGATGTGCAGCTAGACAGCGGATTCTTACGCCGAAAAAAGTGAAAGAATGGAAGGATGTGAGAGCAATATTAATGGAGAATTATCGGCCGACACGTACAGTAGATCATGACGCTATTAGTATGTTTTCAAGTCGTCAACGAGCTGGTGAGACGGTCGCAGATTGCGCGAGCAGATTGGATGGCATTGTGCACGAATTGCGACAAGCATCAAAAAAGGATTTAAGAAGAGAGTGAATTAAAAGGAGCCTTGAAATTAGTTCATAACCTGAGTCGCGCTGTGTTTACGAACGGGCTAATAGACGAGAAGATCGTAGCAGTTATGAGTTTGTCAGTCAAGGAGAAGTGGCAGTATCAAGGAACAGAGCGCAAGCTGCATGCGGAATTAAATGTAGAAAAGAGTGGAGGTTGGAGTCCAAGGAATGAAGACCCGCCGGATGTTTGCCAAAAGAGGTCACAACGCGAGACAATGTGTAACAACTTCAAGAATACGAGAAGTGGGACACACAGCATGCTGCGGTGTCAGTGGTGCAATGAAATCGGGGACGAGGCAAGGCAGTGCGAGAATGACGCAAGCGAGAGACATTTCACTGCGCGAACTTGTAAACAAGCTGAGAGGAGACATATCGACAGGTAGCGCAAAGATGCCGTGATGGAATAGCGACGGTGGATAAACGGACCAGGGAAGTTAGGAGCTGTGAATGAGCAAAAGTTTAAGGGCAACATCAGAAGAGATTTAAATTTTGAGAAGCCAAGACCCTGCAAACGATGTAACTTGTCAAGTCATAGAGGAGAGTCGCGACTACAGAGCGATGAAGTGTAGCAAGTGTTCTCAATGGGGACATCACCCACGGAGTTGTAATGCTTGTGCATGTGTAGAGTAAGTGCTGAGACCCCCTGCCTGAATTGATATGGATTCAACCTGCTGTACCAATGCGTATGGCCAGAAACCTACAAGGTTTACTAGAAGTTGTGCAACAAAATGCAAAGTCGCAATACCGGTATATTCACTTTTCAATTTTCTGGTTTGGTAACACTATTTTGTTCCAACAGGGCCAGGTATCTCATTGCCACTATAATTAATCGAATGGAACTCGCCTTTTAAGTGTGCACCTTTGGCTGAAGATGCAGGGTGTCGATCGACTAGGCTCTATGATCTAGTGTTTTCATAATGACTTTTTTAAATAAGGGGGAGGGTGGGGGAATAGTGACGACATAACATTCAAATTAAAATCAGTGACAGTATATTTTCTGTATATACAATGTCCCAATTTTTACCCAGTTTATGATAAACAAGCAAGTCAAGAAATGGTAAGAAATCATCTTATTCTCTCTCCACCATCAACTTTATATTGGGATAAATGCTATTTATGTGATCGACAAATCCTTGTAATATGTTAATCCCATGTAGTCAAACCATGATTGAGTATCCATACACTAGAAGAAGCAGTAGAGAGCCACTCAATCTGTCTGGTGGTAAAACTTCCCCCCCCCCCCCCAAAAAAAAACTGTACATCAACCCATGTTTAAACAGCTTAACAATTTTGCTCTCAAAAAACTTCAAAAGAAGAATCACAGCCATGCTCTGACCATGGCTGCAAGGTCAAATATATTGGTCAGGCTGTTCAAATAAGTGAGGAAAGGTGCAAAAATTAATAACTTTTGACTCAGACATCTAAAAAAATTGGCTGTTGAACATAACTTAATGTTGGTGATGATTATAACACAATGTTAGCTTCTGGGCGAACAATGTTACGTTTTTTTACAGTTCTTTAACCATTTTATACTTCATTTCTACTATTTTATAATTTTTTAAATATACACAATGTCAACAACACAACAAATCCAACATTACAGATCTTAATAACATCAAAGAGTTCCTCCAACATGCATCATCAGCGATATTCCATACATTAAGCTTATACACATTGTAACACTACCCCCCCCCCCCCTCTCTCTCTCTTAGATCTACTCATCCCGGATGGATGTCATAGTAAGGCCCCCCGAAGCTTTGCCAGACAGTAAATGTAAACATTCATTTGGTTATGTGGTAACTTCTTGATCCTGTACGCTACGTCATTAATCCTCTTCACAACAGTGGATCTTTTGCATTTTTTGAATGTGGGCGTGGCTTGCTGTACCCCATACCTCGCAACCATATGGTAACGAAGGTCGTATTATGGTTTTATACAGTAGTAATTTGGTGTCTGTTGATAAATCTTTACTATACAAAATCGGATACAGGTTCATTAGTATTCCGAGGATTTTGTGACACTTGTTAGTAATATGGAGTTTGTATAGAAGTTTTGAATCCAGTGTCACTCCTAGGTATTTATGCTTCTCCTTCCAAGGAATCCCATGACCTGCTAGTTCTAATTGGACCGCTGGTTTCCTCCTTTTCTTCGTGAAAAACACAGCCGCATTCTTGTTTGCATTCATGCACACGTTGTTTTGGACACACCAGCCTTCCATCTCTCTTAGTCGTCTTTGCATCCTGTTAATTATTGATCTAATTAGTCAGCCTGAACTTATTGCTGCTGTGTCATTAGCTAATTGTGCAATAGTGATGCCTGGTATGGAAGGAACTTTATTGACATAAACTTTGAATGCTGGTGGAGATATTACTGACCCTTGAGGCATTCACGCTGTCATTTTCAGTTTAGTCGATCTTTGGCGTTTAACGGATACGTAAAAAGATCGATTTTTTTAGATAGTCTGAAATAATTTTTATGTAACACAAGCATAATTTGCATTTGCTCTTTTAGTTTCCTTCACAGCATATCATGCCACACCTTATCATATGCTTTTTGAATATCTAAAAATACGACCGCTGTTGAATTGGAAGTATTTAAACCTTTGCTAATGAGCTCCGTCATCCTGTATAACTGTAGTGTTGCTGAAAGTTTGTTGCTAAATCCAAATTGCTCGGGGCCTGTTGTCTGATTGCCTTCTAATAGCCTTGTGATTCTTGTTTCAGTACCCTTTCCTATAATTTGGACTACTGAGAAGGCTAATTGGTCTATAGTTTGTTGGATCTGAGCTACCTTTTCCTGGTTTGGGTATGTCTATGATCTTGCTGTTTTCCAAGCTGTTGGAAAATAATGGAGTAACATGCAGCTATTAATTATCCTTGATATTAGGACAATTCCTTTCCTAGGCAGCTCTTTGAGATGCATGTTGGAGATTTGGTCGTCCCCAGGTGATTTGTTAACACTAAGTCGTCTTATGATTGTTTTGATTTCCGCTGGACAGGTTAATTCGGGGTCTACCGGATCCACTGATCTTCTAATATCATCGGCAATTTCTTCTTCTTCCCGTTGTTGGGACATAGTTGCACTTCTGGTGTTGCATGTTGTGCTTCGAAATGGTCTGCTAGAATTTCTTCCTGGCTCATAGGGTCAAAGACCGCTCCATTCGGACCTATGATAGCTTGGTTGCTTGGTTTTGGGTCTTTCAGTGCTCGCATTAGGCTCCATGCGTCACGGTGTTCGAGGGTCAGACGGGATATTTTGTTCTCCCATTGTTCAGTTCTTCTTTCCTGTAACCGTTTCCTAATATCCCTGGCGTACCTATTAATTTACCTTTTGTCCGCTGGATTCCTAAATCTCTGCCAGCGCTCCCGTTGTTGTTTCTAAAAGTACTTTAGTTCTTCTATAAGTGCTGATCCTTGTTCTTTCATTTTTGTCTCCATTACCGTTACGACTGAGGCCTGTTTATCTGCTTTTTTTAATACTTTTTATTAGAGTATCTATTGCTTTATCTATCTGCAGCTCATTATTTAATTTCATGGTGTGGCAGATATTTTGTTGAAATAAAGTAGTGAATCTATCCCAGTCCGTTTGTCTAAGAATTTCCGAATTTTCATGACTGCTTGCCCAGTTCCTGATTTGTAGCATAACTGGATTGTGATCCGATGATGCGTTATTTATGGTTTCTAGATGTATAGTTCGTCTAATATTCTTTGCTACCACTATATCCAATACATCTGGTTGTTGTCTTGCGGAGGTAGGAATGTGAGTCGGTTCTTCTGGGCCCATAACTCTTAAGGGGCGTCTACACGAGCATCATTTTTACGGCAATGTGTTGCCGGCAACTATTACGTCTGAGTGGCCGCAATGTTGCGGTAATATGGATGTGTGGCCGGGCAATGCAGTGCAGCCGAGTTTCCAGGAAATACGTCCCCATTATTGTCGGTATTTCTGTGTGATGTCGAGTGTGGCCGGCTTGTTGACGGTGATTCCGCTCGCCGGCCAAACATTCACGGCAACTTCTCTTCGTGTGTTCAAGTCTGGTGCGCATATAGGCACTTTGCACGTGGTTTTTTTTACCAGTTTTTTTTATAAAATCCGTGTCGAAATGAATAACTGGTCAACCAAAAAGACCTTAAATTTTATAAATGAAATATACTTACACCCAGAGTTTTGGGATATTGAAGCATCCATTTACAAAGACCGAGAAAAGAAGAAAGACAGCTACATTGCCACAAAGTTTGATATTTCCCATGATGAAGCATACAAAAAATTTAAATGTTTGAGAACACGCGCCAAGAACGAGTTAAAGAAGAAAAAAAACAAAAGTGGTAGTGCAGGTGGTAAGCAAGTGCTTTGAACATGGTTTGCATTCAATGCAATGTCATTTGTGCTATCTCGTGATTTTCCCGATGAAGGGATGGACAGTCAAGATAGCCAGAATAATACCAACCGAATGACTGAGGTGTCAGCTGATAAAGATTCCATTACAAATCTATTGTTATCTTATCTCTTCTATTTTATTTTTACTGGTTTGGAATAAAGAAGTTAAGGACGCATCCACTTCCTTTTCTTTCTTCTTTTATTTTGCAAGATAACATATGCAGAAGCCACAGTTACTTCGTCCTCTGCCATGATGCTGATTGCCAAACACACAATGCGTGTAAACGGGAAACGTTGAGCAATAATAAAGGGCAACAAGTACCCGGCAACAGTGGAGCCACACATTGCTGGGCCATATATTGTACATCTATTGCCGGATATATTGCCCGGAAACTATTGCGTAATAATTGCCAGAAAAAGATGCTCGTGTAGATGTTGGCATTCTTCTGTCCACGCGAACTTAGCGTCTTTCAATAACAACCTATATAAAGGCTTAGCTATTTGAGCGTATCATTTTATGATCTTCCGATAGCAATTTGACAAGCCAAGGAAGGATTACAGCTCTTTGACATTCGTGGGGGTGGGGAAATTTTTTACTCAGATACCAATTTTCAGTGGGGTTTTACTCCCTCTTTTGAAATTAAATGACCGAGATATTCAATTTCCTCGTGGAAGAAATGACATTTCTTGTAAGACAACATCAAGTTCGCCTTTCTAAGGCGCTCGATCACTTCCCTGAGGTGATCTATTTGCTCTTCGAACGACTTAGAAAATACGACGATATCATCTACATAGACTAAACAGTATTGCGTTTTTATATGTCTCAGAACCGTGTCCAATAATCTTTGAAATGTCGCGCCTGCATTGCGCAACCTATTGGGCATTTTACAATATTCGAATAGTCCGTGGAGGATTGGCAAATGCGATTTTTGGCATGTCCTGTTCCGCCATACTTACTTGGTGATAGCCGGACTTCAAATCTAGGGTAGAGAAGTACCGAAAATTTGACAAATAATCTACCGTTTCAGAAATGGAAGGCAAGAGGTACACGTCTGGTACGGTAACTTTATTCAGTCTCCGATAGTCTACACAGAAACGGTACTGTACCTCCCCATCAACTGCTTTTTTTAGGGATTGAAACTACTGGTGATGACCATGGTGACTCCAATTCACGAATAATACCATCCCTTGATTGCTGTTCGACTAATTCATCTAGAATTTTGCTTTGATTCACGGGAACCCTGTATGGACGGAACTTAGTTGGAGGGGCATCCCCCGTTACGATATGATGCTTCACAAGGCTGGTTCCTGGTAACGCTTGTTTAGGTGCAAATAACGTTAGATACTCATTTAACAATGCTTCTAGTTTTTCCTGTTGCTGCTCTGGCAAATCACTTATTTTATCCTTGAAGTCAATTACTGGTACGGCCGAACCACAACTTTATTGCTTTATATCTATGCTATCACTCTCATCTGAGTGAGGAGTGGTTTGCAAAAAATCATCGTCGCGTAACACTGATACATTAGCTTTTATTTGTTTCCGCGGAATCTCTACAAGGGCCATTCCCGAAGTTTTCTTGCACGACAGGAATGCAAGCTTTGCCTTTAATCATACTGACCTCGCATATACCTCGCTTAACATATATTCTTCTCTGATCCAAAAATTCATTCGCGGGCAAAGGGTCTATTACCACAGTAGCCCCACCTTGTAACAGCCCTCAGACCTGAACTGTAAATAGAATGGTATTTTATGAAGTATCTGTAGTGAGCAAAATTTTGCTTGAATGTGATCTGGTATGTTTGTTTTGTAAATCAGTGTATGTAGACTTTGTTTTATGAAAGAAAATTATTTAAAGTCCATTTAATATGTTTAAGAACAGAATTGTGCAAAAGGATTGCTTAAATGTGTCTAGAAGTAAGAGAATTAAGCAGGAAATGTTGATGGAAGGGTGTATGGGGACTGTAAATGTAGAAATACCCGTGTATGTAGTCCCTAAGTTGAATGTTAATTGCATTTTAGGGATGGATTGGCTTACAAAAGTAAAGGCTATGGTAGACTGTGGGGAAGGTAACTTACGGATTAAATTAAACAGTGGGGAATACTGGTTTAATTTTGAGAACTGTTTGGAAAGGGATACAAGAAGTAGATCATGTGAGGGTTAAATATAAGAATGCTGGTGTAGCTAGAGTTTGTGACGAACTATTACCACAGATTTGTGTAAATGTGTTAAGGCAGAGTAAGGATAATAATAGTCTGATTGAAGGTCAGGAGATAGGCGAAGGAAAGGTTATTAATTACCCAAACAGTATGAAACTATTGCCGTCAGATCAACAAGAAACGCTGAAATGTCTAATTGAAGAATATAGGGACGTTTTTGCTGAAAAACCAGGTCTGATTAAAAACGATGAATGTAAGCTTACTATAGAGTCTGAAGAGACTTTCTTTATTAAGCCATATCTAATCCCTTTGGCCAAGAGAGAAGAAGTGAATAAGGAGATAAATCGAATGGTGGAGTGGGGGGTAATAGAGAGGTCAAGGAGTCCCTACAATAATCCCTTGGTTGTTGTAATAAAACCGGACAATACTGTGCGACTAGTGCTGGAAGCTTGCACATTAAACAAGCATTTAGTAACGGGATCATCCTCCATCTATCAGTGAGTTGTTGCACAGGTTTAAAGGTAAAAGATATATTTCTTCTATCGATCTGACTGCGTCCTATTGGCAAGTCTCGCTTTCAGAAGAATCCCGGAAATACACTGCATTTCTATTTGATGGCCGTTGTTATAATTTTCGAGTTTTACCACTTGGGTTAAATATTTCAGTGGCTACCTTTATTCGTGCTTTGGATAGTGTGTTAGGGAAGGAACTGCTTGAACAAGTAGAGATATATATAGACGATATTCTTATAATGTCAGAAACACTTGAGGAACATTGGGTGCTACTTAGAAAAGTTTTAGAAGCATTGAGAAAGGGGGGTATGACTATTAAGTTAAGGAAATGTACATTTTTGCAAAAAGAGGTTGAATTTTTGGGCCATCGTATTACACCACATTGGATCTTGCCTAGTAATGTTAAATTAAATGCCATTAAGAATTTTCCCCGACCTAGAGATAACAAAAAACTAAAGAATTTCTTTGGATTGTGTGAATATTATAGGAGATTTCTTCAGGGACAAGCTTTAAATAGCACAGCTTTACGAGATTTGGTTAAACCAAGTGTCAAGTGGGTGTGGTCCTCAGAATGTGAAAGAGATTTTCAGAAAAGCAAAGATGAATTATGTCATGCAAATATCCTATATTATCCAGATTGGGATCTAGATTTTTGCCTTGCCGCGGATAGTTCCGACTACGGTTTAGGAGTACATGTCTTCTAGGAAGTAGAAATCATTGGAGAACCGGATTCTAGGACTATTGCCTTTGCCAGTATAAAACTACAACCAGCAGAGACTAGATACACAATCACTGAAAGGGAGTCCTTATCTATTGTGTGGGGTTTGATTAAGTTTAGGTACCTACTGTTAGGTAGAAAAATTATTGTATATACAGACCATAAGGCTCTTTCATTTTTGTTAGAGTGTAAATTAGTCCACAGTCGATTCTGCAAGAATACAATTTAGAGATTCGATATAGACCTGCTAGTCAAAATCAAGTTGCAGATGCTTTTTCACGTCTACCGTTAGGTCTAAATTCCGAAAAAAGATGTCTAGGACCACAGACTGAGGTTAGAATTGCTTATCTAAAAGGAGTACTGTATGAGACTGAGGTTAAGTAATTCTTGAGACAATTCAACGAGGAACAGGACAAAGATGTAGCTATAGCAGAAGTAAAAACTAATCTTGATAACCCAGAATACAAAGATAATCTTCAGAAATATTATACTTTGCATGAAGGAGTATTATTTAGAAGGACCAATGAAGAGGATGATGGTTGGAAGTTAAGGCTTCCAGAAAGTTTGGTTGAAAAAATTGTTTGCCATCACCATTATAGTTATGGGCATTATGGGCCATCCAAGTGTTACTGAGTGTTAAGGGAAGATACATATTTCTATAATATGAGAAAAATTTTCAAGCTATTAAAATCTTGTCAAGTGTGTCAAAGATCTAAAATAAACAGTGTTAAACGAGTGGGGAAAATGCAAAATATCATCCCAAGTAGTGTACTGGAATTAGTTTCTGCTGATGTACTTGGCCCCCTACCCAGGTCTCCGGGATGGGTGACCCAGGTTTTAGTTTTATTTGATGTTTTTTCCAAGTTCGTAAAATTTTACCCTGTAAAGAAGCCTACGGCTAAAATTTTGGTTGGAAAAGTGATTGATGAATATTGTCAGAAGTTTGGAAAACCTAGGAGGGCGCTTTCAGATAATGCCCCGCAATTCACTAGTAAAGTGTGGATAGAAAAACTCAAACAGGAAGGGATAGAGGTTGTACATACTTCTGCTTATCATCCAGCAGGAAATCCCGTAGAACGCCTAATGAAGGAAATAGGACGTTGGTTTAGGACATTTTGCACAGACCAACACAGTAAGTGGGCATATGAAGTAGAAAATTTTGAAAATGTAATTAATTCTATACCTAGTGATACAACTGAAATACCACCCATTGAGCTGATGTTTAAGAAACCGGCTAACAGATTAATTCGAGAATGTGTTAGTTTTCCAAATAGAAAGAGTTTCAACTATGAGGAAAAGGTAGCTTTTAAAGGAGAAGGCTATAAGGAAAAAGAAAAAAACATGATGAAGGTCAAAAATGTACAGAATATAAAGTTGGTGACTTGTGTTAGTTGAAGTCCATAGTAAATCATCAGTTTTGCGACAAGAGACTCGTAAGTTTAACCGTTTATTTGAAGGCCCTTTCAGGGTAGATTCAATACCAAGGAAAAACTCTTATGAGCTAATAGACCCTGAGAGTAGTAAATGTAAGGGTGTGTATAATATTAAAGCCCTAAAACCCTTTTATGAATAAGTGGTCACTAAAAAGAAAATGGGGGGTCACATGTGTAAATATCTAATTTTGTAAATAAGATTTTCTCAATTAATGTAAATAGATAGTTTTTTTTTTTTAGTACTTCAGCTCAGATGTAGTAATACTGAATGTTTAAGATATAAGCAATCCTCTGTATAAAGCAATTTGTAACAGTTTTGTCTAGAGACTTTTGGTGTTTTCATGATGTTATGACTTGCGGCATTGTGGTAACAAATTATCAGCTATAAAATGCAGACAGACTGTTGTAATTAACAAGCAGTCAGCAAGTGTGTAATTTGAAGTAAAAAATTAATTGTAACTTAAGGTGATGCCCTTGAATGTTTGTTGTGTAAAACAGTAACGAAAAAAAAAATGATTGGATCTGAAAAAAGACATTTATTCTAACCAGAATCAGTGTCATGAACTATGTATGTAATGAAGGATTGTATATGTACAATGTATAATTGTAAACGTCATTATGGTTGATTGATGGTAACCTGTTTGTGTGGCATTAAGTTTACATACAACCTGCTTAGATTCATGACGGATTCAACCAATTTTAACTGTGTAAAATTAAGTGAATCCTGGGGAAGGGTTGTAATAGCCCTCAGACCTGAACTGTAAATAGAATTGTATTTTATGAAGTATCTGTAGTAAGCTAAAGTTTGCTTGAATGTGATCTAGTATGTTTGTTTTGTAAATCAGTGTATGTAGACTTTGATTTATGAAAGAAAATTATTTAAAGTCCATTTAATATGTTTAAGAACAGAATGGTGCAAGAGGATTTCTTAAATGTGTGTAATTCCAAGTATTAATTACGATGTCTACAGGACAATTTTCTACTGTTTAAAATGATTTCTGTAAATAATCTTGTATTTAAGTATCTCTAATTTCCATTTCTGACCATTTTGTAATGATGTTAAGTGATTATGTATTAATTCCTATTGTTTTTAATATGTTTAATTGTTTGAGTAATTGTTAATGTTCGAGAAATATCGGGCGGACGTCTTTGAAGAATTCCAGAAATTTCGATAGAGCCTACATAAAGGAATCAGCAGGACAGTTAGGTTGTTGAAAGTTTAGTTCACAGAAGTTTTATACAGATTATCTTTGTGACTGCTAAGAAGTGCGTTAGTAGTATCTTTGTATTTTATCTATGCATGTGAATATCGCTGACGTTGTTTTGGTAAATAAACACAAAAATCTTCAACATAACCTTCTGGTAGATTATTTACTTAATTAAACCACAGAAGACCCTAACAACCTCCATTCCATTAGGAATTGGGAGATGAAAGATTCTCCCTGAGGAGCCTGGAACATTATACGTGGCATCGGATTTTACAGTTAACCGATGCGTCTTTTCTGCAGGGGATTGCACGTCTGCCTTCCCCACTAAACGCTTGTTAGGGTCTTTGAGCATTACTAGCTGGCGTTTGCCGCGGCAATTCCTAAAACTAATAATGCTGACTGCAAAATCCAAAACCGCTTTGTACTGCAGTAGAAATGGTAACCCAAGAATCCCGTCTATCTTTGGACCTAAGGACGGCACTACATATAACGTTGTCACAAATCTTTCTCCTTAAATTTGAAATTCTACATTTTTAACTCCCAGCACTGGTACCTCGTTAGAAGCATCTAGCCCTACTATTTTACAGTTGGGTGGGTTTAGCCCTTCCGTCCCACATATTTCTTCACACAACAGGTTACAACTCGCACCAGAGTCTAGTAAAAAATTACAGGCCCTCCCCTGGCAGTTAGCTATTATTGTGAGATCCCTTGATAGTTGCCCTTGACTGTCCCATGGTTATTGGGACTCTAATGTCAGGTATCGGGGTGGGCTCACAGTTACCTTGTCCTAGTTTTCCTACTGGCTAGGCGAAGTCTGAGTTTGCTTAACTATTTTTCAACTTATCACTGCTGGACCAACTCGAGCTTCCATTCTTAGACCATTGCTTTGTTTTACCGCTGTACTGATTATTAAGATTCCAGTAACCATTTCTAGTATCGTGGTTACTCTCCTGTTGATTCTTATGATGGCACTGCGAGCATGGAGCTTCGAACTTACCCTTAGAACTCGACATCCTGCTCTGTGGAGGCTTGGCTTGATCTCCGATTTTGCGGATTACGAAAACAATCTCTCTTATAGTGACCCGTTTTTCCACAACAATAACATTTTACTATTTTTTGGGCATAGAATACTTGATTAGACTGTCTAGGCTTACACTCTGCTGACCTACGTTTCACTTGTTCAAACAATATGCCAAACTGTAACGCTTGATCGAAAGTCTGTGGTCTCTTAAGTGCTATCTCTTGGTACAAGTCCGCATTTATTCCCGACAACAAACATTCTAAGAGACGTTGATCAGCCTCATAGGACGTGATTAGATCCTGCTTCTCATCACCTTTCAGTTCGTAAGTGTTGTCATTTATTGCCTTAAGCCTGTCCGCGAATTCCTGAAATTCCGTGCTCCTCCTCTTAGGATTGCATAGTTTCTCTTGGTAGAACATAGTGCTACGCTTTGGTTCAAATCTCTTAATCAGTTCGAGTTTAAGTTTCTCATCTGTTTCTGTTATTTTACAATTATGATCAACTGTGATGTGCCGGAATGCAGCCCCGGCCAAATGAGACTTTAAAATACGCAGTTTTGTTTGAGAAGACAGGGAAAACATATTTACTATATTTTCGTATCTTGACAGGAACTCTTTTACTCTCTCCCCCGGTTCGCCATTAAATGTCAAACTTGGAGACAAAAAAGTGCTTATTAATTGCAACTCCCTCATTTCATCTTTGGCTAAAGCTGTCTGAACTTCTAAATTCTCTTCTCTTTGACTAATTTCACTTACCGCTTGTTGCACAGTTTGTACTTCGGCCTGTGTGGCTGTTTTTGCCTTAATTTGGGTTGAACGCTACTCACCCCTTGTCAAAGTGTTACGCCACGCCCCTCGACCACGTGTGATGTCGTCCCGCGCTGCTGGCCGCACAGGTCCTCCTCTGCGTGAATGCTAACTCCGACTCAGAGATAATACTACGAGACTGCGCATGGCAGGCTTAAAATTTGGCGAAGTAAGCGCCGGACTCCAGAGATAATATAGCTGTCGACAGACTTTAGCGCCTCTACAATCAGTTCCCGCAAGTACACTGGCGGGGGATTTGAATCATGGAGGAAGGAATAATATGGAGACGACGCAAGAGACCTTTACCACGCATGGGAGTGAAGCAGGCCGGCGGAGGAGTGGGGGGGCATGGCCGGAGTGGTGGGGACTTGACCGCTTCCCAACAACCACGGGGAATATGTACAAACACCTCAAGGGGACTCTAGGATAAACGTGACGCCGCAATCTGGTGATGGATTATTATGTAACTCGATGAGACAAATAAAAAATGAAGAATAAAATTTTTTGATATCCTGCTTAGTTTTCGAGATATTCTGTCTCAAATGTGAAATGGTTTTGGTTGAAATTCAGAAGAAAAAATTATTCAAAGTCAAATTTTATGATGAATTTTTATTTAAAAAGACGAGACAAATAAAAAATAAAGAGTAAAATTTTTCGATATTTCACCTAGTTCTCGAGATATACTGTCTCAAAAGTGAGGTGTCTTGAGTTGAAATGCAGAAGAAAAATTTCGCAAAAGTCAAATTTAATGATGGAATCTTATGTAACACGACGAAAAAACTCGATAATAAGGAATAAATGTTTTCGATATCTTGCTTAGTTTGGGGGATATACAACATCCAAATTGAGGGGTTTAGGTTTGGATGCAGGATGGACCAAAAATTAATTCTGTCAAAGCCACAATGATTACACGGTTGACATGTAGAATGGATATTTCAGTTTTATTACTACCACTTGTGGTTAGTCTGAAATGTGTCCTAGACCAGAAAAAAAGTAAGAGGACCCACTCTAGGGATGAGCAACTCAGACATTTTGTAGGCTGGTACCAGAAATAAAATGTTTATTCAGTCACCTTAATGAACATTCTCTTGATCAAGATGTGTTGTCTAATTTCACAGCCCTACTTATTAGGACAATTGTAAAAAAATTATCTCTCAGTTAGATTTAGATACGGGGGGGGGAAGAATGTTGTACAAAAAAAAAAAAAAGAGACTAAATTAGAAACACATTCCCCAAATTGATTTTGTTCAAAGGCCAATAACTTCTTTATTTATGAAGCCCATTTTTATTTCTGCATGAACCTGTTTCGACATAAATAGATGAGAAAGATTTCAAAATCGGTAAAAATAGGTATAGACGTATTTACAAACAGTAACAAGTCTTATATGAAGCTTTAAAAATAACCTAAGTCAATGGCCTGAAATAGCTATTTAAAAAATTAATAAAACTCACAGCTTCTCACATAACAGTTAATTTCATCATCCATTGTCAGTATAATCAGCAACGTGACGAAAGAAATCGTAATAGTAAATTCACTGAATCGCGAAGTAAAACACGCCCCTTTAAATCTCATTTTAAACACTCGTTAAAAAAATAATGCTAGTCTATTATGTGCAAAATAGCAAGTTTGCTGATTTTCTACACTACACCAAGAAAAATTTGAGAACAAAGTCATCCCATTGAGAGCTATGACTAAATATTTATAGACGTGCTGCAAAGTTTGCGGTGTTTACCGCTCACTTCAACAACGATAATTACAATTCAACTTACTTATGAAATGATATTCCAGGTTCTTTCCTGTCTGGCCTATTTGTGCAACCGTACGCAACACAAGCTGGCATTTTTAAACACTTATACACAATACTAAATGAAATAATCACTGCATCTACCACAATGTGAACACCTTAATTGTTGGGAAGCGCCATATGGTCGCTGCCGGTGCTGCCACCATGCGGGAGAGTTTAGTGCATGCTTCACCGATTTCACGTCACTTCTCCTCCATATAATTCCTTCCTCCATGATTTGAATTTGCTGTGACGTTCCCTACAGCCCGGGAATTTTGAATTGTTTATATTTATACCCCTTCCTTTCTAAAATTTCTTTTCTTACAATTATTTAATTAATTACATAATTGAAGCTTGTAGTTGCTACCATTTTTTGTTTTCAGATTAATTGCAGGTGATAATATTTAAAAACTGTAATTTTAGATTTCATTAAAACTGAAAGCTACTAAAGGAAAGTTCTATTTTTTAGACAGCCATCCATTATATTTTTCCCTAATCTTTTATAATGAAGCCACAATGCAAAAAATAGGAAAAGGAATAAAAGGAAAATGAAATGACAAAAGTACTCAATACTAAATTTTATTATTTATTATGTTGAAAAATACAAACTTTACAAATAATTACAAAATTATATAGGTCATTTTACACACATTAAATTTTAGATTTGGCTCATAATAGTCAAGAAAAGTACAAAATGTAAATAAAGAATTCCTTATGTTATCCCTGATATTCCATAAGAATACAATAACATTTAGTCATAAGATGCTGTAAGGTAAAATATATTTATACTAATGAGGAGGCCCCCAAACATGCCTCCTCCAGCATGGTGGCCATCCTTTTACTACTGCTCACCTCTGCACATGCATTAAACTTAGTAAAACTAAGGGTTACTTAATTAGGGGGTCAGGTATTATATGTGTCCTGGCATAAGCCTGATAACATGAGCTCATTGGAAATAGATACATGAAACGTTTTGAAAGGAGATTGAAGGGCATCAGCAAAAAAAGGTGCAAATGTGCCACCCTTGGAAGAAAAAGAAAAATCTCTGCAATAGATAGAAGTGGAAATGAGGGCAGCAGGCTTTGATACTACCATTACTGTGACAGATATAATACTGCAGGTTTGGAGTGAAGGATTTGTTAGTTTGTAAATACGTGGATTCAGCAATCAACTTTTTCAGCAACTGATGTTTGGCTGCATCGTACACTTGCAATCACAAATCCTGTAAATTGACAAACAAATCAATTTAAAAACAAAACAAAATCCTTACAAGAATGATCTCAAAGATGAGTGATTTAAGTTTTTTAATAAGCTACCATCTACTGCAGTATATGATAATGAAAACCATCCCCACTATGTTATCAATAATATAATTGCATAGTATTAATGGCAATCTTGTATATAATTAACTTCACAATATGAGACTTTTTACTTCAAATTCTGTAAATGTATCAGGTAATACACTCAAAATTTTGCTCCATAATTCTGACTCCCTTAAATCAATTGCTTGATTAGTCATGATCATCTCTTCCCTTCGACATACTATTATCAATTATTCCAACACTATTCATCCACCCACAATGAGCATTATATGTTTTAAATGCAGCAATCTCCCTCTCAGCCTGTCTTCCAACCCAACAATGTATATAAGTCAAAAATTGTGTAATGTGCTAGTTTTTTTTTGTTATTCATATTGTAATTCCTATGCTGACAACAATCAGGCCTTGGTTTACAAAATCTCTTGCACATGACTTCAGTACCCTCTCTAGCAGCAGCAGGAAAAAAACCTCTCCAACAGTTAATTATCCAATCATAAGCCAAGATATTTAAACTTTGTGCCTTTAAAACACAATTTCTCCCCACTTTGAAATAAGACTAAACACCTATGCTTCTGTTTGGGTAGCTACTACCTATCTCCAATCTATTAAATGAAATTGCTTTCAAAATAAAGTAAAAGTGCTCACCTACAGACAGCCTTTCGCAGTTTCTTGGAAGCAACTTTAAAAGGGCTTGTTTGTAAGCAACTTCTCTTGAGTCTTTGCTTGCAGAAATGATAAATTGCAAATCTACACTCAAATTTCAGCAGGTCTGCATGCAAAGATTTGGAGTCAACTTCTTATAACAAAAATGGTACATAAATTAGGTAGTGAATCACAAAAAAATTTACACACAAGAATAACTGGCTTTAGAAGTGTTGATGTGAATGAATACCACTCTTCACAAATAATGTGATTAATAATTGAAATTATTTGTAAGAAATTTAAATGAGGTGGATACCTGATGCTGAAAATTCAGCTTCAAGGAGGCGAGAAGGATCTCCAACTTCTAGCTACAACCCAACATCTGGTGCACCTAAAAAAAGAACAACAAAGGGTTATTTGATTATTCATTACTTTAGCAACTGCACCAATAACATCTTGATAGAAAAAAAGCATAACAACTTCATCAACTTTTTATACAAATACAAAAGGGAAAATAAATTAGGTTAGGAATCACAATTACAATTTACACACACAAGAACAGGGGTTCAAAAGCTACAATGGACAAAAGCGACCGGTATAGAAAAATATTTATAAAATACGAGAATAAGATATTATCAAAGTCATCAGCTGATATATGTATTGTCAATAAACCTTCAAGCAAATAAATCAAAAGGCATTAAACATATGTACTCATCACTCACCTTTCGATGGAACGGCATAGGGCATCAGATATTTACTTTTGGGGTTCATGAAACTGCTCTTTTCGAAGTGGAGACAGCAAAGGAATTTTTTGGTCACATCTCCACTAAAACCCCACAATTGCTTCCACTTCTCGCAAACCTCAGGTCTTTTCACAGGAAACCGGTGAAAAGAAATTCCCTCGGGTTCGCATCGCTAACTCTAACACTGATACCACAGGCAAGGTAAGAAGGCATTCTGTAAAAAAAAAAAGTCATGAATTCTTAGGAGGCATTATTTCACCAGAACGCAAAAATAATCAAACAATTTATACTTACCTGGAAATAGTAGAGTATTGTTTCACAAAGGATACAAGGCGATAAAACCCAGAACACCACCAGATTTCGTCTTCTACAGGAGCCAAAATTAAACACCTCAGCTATACTATAGCAGAGAAAAAAGTCCTTTGTATTCAGGATCAAATAAACAAAGACAACAAATAATATTTATATGAATAATTACGCCTATGCAATTGAATATTTGTTTATTTCACCGAACGCGTTTCACTTCATGTCTGAAGCATCTTCAGCGGTATTGTTTGTAAAGGTCCACTGGAAATGCCTGGCAAGGCTTCATTAACATCTGGTTGTTGTGGGCCATTTCCTCAATTGCGATAAATAATATTTATATGAATAATTACGCCTATGCAATTGAATATTTGTTTATTTCACCAAACGCGTTTCACTTCATGTCTGAAGCATCTTCAGCGCTGAAGATGCTTCAGACATGAAGTGAAACGCGTTCGGTGAAATAAACAAATATTCAATTGCATAGGCGTAATTATTCATATAAATATTATTTATCGCAATTGAGGAAATGGCCCACAACAACCAGATGTTAATGACAGACAACAAACTTACGCACACTGCCATCTGGCGGGGAACAGGATAACTGCGTGAAGAAGGATCGCCGACGCCAGCGATCCTCAATATCATTCCCGCAAGTACCAGTAAGCTAACATTAGTGGGACCAAATCGCCCGTAAGCGTGAAACCCCCTGGCTCCGACTGATGGCTTCCCGTTCCCGGACTGCGCCCAGCCGCTGCGCTGTCTGTTGTCGCCTCCCGCCCCCAGGTGCCTCTGCGAGCGCTGACGCCCGCGCCGATCGAACCGTCGACTACTGCCGTGGTTCCGCGTGACTGTTTGGACGACTGCCGAAATATCATGCACACCACAGTCCCCTTGTTCTCTGTGCCAAATTTAGTCAAGGCCTATTATCTTCGGGGTTCTTTTAGCTTCCTCTTCATTTACAGCTTCTCTTCTTTTCTTCTGCATCCAGCTTCGACCCCGGATCCGTAGAACGACTTGCTTCCTGGCCGATGGTTGGTTCGGAAACCACGACTGATCACCAATTTGTAATATCCATTTTGCTACCACGCGTTTGTCAGGAATGGAGGAGTATGCAATGTTGTCGTGCAGGCCCAATGTGAACTTACTTGGCTGTCGGCTTTCTCGTCGTCACCTCTTCGGCGCCCCTCCTGGCCTGGAAGCTAATAATTGTTACCAAACGATTAGAGCTATAAACGGCAGTGAAGGAAGCTTCAAATGATGAGGTGGTTTGGTACAACTCTTCTGGTTTATTACTCTTCGACCATGGACAATACAGCACCAGTGGCTCCTCATCAACAGAACTCCATAGCTTCCGTTATACCCATTGGCAGATACTCTCACCACTATAGCGTAACGTGACGGTTGGCAAGGCTGACTGGGCGCGCGGCGGCGTGTCCCGGTTCGACGTTCAGACGGACATAGTGACTGTCCAGAATTACTCTTGCGACTGACCTCCCTCTGACCTCAGGGCCGGTCATTTATACGCGTGCTACCGGTGACGATAGCGTGACCGCTTTCGTAGCCATACGGCCAGGCAACGACCTCTGTGTTCGGTCGTCTTCTAGAAGCTTCACGAGAGCTGGTCACGTTTTGCCAGCGTCAGTGGGCCAGCCACCGACCTGCTGTTTCTGTCAGCTTATCGAAGTCGACTTGCTTACTTGCTGAGACAGTATAACCTACTTTACGGCCGGGCCTCGTCCGCCGCATACCGTCCGTCCGTCACCACCTAACGCGATACTTTTACTACATTACAATTTGACTATTATAATTACAATTTTGGCCATTACAGCTGTCGGGTTTGGTCAGGTCTTTACCTGGTTTTGGAATAGTCACAATCTTGGCTGTTTTCCATGGTGTAAGGAAATGGCCTCTCGTCATTCCAGCATTAATTATCCTAGTCACCAAAACTATCACTATTCTGGGTAAGTTCTTGAAATGATTATTCGCGACGTTATCTGTACCAGGTGCTTTTTTGCTCGCCAGTTTTTTAATTACTCCCTGAACTTCTCGTAGTGTAGTGCGGGATCGTGTTTGTAGAGCCATCTCTTATGTTCGTTGCACACCTCTGAATTTCTTCCACCATTTTCTTTTCTCTCGCGTTCAGCTCATAATCAGTAGTTCCGAACTGAGTTGCAAATGATTCTACCAACACTTCTGCCTTAGCTAGAGGTAGGATGGCAATACCATTTGGCCCGTTTATACCGGTCTGAATTTGCCTTGGATTTTTGTGCGCCCTTATTAGCTGCAATGTTTCTTTCTTTTCTAATAGCAAGTTAGATATCTTGTTTTTCCATGTTTCTATTTTTCTTTCGGTAAGTCTTCGTTTCAGTTCCTGAGCCAACCGATGAAACTCCCTGCGATCTTGTGGATCCCTGTAGCGTTGCCATAATTTACGATATCTATTCCTTAGATATTTCAAATCCACCAGAAGGGGTGGTAAGTCTGTTTCATTTTGGTTTTCATCAATAATTGTAGTGGATGCTTTACTTGCTGCTTCCATAACTACACTTTGTAAATGGCTTACTGCTGAATCAATTTCTTCCGCTGTATTTAACTTGAGGTTAGGTCGTGTTTTCCTCTGCACTAAGTCACTGTAATGCCTCCAGTCTACTTCTGTTCTCTTGCTCGGCATTATGCGTGTTGGAATCCAGGTTTTTAGCTGGATTTTAACAGGCTGATGATCTGACGATAAGTCGTTTATCGTAGTCAAGTTTACCTCTTGTATTACATTTTTTACTACGATGATATCCAAAATGTTTGGAAGCAAGTGGTGGTTTGAAGGTATGTAGGTAGGCTCCAATGGACCAATCACTTCTACATTTCTCTCTCCCGTTAGTCCAAACAGATGTTCTCCTCTTTGGTTTGTCCTGCCTGAGTTCCAGTGCCAGTGTTTCGCATTAAACTCTCCTCCGATTAATACTTTGTCGCCTGTAGAGAGTATAGCATCTATATCTTGTTCCAACAATTTCATACTTGGTGTTACATATGCGGCTCCTATGACATCATGGCAGACTGTAGTTTAATTGCTGTTGCCTCAGCTTCCATTAGAGGTGGTATCTGTACTGCCTGGTGCACTATACTATTTCTCATGCAAATTGCTGTTCCTCCTCCCCGTTGCCGAGGCCGATCCGTCCTATAGATGGTCATTCCTCCTATAGTGATTTTGTCTCTCATCTTCAGGTGTCTCTCTGTGATTAACAAAATATCGACTATATTTCGATGGATAAATTCCTTTAATTCTTCAATTTTCCTTTCACTCCGTTTACATTCCACAAGAAAATTATTGCGTCTTGTAGTCTTTGACTATGAATTCTGGCCATTACTCAAACATTGATAAAACACTTTCTGCTAGGGTCGTTACTTCTTTAAATTTTATCAGCATCGTCTTTATTGTACCTACAATTTCCGTTGCCAAGTCTTTCAATTCATTTTGCCCTCCATTGTCCTGTTCATTGTATATCTCTTTTTTGCCTGTTCACGCAATGGCCTCTGCCTGCAGTGATGTCCGCAAAGGTGTTCCGTTCTCCTCGTTGTTCTTAGTTGCTTCCCCCACCTCCACTTGCATTTTTCCTTGATTTGGTGTTTCCAACTGTCTCCCGATTTTGGAGCTGGTTTTTTGTTTCCTTTCTGTGTTGGCTGTTCTCTGCTACCTTTATTGCTGTCTGGAAGGCTGGACATCCTCTCCATGACGCAGCATGGTCACTCTGACAGTTAACGCATTTTGCTTTACTTTCGTTCGGTAATTTACATTCCTTTGTGGAATGGAAGTTGGCACATAAAACACATTGAAAAGGCAATTCACAATAGTTTGCTGTATGGTCTATTCTCTGGCATCTTACACATTGACGTGGTCCAAAGAGACTTCTGTATCTTTCTATTTGTACTCTGGTGTAAAGAATTGTCCTTTCATTGTAGATATTCTGTGCGGGTTGGCCTGCCGTAAGCGTAACTTGGTATATCGCCAACGGTATAAGTTTCCATGTTTCATTATCCTTCTTCTTAAATTGGTGTACATTCTGCAAACGACACCCTTTTTGTTTCAATTTTTCACTGATTTCCTCAGGATCCACCGAGGGCGGTAGGCCTTTGATAACCACTCATAGTGGTCTGTCCTGCGGCAACTGATAAGTGTAATAAGGAAACTTGTCTTCACTGAAAAATCGTAGTCTCGACTATTTCAACATGGTATTTCAGGCTATCACCTCTATAAACCACTTTCAGATGTCCTGGTACGTGCTTCTTAATTATCTGATTCATCTTTATGTAATCTGTCACCATTTCTATCACAATTGGTGGGAATGTTTCTTTTGGGGCTGTATTCGATCCAGTTGCATGTTCTTCCACTTTGCTCACTTGAGGAGGATTCACTTTTTCCTGTTGCTGAAGTGGTGTAAATCTGTTATGTGTTGTAATTTCCTCGCTGGCATGAATCTGCTTCAGCTTTTCTAATCTACTTCCTTCCTTCTTCCTTTTCCTTGCCACTTCCTGAATCTCTTTTCTATTTTTTTGGATGTCAAGTACATTTTCTTCCATTTGGCTATCGTGTTCTGTACAGCTGCCTGAGCATGAGACTGAATCAGTCATATCAACATCCGAATTGTCCATTTGTTCTTCTTCAATATCAAGTTTTCATATGTAGTTCTCCCTATTCCTTCAAGTCCCTTCCCCAGGTTATTGATGTTTAAATTTACTGATCTAATCCACAAATCAAAATCTAAAACTTTCTAATTCCTATTATTCACTACTCAACACTTCGTAACACACGATACGCATGCGAAAATTCTCCGAGCCGAACTGTTTGCCGTTTTGGCGAAAAATCGAACGTCATGTATCGAAGCTGCCCAGGACGCCCAATCAGCGCACCGGTACTGGAATGCGGCTGACACTATATCATCTGGGCGACATTGCCGCCAGCGACTGCGCAGGAAGCAACAATCAGCGGCAACAGAGAACTGGCAGGTGGCGGGAGGCTAAACTGTTGCTTCGACACCCACAACGCTGCAGGCTCCAGGAACAGAGGCACCAGGCTTCAAAATCCCGGAGCCTCCAGTGCAAACCAGCCCTCCGAGGGACGACGCTGCGGCAGACCAGGCAGCTCCAGCGTCGCCCACGCCAGAAGATGAAGAAGGAGAGCCAACACCAACCACGGAGCAGGGTCCTGTCCAACCCGTGGTGGCGGCTTATGAGGGAAACTGGGGCAGCCTGTATGTTCAGCTCCTGCTGGCTACAGAGCTGCCTCTGTTTTGCTGGCCTGTCGAGGGAGCCCTGCAGATCCTGGCCTCATGCCCTGCCGATCTGATGAGGGCCACCAGCCTGCTGAGTGAACAGGGCATCGGCTGCGACATGGTGCAGCCCAGCCTGCCGAGCCAGCCGTCACCTGTGGCCGTCTCAGCACTGTCGAGAGAGAGGGCTAGGAAGGCTGCCAAGAAGAGGCCTTCCCCGCCCGAACTCCGGCAGTGTTTTAACTGCCAGTTCCATGGTCACGAGGCAAAGGAATGCAAAAACCGGCGCAGATGCACCAGATGTGGGGCTGACCATCGTGCTGCCGAATGTACCGTAGCCAGGGAAGAGGCTGTCTGCTGCAACTGCGGACTAAATCATGCAGCCTGCTTCTCTGGCTGCGAAAAGAAGAAGCAGCTCAGGGCGAAGTATCGCCCAAAAGCTGCCACGGTGCCCAAGAGAGCCCAGCAGGAGACACGCTCCAGCAAGCCACCTCACACTGCCAACCGGCGACTACACGCGGGCTCCATACGCGGGCCGCACCGCGTCGCCAAGACCAGCCCACGACGACTCCTGGGTCATTCGAGTGGGAGAGCGCGCCGAGTGAGGACGTGTGTGAGCGACGCGCGCATCCTCCGCCCAACTCCGAGTAGCGCCGCTAGGGCGCAGCTGTGCTGCGTCACCACCACATTGCCTGCGCGCTGTGCGCCGGCTCAGTAGCTGCTAGGCACTAGCAGCGAACGGACCGCTCTGAGCGTCGCTCCCGAGTGGGGAGCGCTAGGGGCCTGTGCGGCTTTCGCCGAGCGCAGGCGTATTAGGAGTACGCTCCTGCGATATCAACGGCCGTCCGAATATATATCCCTCCGAGTGTTAGGGTATTACCACTCCACGGCCCACTCCTGCTGGAGTGGGACCCCCGAGTGAACGTAGTAGGGTTGCTCTTCGCCGGAAACCTAACGGTGATAACGTAAGGTGAAAGCAACACTCCCCATAGGGAAGAAGAAGGAATGGGCCGCCCAAAAGGAAGAAACCGAGCCAGAGCTATGGATGATTTAGACAACAACCAGCACGTGGCTACTGACAGCCCACGCTCTCCAAGCCAGCCTAGGGACGCTGGTATGGAACACGCTTCAAGCAGCGAAGCAGAAAACTACAACGAGCAAAGTGACGACGAGACAACTGGAAGTGACCACGATGGGGCTGAACAAATGGATTATGCCCCACATGGGAAAAAATCCAAGCACCAGGAGGACTTTCCACCCTTGCCAAACAACAAAAGGCGGAGAAGCAAAGGGGAAAGTCCCAAATCTTCAGCCAAACACGCGAAAACAGTAGAAGGCATACCGACCAAAAACCGGTTCAATGCCCTAGCATCAGAGGCAGAAGAAGCAGAAGGACCAATCAACGCGGAGGAAACTCATCCATCACCTGATGTTCCTGCACCGCCAACAAAGGAGCGCATGCCTCCTGTAATAGTGACAACTCCAAAAGACTTCACCCAGACCATCAGCATCCTGACAAGACAAATGACTGGGGGACTAAAAATATCCAACAATCAAAAAGAAGGAACATCCAAATTCCTCACTGAAAATAAAACAGACTATCAACTACTGATCAACTTCTTCAAGAAGAAAAGTGTACCATACTACAGCCACCAAATGCCAGACCAGAGACCAATGCAAGTGGTCATTAAAGGTCTAACAACAACCATAACAGAAGAAGAAATTAAAGCTGAATTAATAACAAGAGGCTACAAAGTACAAAATGTACACCAGTTCAAGAAAAGGGATATGGGAACACGAGAACTAATTCCAATGTCAACGTTCTCGGTGTCACTGATCCCAGGCACAGACTCAGACCAAATATATAATGAGCGCTACATATTCCACACCAGAATCACAGTGGAACGGTACAAACACCGGAATGGCCCACCACAGTGCGTTAGATGCCAAAGGCTGGGACATACAAAGAATTTCTGCCACTTGCCTAACCGTTGCGTTAAATGCGCAGGGCTGCACGATAGTAAAGAGTGCAAGCTACCAGCAACTGAGAAGGCGAAATGTGCAAACTGCGCAGGTGACCATCCTGCCTCATGGCGGGGCTGTCGCACCTTCCAGCTAGCGCAGCAACCTCCTAGACCACCAAAGAACAACAAACCTGACCAACAAGAAAACCCAAAACATACAGGGAAAAATCAACCTCCAAAGGGGCAGGAGCCCAAAAACAACCAACATCATATCAACCAGAAGACCGACAACCAGAGGAACACCAACCAAAAGACCACTAATCAAAACACCAAGCAGAAGACTGCCGGTCAAGACAAAACCTATGCAAACACCACAGCCGGTAAAAGCCAAAGGGAAACAACCCAAACCAATGCGAACCTGGAAAATGGAAACAAGGAACCAAAAAAGCACAGGAGCCACTGTAGACATACAGAAAGGAGCCACAGTAGACGCGAAGAAAATACCCAAGAAACAGGAAACCTATTCAGTGGGAAATCATTCATGAAAAAAATGATCAAAACACTAGACCGCATCCAAAAGGCCAAGGACGACACCGGCAAACTTTTTGCACTGATGAAAGGCGTCATGTCCCTGCTGAAATAATGGCGAGACTAATAGGAAATTTAAAAGACTTAAAAATTGCAATTTGGAACGCGAACAACATACATAATAAAAAGATAGAGCTCCAGGATTTCATCCAACGCCTACAACTGGACATAGTACTGTTGACGGAGACCTACCTTAAACCAAATGACAATTTCAAAATTTCCGGACAAACAATCTACCGGAATGACAGGCTGGGACAACGGGGAGGAGGGACAGCTATCATCATAAATAAAAAGCTGACCCACGAGCATATCGCAACACCACAACTGATCGACATGGAGGCCACAGCTGTAAAAATCCACTCTGCAGACGGCCACATAATATTGGTGTCGGCATACCTAGCACCAAACCGGTCACTACACGTTCAGGACATTGATGCACTCCTAGAAACAGGAAGAATGGTAATAATTGGTGGTGACTTAAATTCAAAGCATAACGCTTGGAATTCTAGGGTCAACAACAACAAAGGGGAACGCCTCCTAGCACTAGCAGAGAGGCGCAATATTCAAGTGCTAGGCCCCAAAGAACCAACGCACATCCCCCACAACCACCGACACCAGCCGGATGTCCTTGACGTGGCCGTAGTGAAGGACATCCCACGACGGATTATACTTGATGTCGTCAACGATCTATCATCCGACCACCAACCCGTACTACTACAAATAAAGAACTGGGTACTACCGCACACGAACGAGAAGCGATCCAAAGAAGTGGATTGGAATCAATTCCGCAGAACAGTACACAACCAAGCCTCAACCACAGTTCAGCTAACAACAAAAGAGGACATTGAGGAGGCAGTTAAGCACTTCAACCAGGTGGTGCTGGAAGCCGATAGGAGAGCGTCTACTACAATCATCCACCCACTCCACACTGACGAGCTGCCACCAGAGATCGAAAACATCAGATACCTCAAGAACACGGCAAGGAAACTGTGGCAACGGTTCAGAGATCCCCATGACAAAAGACGGTACAAACAGCTTACCTCAGAGCTGAGGGGCCGACTGTCAGAACACAAATCGGGAAGATGGGAGAACAAAATGCAAAATCTAATATTAAACAATAGGGACGCTTGGCAACTTGTGCGCGCTGTCAAAGCCCCAAGGGACCCCAACACTGCTATCACCGGGCCAACAGGACCGTGCTTTCTCCCAGTGGCCAAGGCAGAGGTGCTGGCGGAGTATTTTGCCAGCCAATACAGGGAGGTTGAGTACGACCTGAAGGAGGCTGAAGCACGCGTGGCCGAGCACATTGAGAACACAGCCCGGAACATTATGGAAACACAACCAGAGGATGAGCCAGAGCTGACGACACCAGGCGAAATCCGAAACATCATCAAGAAACTGACAAACAACAAAGCCCCAGGTGCCGACAAGATCTCAAACTCACACCTGAAAAACCTGCCGAGGAAAGGGATCGTGCTCCTCACCAGGATATGCAATGCCTGCCTCCTCCAAAGATATTTTCCAGATGCATGGAAGGTCGCCAAGGTCACGGCCATTCCCAAGCGAGGGAAGGACCAGCGACTTCCATCAAATTACAGGCCCATCAGCCTACTCCCCTCCGCCTCCAAAGTACTGGAGAGAGTACTACTCAAGCGGATAAACCACACCCTGGACGCGGAAAGGACAATCCGAAAAGAGCAATTTGGCTTCCAGAGCAGGGTAGGAAGCACAAGCCAGCTCCTCCGATTGACTGAAGATGTTTCCCGGGGATTTAACTACTCAAGGTCGACGGCGGCTGTGTTCCTAGACATAGAGAAGGCATACGATAAGGTATGGCATGCCAACCTCATCACCAAACTACGAACACAGACGTCCGTCCGACACTGCTACATTCAGTTAATCGGGAGCTACCTGCAGAACAGAAGGTTCTATGTATCGGTTGAGGGCCAAAATTCATCTACCTACCCCATCCCGACCGGAATTCCGCAGGGCTCTGTCCTGGCACCAGTTCTATTCAAAATAGTCGTCAACGACATACCCACACCGCCTCATGTCAACATAGCACAGTTCGCCGACGATACAACAATCTACGCATCTGGCAGCAACCATGAATTAAACATCAATCACCTGCAACACGGGCTATACAACTTAGAAAAATGGTGCCGACAGAACAAGGTGAAGATCAACCCGACAAAGTGTGCAGCCATATATTTCACCCGGAAAAGGCCAGAAATAAACAGAAAACTGACCATCATGGGACAGGAAGTTGAATGGTCGGAAGATACGAAATACCTTGGAGTCACGATGGACAAGAAGCTATTATTCCGAAAACACATACTGGACAGGAGAAGACAAGGACACGCCATATTATCACAACTATTTCCAATCCTATACAGTTCGGAACTCGCCATAAAAACAAAACTGCGCATCTACAAATCCATAATCCTCCCGTTCATCCTATATGGTTGCCAGGTATGGGGAACAGCTTCGAAGACCAACATTGACCACCTACAGAAACTGCAGAACCGGTGCCTGCGGGTAATATTGCGGGCTCCAAGGTATGCACCGACGGACCTAATTCATGAACAGACAAATATAAGTCCGATCTATGTAGAGATCTTCAAACAAACTGCAAAAATTCTACGAAAGAGTAGAAAAATTCAGAGGAACTGACGAAAGGCTCCATACCCTCGGTACAACTGTACCAAGGCATTGGCACAAATATAAAGTGCCACTAAGCATCATATATCAGGCAGAGTAGAACTGATATGAACATAAGAAAACTGTAGGGGTTTTTCACATAAGGTCGTCTTTGACGAACCGCAGTCATGTTTTCCCCTCAAAGAGTAATAAAAAGAGTCCCCAAAACAAACCCATCCAATACACTGTGACACGTAAAGTAGAGCTACCCAGGTAGCGGGACTTCACAACACGCCGTTGAGGCAGAGACACAAAAAAAAAAACTCCTGGGTTCAGTCGGCAGCCAGCCGGCGGCCGAGAAGGTCGACCTGCCGACCACTGCCACTGCCGCACGGGACCCAGCGACCAGCTCACGGTCGTAGTTACGCTGCTCACGCAGCTGATCACTGCCCTAATGCCACGTCGTGATCAAGAATATCAACAGACAAGTCTAATCAACTGATGACTCAGTCAAAAAGCCAATTCCAAAAAAGCACATCAGATAGCAGTCATAGGGTTTTCCCTGGAACTACATCAACTTAATGGCGTAAGCCATACCGATGACGCTGCTGCTGCTGCTGCCAGAGTTGTGGAAGTTCTTGCGCGTGGAGCGCATCTCCTTCCAGATCGTTCAGGTTGTCATCATTTTTGGTGTGGCGGCGTCTTCGGGTGTGTGGCTGCGTTTGCTAAGACTTGTGTCATTAGCAAGGATTGCTGTTGTAGCAGCTGGATGATGACGTTGAGATTGTCGTGGTGGTTGCAATCCTCCTGGAGACGCAGATGGGGGGTTGCGGATTGGTTTTTCGCCGTTGCGGGTCGGTCAGATCCGGTAGCAGCTGGATGTCGGCAGAGCGGATCTGTGATAGATGAATGCACCAACTCGGTGCGTGTCCCCTTCGTGTTGGCGCGCAGGTTCTTCTTAACGGGGCAGCCGCTGTAGCAAGCTGGGTGGGGGCAGGAACAGTTGGAGCAGGTGGTCACCCCGTCTCGTGGGACGCTGCATTCGGCGACTCTGTGATGTATGGCACATCTGACACAGCGCTCTTCAGCGGTGCAGTCGCGGGCCATGTACCCATGGCCCTAGCAGCGCTAGAGGAGGTCTCTCCTTGAGTTCAAGGCGAAACTTGCGTCCGAGTATAGTTATTGTGCGTTGCTCCCGCGGTACGCGATCCACAGGCTGGAACGTATACAGCGGGAGGCGCTCATCGATGAACTACAGAGGCGACGTTTCCGCCGCTGGAGAGCTAGGCAGCTACCACCTCTTCCGGCACGTCTGCATGCAGGCCCCGAACGACTATCTTGGTTGGTCGTCGAGGGATCTCTGAGTTGTGGCGAATGCCACGCCCATTTAAATAGGCCGTTAGGCGTCGTAGCTGTGAAGGATGATGTGGTAGGAGCCGCAACCCCTCCTTCACAGGGAAGCGGAGGATGTATTCGTCGACTTCCAGCATGAGTTCTCCACCCAGAATTGTATAACTGCTTTCGTAAAAGGCGTTTAGATGAATGAACGGTCCTTTTTCTTCTTCCTGTATTTCATCGACTTCTGTGTCGATGGCCATACCTTCAGGAGCGGGCGTGATGTTCTTGCTCCCGACTGGAGAGTCAGGTCGTGCTGGCAACGAAGGCTGACACGTTACTGGAGAGTCTTGTAACTTCTCTTCATCTTGAGCACCGAGAAGACCCTTCTTCACTTCGTTAGCAAGCCAGTTTGGGTCCTGGGTTTTTCTCATCAAGTTCTCTTCTTGACGGAGCATCTCTGATACTTGGAACTCCAAGGAGAGCTGCTGCACGGGTATCCTCTCTCCGTCGCTGCGCGGCGGTGAGTGGGTCATAGCTGCTAGCCGCTGTTTTCTCCCCATGCTGCGAGCGGTAAGAATACAGCTAAAATATGACGATATCATTGCTACGAAGTTCGCCGCCCCGAATTGAGTTACCGGTACTGGAATGCGCGATCTGCCAACTGAGGGTATTAATGTTGCGGACTGCGTATGGAGCCATACCCGGCCACCTATCCGGACACTCACCACACTCAACGTTGTTTAACCGGTTCACCGCCAACTGAGGGTATCAATGTTGCAGACTGCGTATGGAGCCATATGCAGTCACCCATTGAGGCACTCACCATGCCCAACGTTGCTTAACGGGTTTACCGCCAACTAGGGTATCAACGTTGCGGACTGTGTATGTAGCCATACCCGGACACCCATCCAGGTACTCACCACGCCCAACGTCGCTTAACTTGTAATCGGAAGTGTTGGCGAACTTAATCCACGGCGAGAGCCAATCGCACCGCAACACGTTTCAAATCAGCCGGCCCCCAATATACAATTCAATCGCGCTATCGTATATTTCCGATCACCTGGCAGGTGTTAAGTCCCACCCAAATCGCCTGTCTTTTCAGAATTATTTATTTCTAGGTGTAAATCTCAGCGTGCCACAAATACATTTTTCGAAAATTAAAAAATACAATTTTGAAACGGCCTGGCAATATTTAAGGCCCGACTAAATAATCTGGCATGTTTATTTTTATTTTCTTTTACATACCAAATTTGAAGATATTAAAATTCAAAATGCCTCAAGGACATTTTTTGTAAATAAAAATTTGCAAAGTTAAAAATTCATAGGTGGACTATGCCCCAATTCCCTTCAGCCAGGTCTTCGATTTTGTGTTCAGAAATTACAAAGGAAGTGTTATACAAATTTTGACGGTGCCTGAAATACCTACCCTACATTTTTCACAGCTCTCGGACTATTAGGGGGTGGCGAGCAGGACAATCGCCCGGGGCCTCGTTCTTGCAGGGGCCTCGTGCGGCACCCCGAGCAAGAGAGAAAAAAATATATATTTAAAATTTTGCCTAAATAAAAATTTCTCATTTAGATTTATTCGTATAAAAGTAAGAATTTCCGAACTTCCTCCACACGCTTCCTTACATCTACCAGCCTGGCACCGGACCACACCACAAAACTAAATTAATAACGGTGGGATATCGGCCGATTGTCGGACCACACACGGTGTCATTTGAACTAACTTCAATCGAGTGAGCGCCAACACTAAGGAACGTGTCGTTGCGGTGCTGACCAGTATCGGTTTAGTGTGGCCCGACCTGTATGCGTTACCAAATCGTTTGTGCGGTACATATGTTTCAGTGAATCTTACGTTGTTAACAGTACACATAGGAAAGAGTAAACTGTTAAAAAAAACTGCCTTACACTGTTTGTAAAATATTTCTGAAATAGTTTTATGTGTTAAACAAAATTTTTGAATTAAGTTCGCGTGATCGTGATGCCGGAAGAAAATTTGAGTCGGGTAGTACAAAAATGAAACGAGCTATCAAAAGAAAACAAGGTAGAAGAAAATCTACGTGGGTCTTTATATAAATACATAAAAAGTGACTGTCAAGAAACCTCTAAAAATTCTCCATTGATGGAAAGTGACGTATTATTGCACTCTAATCCTAATGCAGCTGAAATTATTCCATCAACATCGTCATGGGTCCACTGCCATCTCGTAATAATAGCGAGGAAAATGAGTCAGCATCATTGTCTCCTACATCGTCGCCGCAGTCAGCACTATCCAGCCAAGAATGCGTATCTGAGCCTATTTCTACGACCATCACTGCCGGAATTGAAAATCTGAATCCTCAAAACGACCCAGGTTTGTGACCCTAACAATTACTGATGTAGACCGAACTGAGATTGTATCAAAAGGTCCAATCCGGGTTAAAGTTGATTTTTGCCCCTTAGATCATAATGGAAGGAGATTCAGCGAATATCATTACAGTAAAATATTAGCTAATGGTGAAAAGATTGACAGGCGCTGGATGATTTATTCACAGACAAAAAATGCCATTTACTGCTTTCAATGTCGAATGTTCGGAACAGAAAATACAAGAATTGGATCCAGTAAAAAAGTAAGTGATTGGAAACACTTGGGTGATTACGTAAAGTCTCATGAATCTAGCCGACAGCACAAAGATTGTATGTTGAAATGGTTAAATTTAGAGAACGGATTAAAAAGTTGTGCCACTATTGACTCTTTAGCCCAGACTCAGATTGAACAAGAAAAGCAGAGTTGGAGAGATATTTTAGAAAGACTGCTTTCAATTGTAAATTTTTTAGCATCTCATAATTTATCTTCAGAGGTCATAAAGATAAATTATCTGACTCAGATCCAAGTGAAACTAGCGGCAACTTTATAGATTTAGTAAAGTTAATAGCTAGATTTGATCCAATGTTGCGATTTCACCTAAAGCAAGTAACAGACAAGACTATTAATGACCACTATCTTGACAAAAATATTCAAAATGAGCTGATACAATTAATGACAAGTCACGTAAAGACTAAAATTGTTGACAAAATAATAAAGATTAAATATTTCTCGATTATTCTTGATTGTACCCGTGACGTTTCTCGAGTTAAGCAAATGTCAATTATTATAAGATTTTTAATACAAATACAGCTGACATTGAAGAACATTTTATTGGCTTCTTAGCCGTTGAAAAAGCCACAGCTGAGAGTCTGACTAATCATAATTGCCTATGATAATCACAGAGCTAGAACAGGTTGATATATCATTGCAAAACTGCCGAGGCCAAGGATATGATAACGGAGCCAATATACGTGGAGAAAAAAGTAGTGTTCAGAAAAGTATACTTGAAATTAATCCACTTGCTTTTTTTTTACCTTGTGGGAGTCACAGCTGGAATCTCATCCTAGGAGATGCAGCATCGTCTTGTGTTCAAACAAAATCCTTTTTTGGTTTGCTACAAAGGCTATACACTCTGTTCGCCAGCTCAAGTCAGAGGTGGACTATTTTAAAAGCACATGTAAAATCCTTATCGCTTAAACCACTTTCTGAAACTAGACGGGAATGCAGGGTAGAATCGGTGAAGGCCGTTAAATACCAGCTAAGCGATATATGTGATGCTTTGAAGGATTTAACAGAAAATGCAACAGATTGTCAGTTGGTTAGAGAATGTCATTCTATAGAAAATGAAATAACTAGCTACGAATTTGTAGTTCTCTCATCAAGGGAATGATGAATAAATTACTGAAAACTCTGAAAGAATTTAAAGTTTAAATTTGTAGAGGGAAAGTGTAGGTGGGTGCAGGAAAGGGGAATGATTGTGTAGGGAAATTGCCACCGGAGCGTGTGCTCCATTGCAATTAAATTAATTGTCTAATTGTCATATGGAATGACATTCTTACAAAGATTAATGTTATAAGTAAAATGTGGCATAGCGAAAAAATGCACCTTGGTGCGGCTATAAAACACCTAGACCCATTTACACATTAGCTTGATGATTATCGGGAAAATGGTTTCCATTCATCCTTGGTAACAGCAAGAGAAATAGCTGAGGAAAATGATATTAACAGAAAGTTCAAAGTCAAGAAGCAGACGTAAAAGAACTAATTTTATTACGAAAGGCAAGATGAAGTTGTTGTATTGCATGCGGAGATATTTTCAAAACAAACTATTTTTATGTCATTGTTGACAATGTGCGCGCAAGCAGCCAACCTAGATTACAGGCACTTAAACATCATGAGAGCATATTTGGTTTCATGTACAACATAAAAAAATTAAGAGGAAATTAGTGATTGTGAACTTCTGAAACAATGCAGTGACTTGCAAGTTTCTCTTACAGTAGGAGAAACATCTGACATTGATGGAAAAGAATTGTATGAAGAACTGAATATGCTTGTCCGTGTGTATGAAGGAAAAAACTACGATATACGAGTAACTTTCTCAGCATTTATATTTACAAATACTGAAAATAAATGAATTATAATAAAAGGTGCTGAAATGCATAATATAAAAAAAATTTAACTGAAGTGTACCCCAATATCGAAGTAGTCCTAAGAATTATTGCCACCACACCTGTGACAGTTGCTTCTGCAGAAAGGAGTTTTTCGACGTTGAAATCATCAAAACATATTTGAGGAATTCGATGACACAAGATCGGCTTTCAGCCCTTGCTATTCTTTCAATTGAAAATGACGTAGCTCATTCATTAGATTATTGTGCTTTAATTAAAGATTTTAGTCTCAGGAAAAGCCCCAAGCATCATTTTTAAATCGTGCTTCTCTCTTTTAAGGTAGGCCTATTAATGTACTTCAATTTATCATGATTAATAATTTTGTCTTCTTTATGTTTGTTAACTTTTATAAATATTTTAATATAAAACATTAAAACTCAAAATTTATTTATTTATAATTTTTGCATTTCTCATCAATAAGATTCACATAGGTTGCATAAAAGGACAACGGCCTCGCAATGGTTAAGGCCGCCACTGCTCACCAGGAAAAGTCATGGAAAGAATAGTCCTAAAGAGGATAACGGAAAATTTGAAAGAAAACACTACAATCAGAGAGGAACAATTCGGGTGCAAGTCAAGAGTTTCGGCAACAATATTATTGTTACGTCTAGTCGAGGACATATTGGCTGGGTACAACAAGGGAAAATCTGTACAGCAATATTCACAGACGTAGACAAAGCCTAAGACAGAATGTGGAGAGACAAAACAGACATCCCACGCTGCTACACAAAATTTATAGCAAATTACTTGAAACGAAGAAGATTCTTCGTGGCATGTGAGGGTGCGAAGTCGTCAATTCTTGACGGCCTGGATAGAATCCCTCAAGGATCAGTGCTATCTATGCAAACGATATTCCTGTATCACCCGAAGTTGAATTTGCCCATTTCGCAGATGATAAGACGAAATATACTATCGGGTACAGACATGACACAAACATCAGAAGACTGCAGAAAGGCATCGACAAACTCCCCGAATGGTGTAGAGCCAACAAAATAACGACCAACACCTCCAAGTGCGCTGCAGTATATTTTACGAAGAAAAAATCGGACTTTGACAAATTCCTTCAATTAAAAATTGACGGACAAACGATACCGTGGACAAAATCACATTGATACCTAGGAGTAGGAGTCGTAGTTAACCAAAAGATTTTGTTCAAAGAACACTTCAGAGACATAATCCGAAAAGGGATGGGAATTATGGCCAACTTATATCCGATACTCAGTAGTAAACAACTGACACTACGGACTAAGAGCAGAATATATAAATCAATAATAGGCCATTTCTGCTATATGGCTGCCCAGTTTGGGGACTATCGGCAAATTTGAATGTTGAACTCCTACAAAGACTTCAAAATCGTTGTGTACGAATAAGTATATGAAAGGGTACTGAAAACAAGAATCACAAGGAAATTAGAAGACAATACATCTCGAGCAATTTGGATTTAGGAACAAACTTTCAGAAATACTACAGTTATACAGGATAACAGAGCTCATTAGCAAAGGTTTCAATACTTCCAATTCAACAGCGCTCGTATTTTTAGATATTCAAAAAGCATATGATAAGGGGTGGCATGATATGCTGTTAAGGAAACTAAAATAGCAAACGCAGATAAGCTTATGCTACATAAAAACTATTGCAGACTACCTGACAAATCGATTTTTTTACGTATCCGTTAAAGGCCAAAGATCGACTAAAAGGAAAATGACAGCGGGAGAGCCTCAAGCGTCAAAGTTTACGTCAATATAGTTCCTTCCATACCAGGCATCACTATTGAACAATTTGCTAATGACACAGCTACAATAAGTTCAGGTCGACGAATTAGATCAGTAATTAACAAGATGCAAAGACAACTAAGAGAGATGGGAGGCTGGTGTGTTTGGTTTAAAATAACACAGTTTGTTAATTAATTAGTTCTGGAATACTAATAAAACAACTAGAAATTATAAATAATAAACATAAGTATTCATATTTAGCATCCAGTTTTTTACAATAGGTTAATAAACTTTCGATATTTTAAGTTCCACAATCGATATCGCAATCGAGTTTACAACAACAAAAACGTACGTTCTAGTAATTAAACTGTTTTGTGTGAAATAGAATTGTGTTTAATTGTCATCTAATACACTAAAATAGAAACTTCCTAGCCTTATTTTATAAAAATAAAAACTTTCATGAGTAACTAATTAGTTGTTATCCACATTAGCACTAAATAGTATCGGCTCTTCATCATAAGTTCGTTCCGAAATTTATAAGCTTAAGTTCATTGGTTCTTAAGGAGTTTTATTACCTAGTTATTATTCATAAAGATTCAATTTAATATATATATAAAATTCACAGTTTAGTCGACTATAGCGCCTATAATATTTAATAAAAAACGATTAAAAATATAGTATAAACTTTATTAGACTACTTTATCAAATAAATTTAAGGTTTGTTTAGAAGGCGTTTGAAGTATTTGGGAAAATCATGACTGGAAACTGTGGCGCCTGCGGTAGGTACGTTGCGAAGGGGATGGGTTGTAGTTGGTGTAAGAAGTGGTTTCACTGGGCATGTGGGGAAGAGGAAACGGGGGAAATAAATGAAGCTCTCCCATGGTTTTGTTCACTTTGTCTTAGGGAGGATAGGATGTGGAAGATGGGGGAAACGATCAGGGAGTTGCGTGAAAGGATCAGGGTTCTTGAGGCTCGTCCTGTGGAGGCTCAGCCTCTGGAGGCGTGGCCTGTGGTGGCACCGCCTGTTGAGGTTCAGTCTATGGGGGCTCAGCCTGTGGAGGCTCACCCTGTGGAGGCTCAGACTGCGCAGGCACAGCCTGTCGGAGCTGAGCTTGTCGAGGCTCATGCTGTAGAGGCTGAAAGTAGAGATAGTGGGTTGGAGGAAATTGAGAAGGATGGATGTAGGAGAAACATGGTCAACATGATGAAGAAGCCAGACACTTCAGTAATTGTGGGAAAAAATAGGTTTGACCTGTTGCCAGAGTAAGGAGGAGAAGAGCCTCACGTAGATGTAGGAGTAGGTAAGATGTAGCAGACCTTTAGGAATAAGGGCGTGGAAGGCAAGAAAAAGAAGAAAAGGGGTCTGCTACTAGGTAGTAGCCATGGAAGAGGTGTAGGCCCTCTTCTGCAGGATCAGTTAGGTACAGGTTACCAGGTCACAAGTTTTTTGAAACCTAGTGCAACATTAGGTCAGGTAATGGAAGATATGGGTTCACTTTGTAGTAGTTTCACTAAGGACGATAGAGTAATGATAGTGGGAGGGGCGGGGAATAGTATTGATAGAAACGCGAGTTACAGTATAGAGAGTGACCTTAGGAAGGTGGTGAAGGAGGCACAGCATATCAGGGTAATAAATAAGCTAAAAACTATTGGAGTGGATGAGAAAGTGATTTGCTGGGAAGAAGAATGTTTAAAAGGTAGAAAACAGAAAGTTAGGGTAGGAAATGCGGTATCAAAGGAAGTGGAAGTAAAAATGGGAGTGCTGCAGGGTAGCGTATTGGGACCATTGCTATTCATTATTCTAATGAATAATTGTGTTGATTGTTTACTATCTGAAATAACATTGTTTGCAGATGACAGAAGGCTGTATAAAAGGATCAAAACGATAGATGACTGTAAACAGTTGCAGGGTGATCTGGGCAGGATATCTAGTTGGGTTGGTAAACATGGGATGAAGATAAATAGCAAGAAGAGTCACCTAATTAGATACACAAATAAAAAACAAAAGGTTAGTTATTAATATAAGGTGGGGGAAGAATTGCTTGCTGAAGACTTGAAATGTAAATATCTTGGCATTACATTTGATAACAAGCTTAACTGGACAGGACACATTGGACAGGTGGTAGGAAAAGGTTTCAAAATCATGCACTTGTTGGAGAGAGTGATGAGGGGATGCACGAGAGAAGTAAAGGAATTGGGTTACAAAACTTTGGTCAGACCATTGCTCGAATATGGTGGTGTAGAATGGGACCCACATTTTGAGTATCAAGTACAGGAGTTGGAGAAGGTGCAAAGAAGGGCTGCTAGATTTGTTTCTGGAAATTATCGCAGAATGCAATCAGTCACAGATATGAGAAAGGAGCTGAAATGGGATTCATTGCAAGACAGGAGGAGGATGAGGAGGATAATGGGAGTGTACAGGGTGTATACTGGCGAGGAGGCATGGAAAGATATTGCAGTAGGTATGAAAAGTAGTTCATGGAAGGGAAAAGATGACCATGACCACAAGCTGGCACTCGATTTCCGGCACAAGGGTGTGGGAAGATTTTCTTTTTTAGGTAAGGGTGTCAGGGATTGGAATGAGTTACCAAGGGGAATGATGAATAACCTACCGTAAACGTTAAAAGAATTTAAAGTTAAAATTTGTAGAGGGCAAGGATAGCGGGATGTTGGGTGTGTAGGGAAATTGCCATCGGAGCCTGTGCTCCATTGCAATTAAATTAAAAACAAGGTGTGCATAAATGCCAACAAGAGTGGAGCTGTGTTTTTCATGAAGAAAAGGAGAAACAAAAGGTCCAATTACAATTAGCAGGTCATGGGACGCCTTGTAAGGAGAAGCATAAATACCTAGGAGTGACACTAGATTCTAAACTTCTGTACAAACACCATATTACTAACAAGTGCCACAAAACCCTCTGAATACTAATGAACCTGTTCCGATTTTGTATAGTAAATATTTATCAACAGACACCAAATTACGACTGTATAAACCCATAATGCGACCTAGATTACTATGTGCCTGTGAGGTATGAGGTACAGCAAGCCACACCCACATTCAAAAAATGCAAAGTTTAAGCATGATTTTACAAGTCAACAGCACAGACGACCTTCATGAATAGACGAATGTACCTAAAATACACACAGCGATATTTCAGCAAGCTGAGAGGTTCCACACGAATATTAAAAAAAATATAGATATTATAGAAAGCTTACGAAATGTTGGTAATTATATGCCAAATAGATGGCACCGATATAAAGTCCCCTTAAGCATAGTGTTCCAACCTGAATAAAATAAAGATTAATATCTAACCCCATTATCCAACCTGTATAAAATAAAGTTTAATACCTAACATCATTATCTCGCATACACACCTAGCAGGTTTTTCCCCTTATCTAAAGACCTGATGAAGACAACCTAGCAGGTTGTTGAAACGTTGTCATCCTATGACTTTATCTGGCTGGACTCCCGTGAAGAATTCACTGCAACGATGTCATTCTCAAACAGTCCTTCGCAATCAGTCACATTCGTGATTCTTAATGCCACTGTTCCTTTTCTACTGAGTCTTACCAAAGTCTTTCCAACAACTAATCCATTGGGTAATTGGTTAAATTATCTGCATACATTCTTCACAATTATTAATCACCATTAAACACACTATTTCTGAATTGAGTGGAATCACAATTCTATTAGCTACCATGGCATTAAATACACTGGAGCTCAATTGTCCTATACACAAAGGAAATTACCAGATTTCATACCACATAACGGTATCCTGAAGATCAGGTAAAACACCATTCTCGCATAAGAAGTCCAAGCCCAAAATGTAGATATAGTTGCAATCAGTAAATTGTGTTGAAATGTACTTTATGCTGACATCAATCTCAATACTGACTGCCCTATGCCTGTTCTCAATATAAGATTTGTTTTCAGTTGCACTGCTTTCTCATTCCATCTCCCTCACTTCAGGATGGATCTAGATGCACCAGTATCAACAATAATTATGCACTTAGTTTGTATCTTGATATGAGTAGGCTGTCTCCACATTTTTCGATGCGGGCAATTGGAATAATTGTAAAAAAAGAGGGTGGACCTTCTTAGTAAGAGCTAGTTTTCAGCATCTCCAACTAGCTCCAATCCTTTCCCTGATTTCGTATTTCTGTATAATCGCTGGGTATGCATTTCTCCTCCACAAGACCAACGGTTAATATTAATATGGTGATAGGCCATCTTCCCGCAGTTGTTGAACAATAATTTTGTAAATAAATCCGTCAAAAACAACTGGTTTGGTGATTTTTTTTTTATTTAATTCCCCAGACGCGTTTCGCCCTTGTGGTGTAGGGCGTATATACATATTTATTAAGAGTTATATTGTAGATAATTATTGTAACAACACATGTAAAAACACTTTACAGCCACTGAAGATGCCCTACACCACAAGGGTGAAACGCGTCTGGGGAATTAAATAAAAAACAAAATTCACCAAACCAGTTGTTTTCGACGGATTTATTTACAAAATCAACGGTTAATAGTTCGCTTGTGCTTTGAACAGTTCATGCACATAAACCTTTCGTGATGATGTCTACCTGAGTCTTCTTCAGTAACCATCTAACATACTCGATGTTCCAATTTTGACATATTTTTGGGCCCTTCCACCAACAACGCATGTGCGAGAAGTTCCTTTGGGTCAGTCTCGCCGCATGTCAGAACGGACTGTCTGACATCAGGGTCCCTTATCGCATCAGAGAAGTTGTCACAAATCAACTTACTTAGTACTTATTGATCACATCCGGGACAGCAGCATATGGTTAATTGTTCAATGTCGGCCTCAAGCTCCTGGATACATTCCTCAGGTTTTTTAATGCTATTTTTTTAGGTCACTCCTGTAGACAATTTCCATATGGTCATCCCCAAACGTATTGTTCAACAACAGTGCTAGATACCTGTAGCCATTAGCGCTTTGTGCTAGGATGGACTGAACAATATCGGGAGACTTTCCTCTCGGTGTCAAAATTAATGCAGTTGCTTTGTCCATATCGGACCACTGTACTTTGCTGCTGCTTCAAACTGCTTCTTGTATGTTGGCCATACTATTTGGCCTTCAAAAACTGGTGGTTTCATTTTACCAACGCACTGGCTGAGAGTCATACCACCAGCCACTGCTCTTTGCTGTAATTATTGCCTCATAGGATCAAACTCCACCGTTATATCTCTGTACCTCTTTTCTAAGTTGAATATTTTCTAAACAACTTCATCTCGCAAAGAAAACGTTTGCTCCAAGATTTTCCTTGTACAGCAAATGCAGTTTTCGTGATTTCTTCTTGCAACAATCCTTCTACCTTTTCTTCTCCGTATCTTTCATCTTCCACTCTAAATTTCATTTCTTGTATGTCAGCCTTCATACTGATAAGGTACTGTATTACTTGCTTAAGTCGTAGTTCATCACTTTAATTGATCTTCTTTAATATGAACAATTCTGGATCATCTCTTTTATTGCAGCTTCCAACTGAGCTATCTTTTCTGATTTACTTCCAGTGACCGATAGTTCCCAATTTGTGAGAACAATCTTCACTTCATCCAGTGAAGGTCAAGAAGGGCCCCGGTACAAAAAAAATATTTTTGGCCCTCAGGCCAGATGGGCGATTTTTTTTTGCTTTTTGTTGCTGGTAGGGGCCCTCTTAATAGTTGACGTAAAAGCTTCATCATCATTTAGACAAAAATTACGCCTCCGACTAATTCCCGTAAAATCCTTGGTAGATTCATGCCCAAACGATCCCACTTTTGACCCCAATGTTTGTGTTTTTACTGTTCTTTAACTGTTTAATGCTTTATTTCTACTATTTTACAACTTTTAAATATACATAATGCCAACAACACAACAAAAACAGCTCCCCATGTTATAACAATATTAATAAATAACTGGGAAAGAGTGAGATGAGCCTCACAGTTACAAATCTTTAGTACAATGACATTGTCAGATATCCTGTATGTGGTAGGTAAGAGGATAGTAACTTAGAACAAAAATCAATGCTTTATTACGTTTTCAGATTAGGCAATGCGCTCCTCTCCATAACACCAAACATATGTCACATTGCCATTCCATTGTCAATTCAACTTTTGCTTGTTTCACTCTACCACAGAAATCATTTTAGATGGAAGTATTTTTTATATTTGCTGTTTAAATATTGTATGCAATCAATATTTAGTTCATAGATAATACCGATTTTTTAAATAGCTCTGGTAACAAAAATGGCCTAAACTTGACTATTCTGACAGATACTAATTTATTTTCAAATGAAAAAAATGTCTTAGTTCTCAACTTAACATGCTCTAGACATCTATACCTCACACGATGGGTAGACAATTTTTCTTGACCCCCTTTATTCCTGTGAGAAACCTCAAAATATCATTTACAAAATTTTAAATATGGCATTCAATTTTGGGTCAACAAAACTCATGGTATGTGCAAATTTGAAGCTTCAACGTGTTCCTCTAAAGTGCTAGAGAACTGTCACAGTAAGCACCTATGCACCTGAGAAATACCACTGTGATAATGTAGGTCATAGTATCTTTAGTTTTAAGAGTTACATGGATCCCACAAGCTTTACATAAATATTTTGTTTCTTTTTGATTATAGCAAATAATTTACCAGACCATTTACACAAACAACTCTCTTATTAGAACAAAAGTGTGCTATAGGAGACAAGCACTGGAAATGTACCATTTTTTTTTTACATGCATTATCTTCCTCAATAATTTATTGTATTATCTGAGTCTCTTACCAACAAATGGAAATTTTCTCTTGCGCCTGAAATTAAGAGCTAATTGATGATCATGGCCCTTTCTTCACTTTCATACACTGTTCGTAATTCTTCGCCTAATATCTATTTCATCAGTGAAATACTTACATGTAACTGACAATATTCACCCTTCAGCAGTATGACACACAACATGGTTCCCTGAAATATCAGTTACTTAGTGTAATCTATAGTAATGTATTTGATACTGATAACCTGTGTCCAATACTATTCACCATCCTGCAATAGGATTAGTCCAATGTTTTGAAACCCCATTACTGCTTTCGTTGGCACACGCTTCATGACCCTCATTTATATATATATATTGAAAAAATAGGTTCTAAGTAGTGAAAAGGAATTACAAATCGGGATAGTGAAATGAACCACCACTTAAGTTAGATGACAGCTGCATGGTGTGAACTCAAAACTTACAAGAACACAAATGACAAAGTAACTTTTGGGTCTTCACCCTTTGTCAACAAGAGGTCATTATGGAGGGTGGGTGTCACAGGAGACAATTCCTATATTTAAAAATAAGGTTATACTGACCGCGATTCCACAGATAACTCTGTATTTGAGAAGCATTGTTCGCCAAAGTTTACCACTGTATTGATTCCGGTTTTTTTTTTTTTGGTAGTATTTATTTCCTTTATATATATATATATATATATATATATATATATATATATATAAACAATTTTAAGTAACATTTTATTTACATAAATATGACTGTGCAGAAGCATTTTTATAAGTGGTAATTACATGAGATCAGTTATGTTCTCTGGACCAGAGATTATCCTAGCACATGATTAAAAAAAGTCCATTAACAATATATGAGATTTTTACTAGGTCTTTCTGTGTCTCGAATGCTAAATGAAAAATTAATGCAGTTTCTTTCGATTATAGTGAGGTTGAAATTTACTAATTAAGAGTATTGCAAATAGTAAAACAGTGGTATTTTACATATGATGTGGCACTCGGTGTAACATGCTTTGCTTTCGCCGGCAGCGCTACACTCACATTTTAAATATTAATAAAATATAAAATTAGTGCAACTGGAAAAGTTATCTTGTCTGAATTGAATGCATCGCATGAACCTTTAGCATCGTTCACGTTGGGTGCCATTCTAAGTTTTTTTCAGTAAAATTTGAAAATTCAACTCTTGCTCTCAAATGACTACATTTGGTACAGCAAAAATAATCACAAATGATGATGAGAAGTATTAATACAGATACACGAACCACAAGTAATAATTGGGATAGAGTTGGTTAAAAGAAGAAGTACTAGACAGTGAGGTTTTTCCTGATGGTTACAGAGTGTACCACAGAGATAGAGGAGCAATTGGTGGAGGAGTTTTCATACTAGTTAACAAAAACTACCACAGTTCACTGGCGTTCATAGATCAAGACTATGAGGTACTTGGGGTAGATTTCTGGGGTAATAAAAAAGCAAAGATCAGCGTGTTGGCAGTTTACCGCAGTGGAAGAATGACAGAAGAGGATGAGGCTCTTGGGGAGAAATTAAATTAATGCTCAGATTTCAGAGGTGAGAATAGAATGATCATCAACGGTATGGATTTAAATTTACCAGGTGTTAACTGGGAAGGAAATAAGATAAATAAAACAAGGGAACAAAGATTTGCAAATATCTTAATAAGGGAAGGAGAATTTACACAAGTGGTTGAGCAAAACACTACAGGACAAAATATTTTGGATATATTTCTAATAAAGCCCAGTGATAACCTCGTCGGGTGTCAAGTAACGGAAGGAATAAGAGATCATGAAGCAGTTCTGGTGGATATTAGAGGATTCAGTAAACCAGCAGCCAAAATTGAAGGGGGAAATAGGTACAATTATAAAAAGGCACAGGTTTCAAATTTGAAGAGATATTTTAGAGAAAAAAATCAGCAAATGGAAGGAAGGCTCAAGTACAGTAGAGTCAAGGTGGGAAGAGTTCAAGGAGATAATAAGAAAGGGGCAAGAAAAATTTATTCCAAGGCAGAAAATTAAGAGAAGTAGAGAACCTATGTACTACAATAGGGAAGTGAGGAGGTTAAAGAGGTTGGTAAGAAAAGAACATAACAGAGTTAAGAGACAGCAGGGTAGTAGGGAATATTTAAAACAACTAAACAAGGACTTAATAACAGCAAAGAAAATGGCTAAAGATGGATTTATGAAGAGAATTGTCAGTGCAGGAGGACCACTGACTGATGCATCTAGAAATTTCTATGGCTATATCAGGAAACTGAGGGGAAGGGAGGTTGTAGAGACATATATAGATAAGGATAGAAAAGAAGTAACTGACGATTTAAAAAAGGCAGAGATTTTAAGTAACTGGTTCAGTGAAAGCATTAGGGACAATGAATCAGAAATAGTAGGGTCTAATTCGGTGAACGAGCTTAACAACACAATTAGAAATGACGAAAGTAAAAAATTTGATATTCATCCTGAGGAAATCATGAAGGAAATAAGAAAGCTGAAAAAACATAAGGGGCTGGTGAAGATAATATTACTAAAGATATCTTAAAGATAGCCTGATGTCACATTGTACCTTATCTTGAAATATTATTTAAATTGAGTTTGGATACTTGCTGCTTTCCACAAGACTGGAAAAGTGCAATAGTAGTACCGGTACATAAAGGAGGGTTGAGAAATAGAGTTGAGAATTACAGGCCAATCAGTTTGACAGCAGTGGTAGGTAAATTAATGGAAATATTGATTTGCAACCACATCAGAAATATATGTGAGGAACGTAAGTGGTTTTCAAGCAGGCAACATGGGTTCAGGCAAGGATATTCATGTGAATCTCAGTTGGTGGGATATATGCAAGATATTACAGATGAAATGGACAAGGGAGGCCAAATTGATAGTGTAGCACTAGATCTGTCAAAGGCATTTGACAGAGTAAGCCATAAAATGGTAGTAAATAAGGTAAAAAACATTAGAGTGGATGAGAAAGTGATTTGCTGGGAAGAAGAATTTTTAAAAGGTAGAAAATAGAAAGTATGAAATGCAGTAGGAAATGTAGTATCAAAAGAAGTGGAAGTAAAAATGGGTGTGCCACAGGGTAGTGTATTAGGACCATTGCTATTCATTATTCTAATGAATAATTGTGTTGATTGTTTACTATCTGAAAGTAGATTGTTTGCAGATGACATAATGCTGTATAAAAGAATCAAAATGATAGAGGATTATAAACAGTTGCAGGGTGATCTGGACAGGATATCTAGTTCGGTTGGTAAACATGGAATGAAGATAAATGCAAAGAAGAGTCAGCTTATTACATATACAAATAAAAAACTAAATAGATAACAATTAAAGGAAAGAAATGCCAATAGGAAATATTTACGTGGAAAGGGCAGGTAAAATACACCCAACACTCACCAATGTTGAAGCAGGGAGGGCAGCAGCAACATAAAACAACACACAAACAAAGAAAAAACAATATTTCAGGTGACAAGTTAATAAAGGTAGGTGGCCGGGCCTGCGCAAGACTTGCATTCGACACAGTCTCTTATAGAACGTTTTGTTTTGTGTTGCTGCTGCCCTCCTTCCTTCAACTTTGGTGAGTGTTGGGTGTATTTTACATGTCCTTTCCATGTAGATAAAAAAACTAGAGGTTGATTATTATGATAAGGTGGAGAAAGAATTGCTTGTTGAAGAAATGTAAATATCTTGGCATTACATTTGATAACAAGCTTAACTGGGCAGGGCACTTTGGACAGGTAGTAGGAAAAGGCTTCAAAATTCTGCACTCGCTGGAGACAGTGTTGAGGGGATGTACAAGATAAGTAAAGGCCTGACAACTACTTGAATATGGTAGTGTAGTATGGGAGACACATTTTGAGTATTAAATACAGGAGTGGGAGAGGGTGGGGTGGGGGGGACTAGATTTGTTTCTGGAATTGATCGCAGAATGCAATCAGTAACAGATATGATAAAAGAGCTCGAAGGGGATTCATTGCAAGACAGTAGAAGTGTACAAGGTATGTATTTGTAATGAGGCATGGAAAGATGTTGGTATAAGAATTAAAAGTAATTCATGGAATGGAAAAGATGACTTTGACCACAAGCTGGCATTCGATTTCAGGCACAAGGATGCAGGAAGATTCTCTTTTTTAGGTAAGCATGTCAGGTTGTTGTTGTTGTTGTTGTGATTTAAGGGTGCGTCGACGGCGGGGTCATTAGCGCCCTAGCATGTCAGGGATTGGAATAAGTTATCAAGAGAAATGACGAATAATTTACCAAAAACATTGAAAGAATTTAAAGATAAAATTTGTAGAAGGCAAATATAGGTGGGTGCAGGAAAGGAGGCAGATGGGTATGTAGGAAAATTGCCACCGGAGTGTGGGCTCCATTGCAATTTAATTAAATATTATTATTATTATAATTTTGCTCTAGTATACTCTCTTTTATCGATCTCTTCAGTCTCCTCAACTAGTTACTGAAGTATGTTGCCCCATACTTGAGATTTTAAAACAAACAATTCTTTCTCTATACTTATATCTTTAAACAGTTTCCACTTAATCTCCATTGCATTGATACTCTCCTTCCACATATTCAACCATTTCTCAAAATGTCTTTTCGATTGAAGAATTATACTTCCATTCACCTTCTTTCTTAGCCAACAATTCACTGAACCATCTTAAATGTGTCACAATTGTTTTATCCATCTGTAAAGAGCAATCCCATTAAGAAATTATGGGCTTTGTTAGTTAAACATTCAAGAGTTTCACTAAGGAAGTTGACCAGAATGCAACTGGATCTTATCTATGTGGGATCTATTTCAGCATAATTTGTTCAGGTTCACAATATTACATAGCGGTGCATATCAGCACATAGGATTAAATATCTCCTTAATGCTGTCTAATACGCTTGATGGCTCTAGCCTACGCAGATGTCAGTTCTTGTGAGACAAAAAAAAACACCAGACAGAGCATGACTCTTGGATGCATTAGATAGCATTACTAGCACCTGACAATGTTTTACATGTTTCAGGTTGTAGGTTGTATTCATCACATCATGAAAGTTCTTGGCATGCAATACATTAAGATGATATGGAGGCTTAGTGTTATGTACATGAGAGCACTCACATATATCGTGAAAGTTTGTCACCCAAGATAAATTGCACAAAGAGAGGATTGTGAAATGGTATCACCAGCATTATGAAACTCCAAGGCATCCAACTTGCCAACCAGACTCTGGTATTAGGCTCACTACAACAACCTGTGTAACCCCACACGTCTCAATGACTGGCATTGGTCAGCCTGGGGGTCAACCTTCCCCTTCCTCAGCAACTATTAAACATTGGAGCACAGGTGGCTGCATCTGTAATGGTCTCAATACACAGGAGGTATGGATAGAGGATGAAAAGTTTTGTATCTTGTTCTGAATGAACACAGATAACCACCGTGTTCGCACATGGTGGTTGCCAATGGAGAGGACCAGTACTGTCAATATTGTGCAGACAATGCCAGCCTAACTCCTGGCATTGGAAGCCATAGGTTATGCCTTTTGTTCCCCTATGATAAAAATTCAAGGGACCCTAAGAGCAGGGTGCTACCTCCGTGACATCCTGCATCCAGTTGTCTTTTAACTTGTGTGATACAAAACCCTGGTTCAGTTTTTCAACAGACAATGTTATCCACACACAACATGTCTATGGACTGCCTGAATAATGTGGATATCCTCCCGTAGCCAGCCAGATCCCTCAATTTGTCCATATTCAAACATCAATGGGATCATGTCGAACATCAATTTCGATCTTGTGTCAATCTGCAAGACCTTGAGGGCCAGTTATGACAGCTCTAGGCCAAATACAATGTGCATATGACTTCCTTCCAAACCTGATCAACATACCTACTATGACCTGAAGAGGTGCCAGACAATATTTAAATGGACCAGCAGTGTGCTCATACCATTAACGCCACTATCCATTTGATATGATACTGTAATCATTGGAATAAAGTCACATGGCTATTCAAGTCTTGTAGTTTCATTTCAGTATCACAACTTTTTTCACTTATGTATAATTGTAGTGCAACACTTGGCCAAATCTCAGGTTATAGGATCAATGTTAGGACAGTGGATGGATTATAAGCACAATTAATGGAGCAAGAGGTTATAGTATGCAACTGAATCGAGGAATCTGTTTAACAAAAACGGAGCTAGTACAGGTCTTGCACCACTATGATCCAGCAGTTAGACCAAGCTGTAAGACAGGAAACCTGCAGGTGGTGAGCAGGTGGAGAGCCTACTTGGGGCAGGAATGCAATCAGTGAAGATGGTTGTGGCTGTGGAAACTATTGATACCTGTGGTTATGTCTGGCAAGGCCAAACCCATTAAATGGGCAGGATGTTTTTATTGAAATGCTAGTTTAAGCTTCCATTTATGACAGAATGATGGTGGAAGTAAAACAGCTCTTTTTTTTTCTTTTTTTGCACACAACATTTGCAGTATTTTCCTCAATGCCCAAATCGCAAACACATCTATTATTCCTATGCTCTGGTTGAATGGTCCATGTTTCTGTTCTTTAAAGAAATACACCAAATACTAGAGCCTCTGTTCTTCCAGATGACACTGATGTTTGAAACAGCACCTCTTCCAAATACCATTCTTCATCGTATTTTCTCTGTGCAGCTGCCTTTCTTATGTACTGCAGAGCCTAGGTAGTCAGAGAGATTCAATTCTACAATAAACCTGTCTGCGGCAGAGACTCAGCCCAGTATCTTATCATAATTTTGGTTCAAATGTAGATTTAAGTAGGTACTGAATCTTGTTTAATGAGGGTGCTAGACAAAAATGTTTACCCGGAGTGTATTAGGAGGATTTAGTAGAACATAACTAGGTACCCTGGCGATACAGTTATCTAGTATATGGAGATGATAAAATTGAATTAACAGAGGCACAGAATGAAAAATAGACGAGTCATGGTTGCTTAACAAAATGGGAGAAGAGATGATTGAAAAGCAACTTGAGAGAAACTGATGCATAATGGGAATACAGGGTAGGATAGTCATAATCAGTGGAAACTTAAAAACATTGTGTGACAAGTGAATAATAAGGAAATAGGATTATAATGAAAAATAAGGATAGTAGGCAGATCATTTACTAGAGATAAAAGCAGCAGGGTATTGATAATTTACAATGTTTCTGTTTAAAACCTTATTCCTGCAGGGAGACAAAACATGTGACTGGGGGATGGGGTGTACACACACTGAGACTTGTGGCATGTCTGGGAGCATGCGGCACACCTAATCCCCTTGCAATATGTTATCTCTCTACATGATCAAGTTAGCTTTACCCTTTTCTCTTGTAAGTGATTGTCTACTATCCCTATTTTTTTTTCCATTGCCTAAAAGTGTTTATCTCCTCATTTTTATTGGAAATAAAATTAATGGTGCACTAACACCTCAGTGAGGAAAGAACATTTTGCACAAACAATAAGAGGACAGAATTATGTGTTGAAGGTTTGATGAATAAATATCTTGGCATAAGATTTAATAATAGTATCAACGGGGCAGATGGTACGAAAAAAATTAAAAAATCATTTATTTCAGAGAGTGATGAGAGGATGTACCACAGAAGTTAAGGAACTGGGTTACAAAACTTTGGTCAGACCACTGCTTAAATATGATGGTGTAGTTTGGGACCCACATTTTGGGTATCAAATACAGGAATTGGAAAGTGTGCAAAGGAGAGCAGCTAAATTTATTTGAGAAAATTTCGCAGGACCCACTCAGTACCTGATATGATAAAGGAGCTGGATTGGAAGTCACTGGAAGACAGGAGGAGGATGAAGAGAGTGCTTGGAATGTACGAGTCTTATGTTGGTGATGGGGTTTGGAATGATATTGGTCAAAGAATTAGGAGTAGTGAATGGAAGGTAAAATTGACCATGGGTACAAGGTGACACTCAATTTTATGCATAAGAGAGTGGGAAAATTTTCTTTTGTGGTTAAGGGTGCCACGGATTGGAATAAGTTATCATAGGAAGTGATGAATAATTTACCAAAAATGCTGAAGGAATTTGAAATTAAAATTCATAAATTGCAAAATTTGATAGGGAAGGAATTAAACACTGAAAGTATATAATATAATAATAATAAAATATTAAGAAAAGTGTAATTGGATGAATAGGAAAATTGTCACAAGTTCAATTGAATAATGTATATGAGAGAAGAACCTGGTTTAATGTGTTACTAATGATGCCTGAGAAACATATAGAATCTCAGATGAAAGACTGAATAAGTTATAACAAGACAGTTGACAGTGTCCAAGCGAGAGGGTGGATATGGGTATAATTACAAGAACACATGGTTTCAGAAATGGAGGAGACTACAAGATGTTGAAACGATAAAAAAAAAGAGAGCATAACAGAATAAGGAAGTAGTGGAGAAACCAATTAACACATAAAATGCCTAACCACAGAATTAAAAGTTAGAAAGATGCTAGGTATCTATTCAAATAGGGTATAAGGGCTGGAAGGAACATAAATGATTCAACTAGGATTTTTTTGTTGTTATTTATCACTTAAACATTTCAAATAAGTCCATATAATACTCACCATTGATTGTTTTTCATTTCTGAAGACAGTTAACGAAAATTATCTCACTTGCAGCCAATCAAATTGATGCCATGACCTTTCCTGCAGATGGAACTGTCTTCACCTTCTTTGGAGACAATTGTCCACTTTCAGTCCATTTTTTTTACTGTTTCTTTGTCTCACGTGTGATCTGATAGATCCATGTGTCATCCTTCATTATGAATCGATGCAAGAACACAGATTTATTGGTGTGAAAAAACTTCGTTGAACACTCAACTCATTCATCCTCATCACCCTCTTTTTGTTGCATTGTGAGCAATCACAGCAACTTGCATCCAGCTTTATCATGTCCAAATTTTCAGTCAATAAGCAATGTGCAGCACTTCTTGCAATTTTTTTTCCCCACCAATTCTGGCAGAGTCGCCTCATCTGGGTGACCACCGCAATGTTCATCTCGACAGCTCGTATGGCCTCTTTTAAACTAGCTTCCTCCCCCCCCCTCCTCCTCACCTGTCCCAGAGTAGCATCTGGTTCTGCTTTGATATTGATTGTGCTGAGGTCTTTTAACCCTTCCCTACCTGCTATTGGAGATACAGGGAAATTTGTAATTTGAATTATATATTTGTTTGAAGGTACTTGAAATTAAACACAAATATTTTTTTTCATATATGTTCATATCAGTATGAAATGATTGCCTCATGATATTCAACAAACCAATTCTTTTTTCTCAGACACAAAAAGACACTGCAGTGGGAACATTTGGAATGCTGTTTTGACTGTATCTTCTTCATACTCCATATCTCACATCTTCATCTGATTTTTACAAATTAGGGCCAGTGTATACCTCCGTTTCCCAATCTTATGTCTCTTATTGTGGAATAGTCTGACTTGCATTGTTTGAATGGATGAGAGCTTGGTGAAATATCTGTAGATGACCTTTTCTTCTTACTGATATGCTTTATAGCCATCATAACCTGTGCAACTGATCTTCTGAAATATTTACAATTTTTTTTTCCAAATATCAGACCATTTATGTTATAGGCATTGACAAATACAATATCCAGAATTCTCCAAAACAATCTGTGTCATGATTTTGGTAATTTTCTGTCAGCATTGTACAAAGCCATCAGCTGATCAGCAGTATCAACCCAACATATGAATGTATTGTGGTCCTTGATGACTCTTGGGCATGAAACTGTCGACGTCAATCCATCTTTTTCTTTGCATATAACCAGTGGTGTAATAACAGGGTGACAGGATGGGCAAAATGCCATGGGACCCATTGCCAGAGGGAGCCCCCGAAGACTGGCCGGAGAGGCCCTCTGGCCCAAGATCCACCCAGGTTGCCAATCCAACCTGAGAGAGAGCCCATCCATTGAAGTTGCCATGGACCCCAACCAGTGTAGTGGAGTTTCCTTGCTGCTAGGAAAATTTATACTAAATGTACAACCTTTTTAACCTTCCATTTCCTGTAGCCAATATCTAGGTTTGAAAATCTATAGTCACAATCTCCTCTTTTTAGTTTGCCATAAAGTGTTAGAAAGTCCATTGCAGTTGGGCCCGATTCTCTCACAAACAAAAGTTGTTTCAGTTTTTAAGTAATGAAACAGATGAAAAATAATTATCAAAATAGATAACATCATAATTGTTCCATTTTCAGTCAATTCTACGACCACTCTTTGACCTAATGAATAATCTGAGAACTTCTTCATTTTGCCTTGATAAATTATAAACTTCAATGAAAAGTGCTTCAATCAGAGTGAATTTCTTAAAAATAGCCATTTGAAAATATCTAAAACAATGATAAACCATTTGTATATTTGCTAACACTATTGACCAATAATTAGTATAAAACTAACCAGAAATGCTGACGGTACTTATAAGACACCGTTTTTTTAAATTATTTAGTAAAGAAAGTAGAAAAACATATTTTATAGGTAAAATATATATGGTTAAATGTTCAAAAGAAAAGAGTAATAACAGAAATCAACACTTCTCATCTAAATATGCATTGTAATGTAGCATTTGTTACTCTTGTCAAAATGCTGTCACAGAATTTAAAAATAAATGTTGTCATTGTCTGACCTAATCGTACAGCATTAGATTAACAGGATTAACAATGCTGTGGACACTGGTATTGTCAAATTATATGGTACTGTTAGGTAGGAAAGGGTTAAATGAAAGTATTGCATCACATAACAATAGCCAATTTTTTCCATGTTTAAAAATTCACTGAGAGCATTAATGGCTGTCAAGCAAATGCTAAACAACAACAAACTAAAAAACAAAGTAGTATCATCAAGCTTCAGCTCTGAAAGGTTGGTACTTTCTACCATAGTCAATCTTATCAAACAGCAACTGCCATCTATATGTCAGATCGGGTACTTCTGGAACAACTCTTGCATTTTCCTCTTCCATACCCGTAATCAATGTTGTTCACCTTTACCATTTTTTTAAAAAAAATTCTTACCATTCCATTAAGTTTTATGTAATATACTACTATCTCTAACACCCTATTTTATCTACATGACCTCTCCCACAACATTTTTCCTTTTGGCTTCAAATTAATGACAACCAACAATAAGTTTAAATACAATTTAGTGTGAAAAGTATATATATATATATATATATAATAAAATTTTATTATAAAATCATTTTACTGAAGTCTCATTAGACAAGTCAACAATATTAAAATTTGACAGAAAATTTTTTCACTTGTTTTCGTAAGTATCGGTTTTAAAGTTCCTCTAACATTCTCTTTTTCCAAGCAATATAGCTTTCTTTACCAATTTCAGACTCTGATGTGTAGCTGCTTCTCTTTAAAGCTTTATTAGATTCTGAAACATTAAAAGAAATTAAGAGAAAAGTCAACAGTCTGACTTTAAATATTGCCTGCAGTCAAAGAAAATTCAGCAACACTTTTGCAAAATACACAAAACACAGTTTATAAACAAAAGGATACATACCTTGTATGTTTTCTTCCTTCTTAACTATTTTGTTTTCTGCTATTTCTTCCGATTTCTTTTCTTTGGATTTTGACAGGAGCATTCTAAAATTGTCAGATAATCTATTAAAGTCAGATTTCTTCAACTGACTCATTTCCAATATTCTCTTATTGTCAAGCTTTATTTTTCTTTCCCTATTGGAAAGACAAAGGACTTCAATAATATATTTTATTATTACAGAAAAGTATAAAAACATGCTAAAGTATTAAAACACAAGAAAAAATTATCATTTCAGAATTCTGTGTTAAAAATTTTTAAAGCCTTTGTATCAGCAAACCACAGAAATCAGCCAGATTTTCACAACTTAAACTATAATGGGTAAACAGAAGTAGGACTTACTCTTAACCAACAAACTGAAAATTAATTGTTATAAAGGAAAACAGTGTAAGGTCATTCAAATGATTTTAATGTGGCACTGCACTGAAATACAATTTCCACCCACCTTAAAAATATTTTCTTCAGATATGAATATTAGGGTAATTGAAAATAAACAATCAAAACACCAGCACTAATCTGATGCAATTATTTGCCAATTATTCACTTACAAGATGATGATACCTGAAATAACATTTGATTTATTTGTTCAGCACTGGCTTAAAATAAATGTGTAGGCCTCATCCAGCGTCAAGTGCCATAAGTTCATAATTGATGACATATCTCCCTTAAATTTTTCACTTGACAGATTTTATTAAAGAAAAGGCAAAGAAATATAATAGCTAAACCACAACTTGAAAGGGTCACAATATGCTTTAACAAAAAAACCAAGTTTAAAGTGCCAAATGTGTTGCATAATTGCAGAATACAGTTTAGATAATTACTACCTACATTTCAGTAAATAAAAAAGACTGAAGCACCCAGAAGATAGTGTCTGATGTTAATGTAACTTCATACACATGCATACTGTAGGCGGGTATGTAAATGATTAAGAATTTTAATTCTCTGTGACAGGTAGAACGGGCACCAAAATGCATTAGTACTGTTTGTGTATAGTGTTGTTTTAAGTCCTGATAGGTTATATAAGGGGTATGTTAACATCAGATCTTAAGTGATCACTTTGAAGGACAGAGATGCCATGTACTCATTTGAGACAGCTTTATCAGCATCTGACAGTGTTTGAAAGGAACCTCACTGTTGAGTTTCCATTTGGCAGAATTGGGCATTCAGATGTTACAGTAGCCTGATGTTTGATTGCATGGGGACATGAGGGCAGGCATACTTGAAATAAAGGTTCCAGTTGACCACTGTAAGACCCAAGGCTGATGCCTGGGCTGTAGTATTGCCTTAGTGGATTCAAAGTTCGGTGGAAAGTTCATAAAATAATTTGAATTTGACCATGTAGCCTGACAGAAACTCAACTTAAATGCCTGAAAGGTCGCCACTAGATCTGTTACTAAACCACAAATCTAGAAAAGGTTTCAAGATAATAGTTCACTTTCCGAAAATTCAAAGTTTTATTTTCAAAGTCACAAAATTCAAATATGCATTTAACAGTTGAGTAGGCAAATCGAACACACTTTTCCAAAATATTGCAGGTTGTGGAGAGAAATTTAACCGACCGACCCCTTTAGTAAATTTAAAAGTTCATGTTAAAAGTTATCCTCGCATGCCACCACACCAAAGTCCCAACATGGCTGACACAATGGCGCGAAAATCTAACCATTTCCTACCCGCTTCTACACAAGACTGACGCAGGCTCACTCACATAATGCTCCCCGGAACAAGAGAGACAAAAACATGATGGCGGCGGGGTCCTTTTATAGGAACCACTAGAATCAATGACGTAAGCAACTGTATCACATCTTTTCGCTTCCGCGAGATCAAATGTGTGTGTAATTTGTTTAACGATCCAGATTATTAAAAATGTTTAAACTTTGACAATGTCTAGACTTATCTACTAGAAGTCCAACGGCAGTTTAGTGAGAAATTTAGATTAATTAGTTTTAAAGTTTTATTTAATTCCGCGTGCTGATACAAAGCTCTAAAGCAGGGGATTAACCCAAACGTTTGAATTTTTAGAGCGACAATCTATTTTCAAAAACTTAATTACCAGACAAATGCTTAAACTTTTTACTGAAACCACTATATGTTCAGAATCGTCTTAATTAGGGCTATTTACTGACATAAATTTCAAATTAATATTTCTTTTAATTGAAAAGCTTATTTTTTTCTCTTAATTAAAACCGCTAATTAGACTTTGCCAAACTATTTAATTTTATTACCAAAATATTGGGAACAATGCTGACTATAGCTGGTGATAAAAGTTCAGCTGTTGCTTTACTCGATTTAAAGATATTACAAATCTTAGAATTTCTACTTTTATGATCGCGTGTTTCAAAACATGAACAAACCAGAATATCTCTTAAAATAAAATTTTGTGATCTGATAAATACACTTTAAAATGATTTTTATGGTGGATTGTAACTGTAGGAACGATTACCGGGAAATACCTTAAAGTTGAAACCTACTCTTCTCGAAATTTCTAAGTCCCGCCTAAGCAAAACTAGAATTTGCCAAAATTCTAAGGTTCTTACACCACGTCTGACAACCACAAGGAAAGATCACCTTATTGTGCACCAAGCATATCATAACTCCTTCACATCTTCGTCTGCCATCCAAGAAGAAGTAACGGAATCCCTGCAACATTCTGTGTCCTGATCCATTGTTCAGAGACTAGCAGCAGCTGTTCTATGCATAGGCTGCTGTTAACACCATAACACAAAGAGCTGCATTTAGAGTGGTGTCGTGAAAATGAAGGATAGATAGCCAATTAATTATGATTGTGTTCAATAATTAATTGCAGTTCTGCACCAATGTGAATGACCATCGTCGGTGAGTATGGAAGTAACCTGGAAGAGATCTCATTCTTCCAATGTTTTGGAGAGGCAATGTGGTGTTACTTCTAGCTTCATGGCATGGAGAGCCATCAGGTATGACTTTAGCTCACAGGTGATAGTGATTGAGGGAACTGTGATGGCACAATGGTGCATCATGGACATTGAGTATCCTCATGTGTTACCGCTCATGTGACAGTATTATAATGCCATTTTCTAACAGGACAATAAAATCACATACCCTCTAAACCAGTGAAGTTTCTTTTTGTTTCCTTCTCCTCTTCTGAGTGATTTACATTATTTTATCAGACAGTGCATAAAAAAGAAGTTTGGTTGCAAGAAAACAAAGGACACTTAATAGTGAAATAGAACTGCTTTTAGCATAGGAAAATGAACCACTGCTTAGCTTAGATGATGCCAGGGTGGTGTGGACACATGCAACAGACATGAACACAGGAAATAATGAAATTTTCAGGCCTTAGCCCTTCATCAAAATTGAGCAAGTTGGAGGGTGCATACTGTGGGCATCTGCCTCAAATACTGACAGTTGATTATGGCATATGGTAAGGATAAGTTCAAACAGAGGTCAGGGAGAGTGTGTAGCGAGTTGAGAGAATACCCAAGCATTGCAAAGGTAGTAGCTATGTAATCAAAACTAGTAACAGGCAGGCAAAAAGAGCAGATAGTAAATATTAAATGCAAATACATGAAAACAAACATAAGTAAATCTGTAAGATATGGAATAAAATATGAATTTAAGCATCACCTTTGGTTATTAGTGGTTCAAGTCAGGTAGTGGGGGTAGACAATACGTGAGTAGATAAAGAAAGATGAACCAATCACTGGTTATTATCTGAAGTTGAGTTTGGGTGGTTGTCTGGTGCCAATTACATACTGGTAGGCCAGTTCCCACCTTCCAACTTCAGAGGGGATGTCTCAAAGGACTGTGAAAGCACAGACAGTGAAGCAAGAAGTGAGATGCCATGGACAGCTACAGGATGATGATTATTATTATTATTATTAATTTAATTGTAATGGAGCACACACACTGGTGGCAATTCCATGCTATCCAATTACCTCTTTTTTATTATCTTTTACAATTTGAGTGCTAAATTCCTTTCCCATCTACTTTTGAGATTTACAAATTTTAATCTTAAATTCCTTAAGTATTTTTGGTAAATTATTCATCACTTCATTTGGTAATTTGTTCCAATTCCTGACAGCCTTACCCAAAAAAGAAAATTTCCCCATTTAGGCATGAAATTCAGTGCTAATTTGTGGTTAAGGTCATCTTTCCCCTTCTTTGCACCATTTTTAAAAAAAATTCTTTGACCAATATCCCTCCAAGACCCATTACACACATATGCATTGTACACTCCCAGCACTCTCTTCGCCCTTCTCCTGTCCTCCAATGACTCCCAATCCAGCTCCATTATCATATCAGATACTGACTAGGTACAGCAATAATTTCCACAAACAAATCTAGCTGCTCTTCTTTGCACACCCTCCAAACTCCTGTACTTGATACCACAAATGTGGGTCCTACACTACATCACCAATGGTCTGACCAAAGTTTTGTGACCCAATTCTGTAACATCTCTGGTACATCCTCTCATCACCCCCTCCAGTAAACGTAGGATTTTGTAACATTTTCCTACCACCTGTCCCATGGAGTTTATAATCATACATTATGCCAAGAAATTTACACTTCAAGCCTTCAACAAGCAATTCTGACCCCCCCCCCCCCCTTTTATAATCATAATTAACCTTTAGTTTTTTGTGTGTGTGCCTAATTAGCCGACGCTTCTTGGCATTTATCTTAATTCCATGCTAACCTACCCATTTAGATATTCTCTTATGTCATCTGCAAACAACCTAAATCCTGACTGTAAACCATCAACATTACAATAATGAGCAGTAATGGCCTCAATAACTATCCTGTGGCACTCCCGTATTTACTTCCACCTCTTTTTATGATGTATTTCCCATTCTAACACTTTGTTTTCTGGCTTTAAAGAATTCCTCTACACAGCAAGTAACTTTTTCAACCAATCCTATAGTTTTCAGTTTGTTTAAAATCATTTTATGGCTCACTCTGTCAAATGCCTTAGAAAGATCTAGAGCTCCATTATCAACTTGGCCTACCTTGTCCAATTCATCTGAAATATTTTGCATATAGCCCACCATCTGATATTTACATGAATATCCTTGCCTAAAGCCATATTGTAGATCTGCAAACCAGTTTCCTCACAGACATTTCTGATATATTTGCATATCGATTGTTCCATCATTTTGCCCATCACTGATGTCAAACTAATTGGCCTGTAATTTTCAACCCTATTTGTCACCCCCGTCCCCCTTTTCCCCCCGATAATCTCCAAAGGTCTCATTAAACCAGTCGATCAATATCTATGCGATTTTAAAATCCTCAGTGATTTCAACTCCATTCTTATCTACAATTATCTGAATACCTTCTCTTCCCCTCAGTTTTCTAATACAACCATAGAAATTTTTAGATTCACCATTCAGTGGTTCCCCTGTATCAATAATATTCTTCATTTTGCTTCTCTCTGTTCTCATTAATTGCTTGTTTAGTTGTTTTAAGTATTCTCTACTGCCTTCCTGTCTCTTAACTTTATTGTGTTCCTGTCTCACTAATTGTAAGAAGGGGCTAGAAAATGTGCCCTAAACATAGTCAGCCACTTTTTTCAGGGATTGGATAACCATGTCCAATGGTGTCACCACTGACTGTAAACCATCAACACAACATTCATTACAATAATGAGCAGTAATGGCCTCATTACTCTACACTGTGGCACTCCCATATTTACTTCTGTACCTCTTTTGATAATGTATTTGCTACTCTAACACTTTTTTCTGGCTTTTAAAAATTCCTCTACCCAGTAAGTAACTTTTTCATTCAATCCTATAATTTTCAATTTGTATAAAACCATTTTATGGCTCACTCTGTCAAATGCCTTAGAAAGATCTAATGTTCCATTATCAACTTGGCCTAATATGCAGGGCCAGTGCTAGGATTTTGGGGCCCCGGGTAAGTGTTCTTCGCAGTCACACAACCAGTAGGGGACCCTTGACCAATTCATCGCTTAGGGCCCTCCTTCACACCAAATGGGCGACCTTTTTTTTAGCTTTACAATTTCGAGCTGGGGGCCCCTACAGCCGGTGATTGGGCCCCCCATCAGTGAGGCGGCCCCGGGTACATTTGACCCATTTACCCCCCTCCCCCCAATGCCGGCCCTGCAAATGCGGTCAAAAAAGTAAAAAATTAACAAAATAAAATAAAAATAGTTTTCCAACCTGGAATGTAAGAATGTTCACTGAGGATGGTACGAGAGAGAGAGAGAGAGAGAGAGAGACCTGAAAGGAGAAGAGCCATTGTGGGAAGAGAACTAAGAAGGTATAACATCGATGTAGCAGCACTACAGAAGATTCATCTTGAAGAGGAGGGTCAGCTGAACAAACAAGCAGCAGGGTACACACATTCTTTTGGAAGGGAAAAGCTGCCAACGAGCAGTGTATACATGGAATTGGCTTTGCTTTCAAGAATAGACTTCTCTGTGGCCTACAGGAGCTTCCAACTGGAGATAATGAACACTTCATGACAATAATAACCAGTATGCAACAGTGATCGGTGCTTATGCCCCACATTAGATGCAGATGATAACATCAAAGAAAAATTCTACTTCCAGTCAGATTTGGATGACATACTATCCAACACCAATCGACAAGATAAAATCATAATACTAGGTGATTTTAACGCTAGAGTAGGTAAGGACCACAATGTTTGGAATGGTATAATTGGCAAGAAGGGTGTCGGAAATATAAAGTACAGTGGTATTAGACGTCTCTCTTAATGTGCTGAACATGATTACTAACACCATATTTCACCAAAAGGAGCACTTCAAGACAATGTGGCAACATCCTAGATCAAAACACTGGCATCTCATCGACTATGTAATTGTTCACAAAAGAGACATTCATGATGTTCTCAACACCAAATTTATGACTGATGCTTGTTAGATAGATCACCGACTCATTAGATCAGTCATGCGTTTGTCATTGCACACGTAAAGATGGAGGAAACATTGAAGCTGTAGACTTACATTTCATACAGAGAAGTTTGCAGATTCAGGCACCACTTTGAAATACAGAAAGCAGCAATACTAGGCACTTCCGAAGAAATACCCCTCTGATGTAACGCAACACTGGAAGATTTTGAAGACCATTATCCAGGATGCTTGAAACGAAACTTTAGGATACAGGACCAGGAAACATCAGGACTGGTTTGGATAATGACAAAGATATTGCAAGCATGGTGAAAAGATACGAACTCTCATGTAAAAAATGAAAGATTTCACATGGCGAAAGCGACGATCTACAGAAGAACCTGTGAACTTAAGATTGTGTGGTGGATAACCAAAGCAAAAGAGCTGTAACATCTAGCAAATAAGGATTTTTGACAGTTTTACAAAGCCACAAAAACAGTGCATGGCCCCACGACCTTCGACAGAAACCCACTCTGGTCGTTTGATAAAAGTAAACTTTTAAAAGATCAACACTCCATCAAGAATAGATGGAAAAAGTATTTTGAAGACCTACTGAACCAAGAATCAGTTATTGATGAAGAAGTGTATGATAAAATACGGTAAGCTCCTATCAAAGAAGAACTAGCCTTTTTCATACATTAGACGAAGTCAGAAAAGCTATTAACCAAGTAAAGCGCCACAAAACCACAGGCCTGGACAGCTTACCAGCAGAGGCTCTCAAAGAAGGAGGTGAAGAACTTATAAAACACCTGCATGAATTTATTTTCAAAATTTGGAATACTGAAGAAATACCTCCTGACTTTAGGGGCAATCTGGTAGTTCCTTAAAAAAAAAAAAAAAAAGAAGGGGACCAAGCAGACTGTAGTAACTACCGTGGCATTTTGTTACTATCTTGTGTGGGAAAGCTTATTGCTAGACTCTTGGCAAATCGTATTCTACCTCTGGTGGAAGAAATACTTCCAGAGACCATATAGAGGCACCACTGATATGATATTTACTGCTCAGTAGCGTAAAGAGAAATGCAGGGAACAAATTGTACCACTTTATATTGCTCACCAAGGCCTTTAAATTAAGCAAATCATGAAGCACTGTGGAAAATTTTAGCTCTTTATGGTTTCCTACTAAAATTTATTACCATCATAAAACCGAGCGTGGTGGTGTAATGGCTAGCGTTCTGGCCTCGCATTCGGGAGGACGGTGGTTCGAATCCCCGTCCAGGCATCCAGATTTGGGTTTTCCATGGTTTCCCAAATCACTCCAGGCAAATGCCGGGATGCTTCCTTCAAAAGGCCATGGCCGAATTCCTTCCCATTCCTTGCCCCTCTCTGAAGACCGCATTGTTGAGAGGCATTAAGCCGTTAAAAAAAAACATCATAAAACTGCTCTACACTAATATGACATCTGCAGTGGTAAATAATGGTTCTGTTGGCGAGCCATTCCATATTAATATGGGTGTTCAGTAGGACTGTGTGATATCTCCCCACATTGTTCCCCCTTTACGTAGCTACTGTCATGCAACTCGCCAAAGATGATCTCCCTCCTGGAATACAGATTAACTTCCGAATGGATGGGAAAATTTCTAATCTGAGTAGACTAAAAGCAAGGACTCAAACATCTTCTGCAGCAGTAATTGAACAGATGATAACACAGTTGTAGGACAGATAGAGGAAGAACTTGTAAACATTTTAAATGCTCTTGCTACTGCATACAAAAAGATAGGTCTTCGACTGAATACAAGTAAAATCAAGATTCTGCACCAACCAACTGCTGGGGAAAGGCAAAGGAAGAGTAGGGCAAGCCTACAAGTTGTAAACAACTTCCCCTATCTTTGCAACACCCTCTCATCCACTGCAAACATTGATGCAGAAATTCAATACAGAATCAATCATGCTGAAGCATCCTTTGCCAGGATCAAGATCAAGAGTCTTCAAAACTATGACAGAAATACTCAAACCAAGATGTGTACAAATCTGTTATTATTCCCTCTTTACTTTACGGATATGAATGCTGGACATGCAACAGACGACATCTTAAGATGCTAGAACAATATCATAAAAGATGCCTGAGAAGAATCCGTCAAATAACATGGCAGGGTAGATGCTTCAGTATCAGTGTCCTTGAAGAAGCCCAATCCTCTAACATAGAACCCATGATTGCAAAACAACAGCTGTGATGGGCCACGTGGTCCAAAAGCCAAATACTCATATTCCCAAACAAGTGTTCTACTTAGAGATAATGGTAGGTAAATGTGGTGTTTGTGGTTGGAGGAAGCAGTTTAAAGATAGCATAGCAAGGCAAGGCTAGCGTAAAGATGTGTCACATTGACCATGACAACTGGGAAACCTCTGCCCTTGACCACTCATCCTGGAGTTCACGTGTTCATCATGGAACGATGTTATTTGATGATAGTCGTTGATGAGCAAATGAGAAGAGGCAGCACAGGAAAGAAAATAAACAATTGGGGGAATGCCTGTCAGTAAGACCAACCTCCTCAAGTGTTTGGTATAATTCTCTTTATTTTATGTTTTGGAAGAAACATTTTCACCCTTTTTTATTATATCCTTAAACTCTTCCCACTTTGCCTCAACTGTACTTTTGCCATCCTTCCATTTTCTGAATCTTTTCTTAAAATATCTCTTCTATTCTAAAGTCTGTGCCTTTTTATAATTATAACTCTTTCCCCCTTTTATTTTGGCTGCTGGTTTACCCCATAAAATTTTCATCGGGATTTATTAGAAAGATATCCAACATGTCCCCTCATGTTCTGCTCTACCACTTGAGTAAAACCTCCTTCCCTTACTAAGGTATTTGCAAATCTCTGTTCCTTTGTGTTATTAATCTTATTTCCTACCCAGTTGACACCTGGTAAATTTAAATTCCCTCCAATAATGACCATTGTACACTCACCTCTGAACTGTGAATATGAATTTAGTTTCTCTCCAAGAACCTCATCTTCATCAATCACCCTTCCACTACGGTAAAAAGCCAACACCCTGATTTTTTCTTTTTATCACCACAAAAATCTACCCATAGTAACTCATAGTCATGATCTATGGACACTAGAGAACTGTAGTAATCTTTGCTAACCAGTATGACTACCCCAACTACTCATCTATCGCTGCACTAAACTCTGTAAATATCAGGGAAAACCTCCCTGTCTAATACTCCTTCTTTCAACCCAGACTGTACCACCATAATCACTTGTGATTCATGTATCTCTATTAATTTTGCAAATTCTATCACTTTTTTCATTATACTTCTACAATTCACCAATAACATCCTTCTCTTTTATTTTGTGGTATTTTCAGCAGTGACCTTTGTTCTTCCGGTTGTACCCTTTATTTTTTCAGTAGCTTTATCTGTTTCTTTAGCATTTCCCCTCCTACAATCTACATCTACAATCAGTGTCCCTTAGATCACTTATTTTTATCCCCTCCCCATCAGCCTATAACCCAACAAAGCCACAGTCCTGACCCTACCATAACTGGAAGTGGGCTCCCTTACAGCTTTAGTTAACAACTCAGAAAGTACTCCCTTCCCACTTCTATTTTGGTGTAGGTCATGCCTAGTACAACCCCACTTACCAATGGTGTTCACAAGAACAACTCCCAAAACATAACTAATGCAACTGCGACCAACCGTGGTGACTTTGAACCTGCATAAGTTCCACCCAGGTATGTTGCGCCTCCTTCACCACCTTTCCCAGGTCACTCTCTACACTATAACTTGCGTTCCTATCAATACAATTGCCCACAAGCACAAAGTGATCCTATATCCTCTATTACCCGCCCTAATGTTGCACTGGATTTGAAAGAGCTTGTGACCAGGTAGTCTGTGCCTAATTGATCCTGCAGAAGAGAACCTACACATCTTCCATGGTTACAACCTAGCAGCAGAACCCTTTTCTTCCTATTTTATTCTTCTACAGTCTACACCTATATGCCTGCAGCACCTTACCTACTCCTACATCTTCATCAGGCTCTTCCCCATCTGATTCTGGTAATAGGTCAAACCTATTTCTCCCCACAATTTTTGGAGTTTCTAGCTTCTTCATCCTGGTTATATTTTCCCTATGACCTGTTATCAGTTCTCAACCATTCTTTTCACCCCCACACTAAACCCACCATCTCTAACTTTCTGCATCCACAGGCAGAGACTCTACAGCAGAGCCTCAAGGATCCTGACCCTCTCACACAATTCCCTGGTGGTACAGATTCTGAATAAATACCATTTGTCTGTGGCCATTCGTCGTTGTGGTTAGTTGGTTGGTGGTCAGACATATGTAGGAAACAGAAAGTAGTTGCAGGTTAGCTGGTATATTACATTGAAGGTTTAATAGGTGGCATATCCTGTGATGCAAAAGCTTTCCGCAATAACACCATTAGTGAAGGTGGTGGAAGTGTGTTGTATGCCATATATCTTGCAGAGTGGTCTGTTACTTAGGAAAGAGCCATTTGACTGTCTTGTGGGATGAGCATAACAGTACTTGTGGACTAGGAGTTGACTGACGTGGGGGAGGGGGAAGGCAGACAGAAGCATGCTCTAGGTGCAGGAAGAATTTTGAGGCAGATAGATCTCATTTCATGGCAGGATTGAAGTAAATCGAAGCCTTTTAATAGGATCTGATTGATGGATTTGGTGCCCAGAAAGTACTGTGTAACCACAATTAGACTATGGTTAGTTTCAGAGGATTTACTGTCTAAAGGTCTCAACTGTTCTCCTATACCTACATTTGACCAAGCCAACCTGGTTCATGGTTCTCTTACATCCTGTCAAAATACTTTGCTGGCAGTAGCACTTTGCCTCTTATCTAAGTGAACCTGTGCCTCAGGATGACCTTGGAACCTAAATACCAAAAATTCAAGCCATACTCCACATTTGACCCATCTCCTCTTCCCCATAACCATCCTCTCCAAAATTTTCAGGATTTCTTATCTACCACCTTGGCTACCAAGATTTCTGAAATCTCTGAACAACACCAGCAACCTTAGTCCAGGAAAATCCATACCATGAAACAACTTTCTATCAACCTAACCCTGATCATACTTCCAGTGGACAAGGGCTCAATTACAATAGTCGTGAATTGCAAGTGGATGATGCCCCTAGCCAATTATGTGATCGGCACATCTATTGCTTCAACTCTTGTGACCCTACAACCCCTGTCAACAAGATTTAAGCATTCTTTCAGTTCAATGGGCCTCTCGAGGGTTTCACACCCAGTCAGTCATACTTCTAACTTCCAAAATACAATACATCTACCATATCCAAAATCCATAATCAAGATAATTCTGGATGCCCGTAAGTTGCTGCTTATGGATCTCACAGGGAATGCTTCTCTTTCTTGGTGGATCAAAATGCATAGCCTGTAGTCATATCAAGGATGCACCATCTTCCTTATCTGTCTCACTACTGTGCCTGCCCCTCTTCCCACTGACTCCATCCTGCTAATGATTGATGTTACATCCATGCACACTAACATTTTTATTGCAATGTTTTTAGAGTTGTACATGATTTATAGCTTTACGGGCTATGCCGCGTTGTTTATAAGATTATCTAAGCTTTCGGCTGTTATACTCCAGCCTTCTTCAGAGATACTGTTTATATTTATGTTTACATAGCAACAGTCGCCAAGCATCACAGAGGAAAAGGCCGCTATCTTCGTTGATGTTGTTGGAATTCCTTAAGATTTCTGCTGCCTCTCACACGTCGAAGCCACCACTGGTCTTCTCTCCATAGTAGCCTCGTGTCTTGAAATTTTATTTCATGCCCGGTGTTAATAGCATGGCGAACAACGGCAGATTTGTCGCTGTTGTTATATTTGTAGTGGCAGATATGTTCTTTAAGTCTCTCCGCCACTGCGTGACCTGTCTCGCCGATGTATACACTGCCACAGCTGCAGGGGATTTCGTAAACCCCTGTAAGCTGGTGTGGGTGTAATCTGTCTTTTACCCTGAATAATGACTGGCTAAGTTTGTAATGAGCTTTATACATGATTTGTACCTCCACCCACTTAAACAGTTTCCCAATCCGGTCAGTGATGCCACGTATGTATGGAAGACAGGTGAATTTTCTTGGCACATTGGTATCATGAGATAAGTTGACATCTTCCATGGGTTTTTTAGGTCTGAAAACCCTCCTGATGTCTGATTCACTATAGGCGTTGACTCCGAATATTTTTGTAAGTCTCCATATCTTCCTTCAGACTTTCCGAGTCACATACTGTCCTCCCTATTAAATTCAGCAATGTTAATACGCCTCTCTTCATTGCCAGGTGATGGTGCGACATGGCATGCAGATATCTATTGGTGTGAGTCACCTTCAACTTGAGCACCAAAACTAATCTATCCTCTGTGCATTCCAATCCTGAATGGCACAAGGATAGAAAGAATTCATATAAGCATTAGTGTGGTACCTTATTTTCCTGATCTTATCTCTCTTTTCATTGCGATCCAAAAAGGTTGGTAGACGTATTTCATTGCACTTGTAAATGAAAGTGGATATATGCACACTTACCATTAAGTTCAAATGAAATCTACATTGTCTGTCTACCAGAAAATCCCAGCCCAATCTATGAATTAATTTAATTGTGATGGAGCACACGCTGCAGTGGCAATTTCACTACAAACCCATTTTGTCCCCTTTCCTGTATTCACTTACTTTTGCCCTTTACAAATTTTAACTTTAAATTGTTTCTTTGGTAAATTATTCAAAATTTCTCTTGATAACTTATTCCAATCACAGACTCTCTTACCTATGAATGAAAATCTTCCCACACCCTTGTGCCTGAAATCGAGTGCCAGCTTGTGATCATAGCCATCTCAATGATACTTTCAGAAGGACTATGGCAAGCAATAACAAATGGAGTGTACTTACTCTATAATGTCTACCAACCCCTTATGAAATGGATTACAAATGGTACAACAGTAGTCCAAATGAAAACACAAGAGAGTTTTGTATGGCTACCTGCTTCATGCATTAAAATTTTTCAATTGCAGCCTAGAATTAGTTATACCTATGACCAAACTAATGTGAAGGTCCCATTTTATGTTGCTCTCTTCTGTTACACCCTAATACTTCAGAAACTCAATAACTGAACTGTTTACTATGTACTCAACAAGCAGACTCATTTTGTTAGTAAAGCACATTGCCTTGCACTTTTTAGAATTTATTGTAAACTGCCATTCATCGCACCATGCTTAAACAACATCCAGATCACGCTGAATTTCTAAGCAGTCGGCCAAATTCCTGACTATCCTATAGATGACTGCATTATCAGTGAATAATCTCCAACTGCTCTTCACACTGTTTATAAAAAAAATTAAGAAGATAATTGGTCCTATTACACTTCACAATAATATACTGCAACCGACCAGTTAGAAAATCTCTTATTCATTCATAAAGCTGATTTGATATACCATATACTCAATTTTTTTTCTGAAAGGCAACTGTGTGGTAGTGAGTCAAAGGCTTTCTGAAAATCTCCCCCCCCCCCCCAAAAAAAAATATCAACTTGTGAATTTGCATCAATAATTTTCCTTGCATTATGTGTAAATAGGGCCAACTTTGTTTCACAAGATCTTATCTTCCAGAATCTGTGTTGGTTCAGTGTAAGCAGATTGTTTTCATCTTGAAAAATCAAAATGTTGAAGCATATAACATGCTACAGAACTCTACTGCAAACAGGTGTTATAGATATGTGTCAGCAGTTCCTAGGATCTCTTCGATATCCTTTCTTGAAAATGGGAGTTACCTGCACTATTTTTCAGTTGGAAGGTACTTTTTTTTCTCTTCTATGGATTTACTGCATATATCACACAAAAATGATCCGATTTCCATTGTGTACACAGAAAATACTCTTACTGGGATTCCATCAGGTTTGGGCGTTTTCTCCCACTTCAGGAGCTCTAATTGATTTACACCACCTACCTAAAACTTCACAAAAAAAAACGGGTTTTTAATTCTGTGGTAAGTACGTTTGCTTTGCCGCAGCTTTTGCTAACCTCAAATCCATTGTAACTTATTACTGGCATATTGTTGTCACTACAAATGACTTTTCTTACATATGCCAAAAATTTGGGTTTATGTGAGGCTCTTAGAAAGTGTGTTGCAATGAAAATCATTAAAGACTTCATGCATCACATTTTTAACATGTCCTCTTATCTCAGCTAAGATTTCTAAGTTACTACAACACCCCCTCCTTTGCTTTTTTAGTAGTCTTTTGATCCCAATCTCAGCCAACATCTAGTCCACAAGCACCATTGTTATTATCCCATGAGACAAATACATGGCTCCTTCCTACTTAATAGATGGAATTACAAGATCTGTAACATAACCATGGTTCCTCCATCTTCAAAAAAATTTTTACTGGGGAAAGATTTCCCATCATAAGATATGCCACTTATCAAACCTCTCATGCAAATGTAACAATTTACCTGCAACTATTTCCAGTTTCCTTCATAGATTTGACCATTAAACTACAACCCACAACAATTAATGGCCACAGACAAAATCAGAATCCAGACCTCTCTGCAGCTGTCAATGCCACACCTATAATTTTTGCTTTACTGACTATACTATCAGACTCCTTCCAGACAATAGCAGCTCCTCTAAACTCAGAAGGTGGAAGTGGACTACCAGTACATAAATTATGCTTGCAAGTGCTTGGCTTACCAGGAAGAGGAAGGTGAGTATTATCTGAAATTGAGGTCAAGCAGGTATCTGGTAGCCAGATTGTGTCTTTTTTTTCTGTGAGAAGTCATGATGACAGTTCACGGTGAAGCCAATGTAAGAATTTGTATAATAGAAGCAAGTGAGCTGGTGTATAAGTCGGGATTTGGTAAGGATGGCATGATCAATGAAGCGGTATGTTTCGCCAGTGGTAAGCTTGCAGTAGTGCATGGTAGGCTGAAGAATATTGCATGATTTACAACAGGGCCTATTACAAGTGAAAGTCATAGGTAGTTTATGAGCACTGGAGGTCAGTATATGTTCAGAGGTACATTTTTAATGATAGATGGCCTGCTGAAGGTGACACGGGGTACTCTGGGAAGAATAGTGATGAGAATGCAATACCACACAGGAAATGGTTGTAAGTCCCAAAGCTGATACTGGGGTGGTAGTATCGCTTTAGTGCCTTAACTAGCAGTTCACTTAAAATGAAAAGTTCTCTGACGAAAATGTTCTGACTGACTTTAATAATTTTTGATGACCATGTTGCCTAATTAAAAACTCAACTGAAATGCTAAACGGCCGCCACAAAGCTTTATAACCCAAAGCTGAGGAAAGGTTTTACTACTAAATCACAACAGTTCACTTCAAGAAAAATTCTAAGTTTATTTCGAAAGTCACAATTACTAAAATAATGCATTAAACAGTTGAGCAGGCTATCGAACACTCATTTCCAGAAAATTGTAGGTTGTGGAGAGAAATTACCAACCGAAGCCCCTTTTGAAATTTAAAAGTTCTTAATAGACATTACCACCGCAGCCGATCCCCACGATGCCAACATGGCCGACAGTGAGTGTAAATTGCTAACCGCCTCCGTGCCGCTCCGAAACAAACTTGCCCAGATTAACTTCACATAACGCTCCCGAGGTAAAGACACGCCATGATGGCGGTGTGGTCTTATATAGGAACCACCCAAACCAATGATGTCAGCAGCTGTACATCTTTTTGTCTCCGCGTAATAAAAATTGTGTATATTTTACTAAACGATCTAGATTATAAAAAATGTTCAAACTTTGACAGTGTCTAGACTTATCTGCTAGGAGTCCAAAGGAGTTATTAGTTTTAATTTTTGTTTAATTTTGCGTAGTGATATGACCGCCTACGCAATTGGAGAATTACCTAAACGTTTGAATTTATTCAATTTTTTCGAAATTCTGCTGAACTACAAGTTACCCGAATGAAATTAGTGTCAAAATGTTCTACAAAAATTCCAGAGTTTAATAGTGTAAATTATACAAAAATCGGTGGTTGGATAATGAAATAACACCTTAGACAAGATTTAGTGAATTAACTTTTTAAAGTCCTATGGTTTTTTATTAATAACTTTTTAAGTATTGCTTATATCTAAAAAGTAAAATTATCAGGATTTTCTTTGAATTTAGTTAAGTGTTTTAAAAGTATTTTTTCTCTGGAAGTATTTGAATTTAGTCGTAAATAAATGTTATGTAGACCATGTGTGTCAAGTGACGAAATAATTCTAAAAACTTATATAAAATCTGTTCTACTGCACCAAATGTTCTGAAATTTAAATATGTTAAACTAGATTTTTAGTTCTTTCAGGAAATCTACTTTTTAGTTCGGAAAATTACTAAGATTCTGTGATAAAAAATGTTAAAAGTGAAGTGCATTTATCGAAGTGTTTAAAAATTAATTTATGCTATTTACACGGTCAGAAACTACGGAATCTTAGTGAATTTCACTTTCTTTTGAATTATTATTATTTAAAAATTACTTTATTTCATTTGAAAGTGTCCAGAAATAGTGAAATAATCACGTAGCAGATTCATTGTTTGCAAATGGTACATTAATGGATTATCCTATTCCAGGTTGGTTTAACTAGTTTCTTTATTATTATAAAAAAGTTGATTTAGTACTTTTGTTAAATGTTGAGTGACTTTATTCTATTAACAGAGCCCAAAAATAATGAAATGCTCATATAGCAGAAATATATTGTCTACAAGTTGTACTATCATGGATTATCCTATTTCAGGTTAACATAGAGTCTCTTTACTGTTATAAAAGGTTTATTTAGTGTTTTTATTAAATGTTTGGGGTCTTTACTACTTTTAAAATGGTTTATTTAGTAAGTTAGGTTGTGGTATCAGATTCTACATAAAACGTTCCTCCCATAACCTGTGTAAGCCAATGAAACTATCTGTTTACTTTAAATTTACTTCCTCCCTTACTCTTGAAGCTAAGGAACTTGAATTTGCTAAAATTTTAAGGTGCTTACATGATCTGAGAAAGTTGTAACCACGAAAAAATCTACTTCAGGGATTCAGGGAGAATTGAGTAAGACAGGATTATGGTGTGTTTCAGATTACATGTTTAAGTGCGCTGGACAGGTTTTGTTGTGTTTAGAACTAATTCTGGGGAATAGTTACAGGATATAAGGGCTTATATTAGACTGCTGGATTAAAGGGTGAAGGATTCTTGATTAGCACAGATGCATCTGTCTCAGAAGGCTTGGCTGGGGAAAAGCTTATTTTCCTCATCCTGAAAAACCTATCACTTGTAAGTATAATTTAATTATTTTTATCTTAATTATTATTCCTTATTATTATTTAATATCTTTCAATAGTAGTTTTCACCAAATATATACATCTGTTTTTATTTTCTTATGAATAATTTCTTTCCCATGCGTAATGTTTCCACTGATATTGTTGTCACCTCTGCCACCTTTGTTAATATTTATAATAATATTTATTTAAACTGCAATAGAGTGCACACTCCGGAGGCCCTATACACCCATCTTCCCCCTTTCCTGCAACATCATACATTTTCACTCTACAAATTTTAAATTTAAATACTTTCAACATTTTTGGTAAATTTTTCATCATTTCTCTTGGTAACTTATTCCAATCTCTGACACCCTTACCTAAAAAAATCTTCCTACACCCTTGTGCCTGAAATTGAGTGCCAGCTTGTGATCATGGCCATCTTTTCCTTTCCATGCATTACTTTTAATTCTTTCACCAATATCTTTCCATGCCTCGTCACCAATTTACGCCTTGTACACTCCCATGACCCTCTTCACCCTCCTCCTGTCTTACAATGAATCCCATTCCAGCTATTTTATCATATCTGTTACCCATTACATTCTGCGATAAATTGCAGAAACAAATCTAATAGCCCTTTTTTGCATCCTCTCCAACTCCCGAATTTGATACTCAAAATGTGGGTCCCATACTACACTACCATATTTGAGCAATGGTGTGTCTGTTCTGTTCATAATGGCCAGAAACCATCATTCATGTGGCTTTGTTGATTGTGAGTGCCAGTGCAAGTCGAGTCAAATGTTTCTATTTACATGAGTAGAGGCATACAACAAAATAGTGTTTCTTTTTTGTCACTGTTGCCCCTCTTCTATTCAACTATGTTGAGTGGTGGGCTTACTTTATCTTCACTTTTCATATTAATATCGTTCCAAGGCATTTCTTCCTACTCCACTGTTACTGTTATCTTTACTAATACATACATAATTAAACATCATTGTTTTATTAAGTATGAGAGAGTTATAAATTCAAAATAACTGTAAAAGTAAAATGTTTTGAATCTACTGAACATATCAAGGCAGCCACAACAGCACAACAATTGACAAGTTCCAGAACTGTTTCAGAAAGTGTAAAGAATAATGGGTCAAGTTGTTACAAGTAAAGGGAATAATTCCAACATTAAAATAACTGTAATAATTTAAGAGTTATTATAACAATATTCCCTTTATTGAAACATTCTCCATGTTATTTTATCATGGCTCATATACTCTAAGTAAATTTCTGAGATGATTTGGTATATACTGTCACAAATATGTGCAGTCTTCCAAACTTACCAACTTGAACATACAGCTGCCTCTTTGCATAATTATGAAACATGTAAAAGACAACTGGTTAGCAAGCAGTTTAACAGCCATTTTACAAGATGTGATATAATGTAGACTCTGTAACTGTATACCATAAATATTTTTTTCACTGTACCGGAAGAGCCTATCATTCAAAATTCTGAACATCCAAAAATTTGATATTTCGCATCATATCAACATCACTGCATTTAAATGAAAAAGTTCTGTTAGTAGCAAATAAGTTATAAAATGATATTATCATTTATAGGGCATTTTTACCTGCAAGCTGTATATACTGCAACTGCATTCAGCATCCTGCTATTTATGTCAGTATTTCCAGTATGTTCCAAATAGCTGAAATTAATTAGGAGTATTACATTCAGGAATATAAACAATAGTATAATGAATACATCAACTTCGGAAGTTAATTCACTTACACAACATTATGTATCAATAATAATAGTAATAATGGATGTAGTCTTCTCGGGAGACTAGCCGAGTGAGTAAGATGTTTCCACACGATAATTCGGCGATCTGAGACTCCGTCGCCATCTTCTGGTGAAGTGCCGGATCCGTCAGAGGGCTGGTTCTTATAGCCTCCGAATGCGCGCATGGTGGCGTGGGCGCAGCTGGTTGGCTGACTCGGTCGCCGCCTAGGCGGTGGGGTGGGGGTTGGCGCCGGTAGGAGGCAAGCGTGGGCGCAGTTGGTCCGCGGCCGCCGTGCTGTGCACTTCGGCGCGCTGACGACGTATTGCATTAATGACAGGTGCCCACGCTTCGCTCAGCTGGTATCCACAGTCCCGGTTGACGAGATTGCGCGTGGTGCGAATTTCAACTGCTTCTGTGAGAATACTGTCCCAGAAGTTCCTTGTACACGCCAATATCCTGGTATTCTCAAAATCGAAGGCATGGCGTTGTTCCAGGCTATGTTCCGCCACCGCCGATTTTTCGCTCTGCCCCAGACGCACGTGTCGGGCGTGTTCCAGACATCGCTGGTTAATGCATCGTACCGTCTGGCCTATGTATCTCTTACCGCATTCACATGGAATGCTGTAAACTCCCGGTGTTCGGAGTGCCAGGTCGTCCTTGGGGGAGCGCAAGATGTTCTTCAGCTTCGGTGGCGGCAGGAAGATGGTCTTAATCCCGTTTCTGGCCAGAACTCTGCCAATTCTCGACGTTGTAGGACCGGAGTATGGCAAGAAGGCAATGCGATCCTGTGGCTCGTTCTCGGTATTATTGAGCCTGCGTCTCGGAATGCCAGTCTGATCTGATGCTCCGAGTACCCGTTGCGCCTGAATGTCTGCCGTAGGTGGTTGACTTCGCCCGGTAGGCTGTCGACATCGCAAATCGCTCGCGCCCTATGTACCAGCGTGGTGAGCACCGTATTGCGCTGTGCCGGGTGGTGGTGACTACGCGCGTTCAGGTACAGGTCTGTGTGCGTAGGCTTCCTGTACACAGAGTGTCTGAGTGTCCCATCTGGTTTCCTTTCAATCAGAATGTCTAGGAAAGGAAGCCGGCCATTCTCTTCCACCTCCATCGTGAACTTGATGTTTTTGTTGATACTATTCAGATGCTGGAGAAAACCTTCCAGGCTGTCCCTGCCGTGGGGCCAAACGACAAAAGTGTCGTCCACATAGCGGTAAAACGCCCTTGGCTTCATGTGAGCGCTAGCTAGCGCTTTATCTTCGAAGTGCTCCATGTAGAAGTTTGCAATCGCCGGCGACAAGGGGCTGCCCATGGCTACTCCATCAACCTGTTCGTAGTACTCCCCGTTGTATAAGAAGTACGTTGATTGGAGGGTGTGCCGGAACAATTCAATCAATCCAGGCTCAAAATGCTGTTCTAATAGAGCCAGCGTCTCATTCAGAGGGACCCTGGTGAACAGAGACACCACATCGAAGCTCACCAGTAAGTCATGCTGACCAAGGCGGAGATCCTTGATGATGTCAATAAACCTTGCAGAATTTGTCACGTGGTGAGGACATCTTCCCACAAGTGGGGTCAGCAGCCCAGTTAAGTACCGGGCCAGATGGTAGGTGGCTGATCCGATGGCACTCACTATTGGTCGCAACGGATTGCCTTCTTTATGCACCTTAGGAAGTCCGTAGAGCCTGGGTGGAACCGCCGCACGGGGCTGTAGCAGTTTTAATGTGTCCTCAGGCAGACCAGAATTCTTTAGTAGGACTGTCGTCTTCCTTGCCACAGCATTGGTTGGGTCTCGTGGGAGTTTGCGGTAGGAATCGTCCATGAGGAGATCTTCCACCTTTCGTCGATAGTCCACCATAGTCAGGACTACAGAGGCGTTTCCCTTGTCAGCCGGCAAGACAATAATGTCTTTGTTGTTCCGTAGTGCTCGAAGTGCTCTTCTTTCTGCGGCTGAGATGTTGGACCGCGGCGGCTTTGCTTTGCATAAAATACGGCAGGTTTCCCATCTCATTTCTTCTGCCGCCTCTGTAGGTAAACCACGGACGGCCTGCTCAACTCCAGTGAGAATTTCCTTATACGGTATGGACCTCGGTACTGGAGCGAAGTTAAGCCCTTTAGATAGTACCGAAATGGTGTCAGCGTCAATTTCCTCACCGCTTAGATTAATGACTGTTTTGCTGTCTGGTTCCGACGAGCCGTTTGAGCTGCAGGCAAATCGGGAGAACTTGCAAGAAGAAGTCCAGACTTCTTAGTGCGCTCGCTTTTCTCCAGCGGTGCCGGGGCCAGGATATCGTACCTAGGTTTGCCGCGATTCGGCATGCGATTGATTCTTCGTCCGCGAAGAAGATTTTGCGGCGGGCCAGTCTGGCGCTTGTGAGGGAGAGGATTCGGTACACCAGACGCGAATTAGACTCCGTCTCTCAAGCACTGCTAGCTGCCCATTTGTTCCTGTCTAACCGCCTACACCGTGAAGCCTGGGGGTGGGTAGATAGCTGCACGGCTGCAGAAAGCCTCAGAGTTCAACGCCGCGCAACAGCACGACAATGCGGCAAGTTCTCCCGACTTGCCCGCAGCTCAAACGGCTCGTCGGAACCAGACAGCAAAACAGTCATTAATCTAAGCGGTGAGGAAATTGACGCTGACACCATTTCGGTACTATCTAAAGGGCTTAACTTCGCTCCAGTACCGAGGTCCATACCGTATAAGGAAATTCTCACTGGAGTTGAGCAGGCCGTCCGTGGTTTACCTACAGAGGCGGCAGAAGAAATGAGACGGGAAACCTGCCGTATTTTATGCAAAGCAAAGCCGCCGCGGTCCAACATCTCAGCCGCAGAAAGAAGAGCACTTCGAGCACTACGGAACAACAAAGACATTATTGTCTTGCCGGCTGACAAGGGAAACGCCTCTGTAGTCCTGACTATGGTGGACTATCGACGAAAGGTGGAAGATCTCCTCATGGACGATTCCTACCGCAAACTCCCACGAGACCCAACCAATGCTGTGGCAAGGAAGACGACAGTCCTACTAAAGAATTCTGGTCTGCCTGAGGACACATTAAAACTGCTACAGCCCCGTGCGGCGGTTCCACCCAGGCTCTACGGACTTCCTAAGGTGCATAAAGAAGGCAATCCGTTGCGACCAATAGTGAGTGCCATCGGATCAGCCACCTACCATCTGGCCCGGTACTTAACTGGGCTGCTGACCCCACTTGTGGGAAGATGTCCTCACCACGTGACAAATTCTGCAAGGTTTATTGACATCATCAAGGATCTCCGCCTTGGTCAGCATGACTTACTGGTGAGCTTCGATGTGGTGTCTCTGTTCACCAGGGTCCCTCTGAATGAGACGCTGGCTCTATTAGAACAGCATTTTGAGCCTGGATTGATTGAATTGTTCCGGCACACCCTCCAATCAACGTACTTCTTATACAACGGGGAGTACTACGAACAGGTTGATGGAGTAGCCATGGGCAGCCCCTTGTCGCCGGCGATTGCAAACTTCTACATGGAGCACTTCGAAGATAAAGCGCTAGCTAGCGCTCACATGAAGCCAAGGGCGTTTTACCGCTATGTGGACGACACTTTTGTCGTTTGGCCCCACGGCAGGGACAGCCTGGAAGGTTTTCTCCAGCATCTGAATAGTATCAACAAAAACATCAAGTTCACGATGGAGGTGGAAGAGAATGGCCGGCTTCCTTTCCTAGACATTCTGATTGAAAGGAAACCAGATGGGACACTCAGACACTCTGTGTACAGGAAGCCTACGCACACAGACCTGTACCTGAACGCGCGTAGTCACCACCACCCGGCACAGCGCAATACGGTGCTCACCACGCTGGTACATAGGGCGCGAGCGATTTGCAATGTCGACAGCCTACCGGGCGAAGTCAACCACCTACGGCAGACATTCAGGCGCAACGGGTACTCGGAGCATCAGATCAGACTGGCATTCCGAGAACCGAGACGCAGGCTCAATAATACCGAGAACGAGCCACAGGATCGCATTGCCTTCTTGCCATACTCCGGTCCTACAACGTCGAGAATTGGCAGAGTTCTGGCCAGAAACGGGATTAAGACCATCTTCCTGCCGCCACCGAAGCTGAAGAACATCTTGCGCTCCCCCAAGGACGACCTGGCACTCCGAACACCGGGAGTTTACAGCATTCCATGTGAATGCGGTAAGAGATACATAGGCCAGACGGTATGATGCATTAACCAGCGATGTCTGGAACACGCCCGACACGTGCGTCTGGGGCAGAGCGAAAAATCGGCGGTGGCGGAACATAGCCTGGAACAACGCCATGCCTTCGATTTTGAGAATACCAGGATATTGGCGCGTACAAGGAACTTCTGGGACAGTATTCTCACAGAAGCAGTTGAAATTCGCACCACGCGCAATCTCGTCAACCGGGACTGTGGATACCAGCTGAGCGAAGCGTGGGCACCTGTCATTAATGCAATACGTCGTCAGCGCGCCGAAGTGCACAGCACGGCGGCCGCGGACCAACTGCGCCCACGCTTGCCTCCTACCGGCGCCAACCCCCACCCCACCGCCTAGGCGGCGACCGAGTCAGCCAACCAGCTGCGCCCACGCCACCACGCGCGCATTCGGAGGCTATAAGAACCAGCCCTCTGACGGATCCGGCACTTCACCAGAAGATGGCGACGGAGTCTCAGATCGCCGAAATATCGTGTGGAAACATCTTACTCACTCGGCTAGTCTCCCGAGAAGACTACATCCATTCTCAACGCCGAGAAAGACTTCGCTCCTAATAGTAATAATAATCGTAAATAACCAAAAATCAACAACTTTGAGAAAAAAAAATGAAAATATAATTTAACAAATAGAACTGCAATGTATGAATCACACTTCTAAGATTTGTTTGCACCTATTAAGTTTTCCCAAACAGTATTTGTGATGGAACAGTCTACAACTGTTTCTTACAAAATAGTGATTTGAACATCAGAAAAGCAAAATTTAGTTAAAAGTGATGGAAATCATTTGTTTCTACAATTCTTAAATTATTCCCTCACAATCAATAATTACTGAGCTGCCTAAGAATTCTACAGAGTAACAGGACAAAGGTGTTAACCCTCCATTGACTCCATGGAAACCCCAGATTAAGTTGCAATGCGCCTGAAAGGCACTTATAAGAAAATCACAATTAGAACCTAATTAGATTAATTCTAATGCTCCTGAAGTGATCAGTGACCTTTATTAGGTCATACCAAGAGAGAATATTAAAAACCCGATTCAAGAAGCGTCATTTATCAAATTCAAAGCTAGGCCCCTGTGCTCTCTTGTGGCAGAGAGTAGAGCAAGAACAGCTTTGCAGCACCTGTCAGGCCAACTGCACCCGATGGAGGATCAATAGTCCTGAACCTACTGGTGAAAATTAGTTGAAAACTGGGATTGCAGTTCCATGCAAGAGAAAATATTCCATTTTTTATAATCACACTAGTTGCTGTCCACAATTAAGTGTTTGTCAAGAATTTGGAAAGTTTTTATGTTTATGCACGGATCCTTACATATTTCCAAGATAAAAAGTAACCTGTTTTACTCCCTGCCAAATTAGTAACCCATCAAAACCAGTACACACACTAAATATGTTGCATATAAATTATTTATATTTGTTAAAGCTGTAAATTGTGTCATATTCTAGTTCATTATAGAACATTCTAGAACATTTTAGTACATTTAAGAACATGTTTGTCAAGAATTTAGAAGGTTTTTATGTTTTCAATTGAACTTTAAATATTTCCGAGATAAAAAGTAGCCTATTTTACTGTCTGCACAATCAGCAAACCACCAGTAAAGTTCCATCAAAATTGGTTCATATACTAAATAAGTTGCATATAAATTATTTGTTAATAGCTGAAAATTCTGGAAAATATTCTAGAACATTCTAGATAATTCAAGAACATTTTAGTACATTCTAGAAGATTCCAAAGATGTTTTTAGAACACATTAGTCGAAATATGAAAATGCCCTAGGTCTAGCACTTTCAACCACCATATCTCCCACACCCCCATTGTTACGAAAATTCAACCGCCACAGTGCACAATGCAAGACACAAGGCTACTACCTAGTGTTGCAAACTGAAAAAAAAAAAGTTTTTTTTTTTTTTTCAGCTTTGTGAAAAAAAACATGATAAAAACCTAACACCTGTGTTTTTTTTCTAAATTTTTTTTTTTCTTCAGAAAACAATATATTTGATAAATTATAGTTTTATTTAAGGAACTTCCATTTTACATGTGTGTTTTAAGTCTTACTGATTCATATAATGTCTCACATAATTATTCATAAGTGTATCTATATAGGTAACAATTTTATTTATCCTCTATGTCAGTACCACATTCACTAGTATCAGCACTACCAACATTAGTTCGATCGGTGTCGGAATTTTCTGTCTCTTCTTCTGTTTCCTCTAGATCCATAACTTCAGAAATAGTTAAATTTTCTTTTACTGGTTGTTCTTGTATTGTACGCAAAAGATTTTGAAATTGCAGTTTTAAATAGTGAGCAAAGTACACACTGTGCATAAAGACTGTGCTGATAATTCTGTGTTACGGTCTTTTAAGTTTGAATTAAAATCTATTATCATACAAAATAGGAGCTTTACTTCTTATCAATCGTTTGTTTACACCAACGGTTGCAAGGAAACGATTCATAATTAGGGACCGTGCACAAACTACGTGGCTCGGTCCAGAGGGAGGAGGGGTTAGCTGGAAGGCTATGCTGGGCTACGTGGGGAGAGGGGGGGGGGGCGTTCCGAGCCAGGCCACGTAACTTTCCTTTCGCAACATTTTTCACAGTTAAAATGAGGAACTGAACTCACAACAGCATGTGAGTATTTATTTCCCTCAGTTAATTATATCCGTATGTAGTTTACAATAGTCTGACAAGAGAAAACAGTACAAAATGTCTTCTGGAATCAAAACGGAAGAAAGCTACGTGCTACGTGAGCGGGGGGAAGGGGGGGGGGGCAAAAGCCACGTAGGGCTACGTGGGGGAGGAGGGGGGCTTCACAGGAGGCCAAAATGGAGCTATGTGGTTTATGCACGCTCCCTTACTGACAATTTAATGAGTCAGTAACACTATACTCTGAGAGTTAACAAGTATACGAATATAAGGAAAGCCCAATAAGTAATAAAAAGAGGCAAAAAACCGTGGATAAATTATAAATTCCTAATTTTTTTAAAAGATCTCTAGGTAATTTTGTAGGGTTGGCAGCACTATTTCAAATAGCAAATAGCAATCCAAACAATGGGGAATGGGGATTCCTTCTCGCGCAACCTAGTCTCTTCGGGAAATCCCCGTTCATAAAGAAAATTTCAGTCAATTTTGCCAATATTTTCGTAATTTTTTTTACTACTGAACCAGATAAATATAGTAGATTTTAAACTAAGAGAAGTACTTAGAATAAACTCTAAAACAGTCATTTTAAACAATAACTGCCTTACAAATTTGAGATTTAGTAGTTGTGAAAAAAAAAAAAAACGTGTTCCAAAAAAAAAAAAAAACTTTTTTTTTTTTTTTTTGAACACTCCTACTACCACACACAAACGCTAGTGGTCTGCGCTGGGTCTTTGTGGCTGCAAAGTGAAATATAGGGACACTCATGTCTACATATTAGGAAACCTGAAATTTAGATAGACTTAATATTGAATTAGGAGAAAGAAAGAGACCATATAAAACTCAAAATTTAAGTGGACATCAAAATTGAATATTCTTCAATAGCATACATGAGATTATGGAAGCTATTAGCTGTTTCTGCCATAATGTAACAAACCTTGCCAAATAGCACTTGTCATGTCTGATTCATGGACTAAACGAATAATTATTTCTACCATATCACTACAAAGAATATTAATTTCTTCATTGATACATTTGTAAAGAGCTACCCAGCAAACTGTCTTTGGCATTAAAAATGTATAAAAAGCAAATAGATAAGAACGTCAGTTGCCAAGAAGATATAACATTACTACTAAAGGAGTTAAGTAGTGCCACCTTGCTATAAGAACAATTTTTAACAGCAGATCTGGAATTAATGAAACAAGTGTACTCCTCTCACCTTCATTTAGTCATTTCATATGGCATATGGTGAAACTTCAAAATTTAAAAAGTTTCCGAACTGTAGCAAAGAGACATTTGGATGCTGTTTAGGTTAAAACCAATAACTTCTTGCAGACATCTCTTTACAAACTTCAATATTGTCACGTAGTAAACCACAATCAGAGTCCTTGGGCGTAGCGGGATCGTTGATGAACACACACACTTTAACCCTAGGATGCATGGTGCCGAAAACACACATGGATGCATATGCAGGGCCTCCAAGGCCCTCCCTAATTTTAAATTTTCGTCTTTTCATATAATCATTTTTTGGAGTTAAATTTATTTCTGTCAAATTTACTGTCATATTGAAAGATTCCTAAGATACAGTAACAGGATCTGGTGGGCCTGATTAACATTTTATTAATTAATTGCAGTTTACATTTTATAACATTTATTACAACTAATTTCTTCAATTAAAACATACTCATTATTCACAATATTATGTATATAGGCAATATTTTGACAAAAAGTTATTATTCATTGTTCACATAAAATTGCATTTTTCTTAGTTTTCAACATGTGACAAACAAGAAGCACAAAGAACGCCACTATGTTCCTTACAAATGTTGGTTTTACATTTAATGCATGTCATAGCACTTTTCCTGTGTTTATTATATGGACAATAATTGCATCTTCTTCTTTTTCCTGAAACAGGTAGTTGGTTCGGCAATATGACATCTTTCTGAACACCACATCTTTGCATGGCATCAACGATTTTCTTTGGAAGATTAGGGATCTAAATACAAAGTTCCATTAGTGGTCTTACCATTTCCTCTAATAAATCTCTTAGGAACAAACGCCTTTTATCACTTCTTCCACTATGGTATGTCAGATGTTGGGCGGAAAATAAAATTTCACTGTTCATTGCTGCAACGTCCATCATATTCATCCATAATGCAAATGGCCATCTTCTTGTTTGTCTCTTGCAAGTGTAATAACGAATTTTCTGGTCCATTTGATCTACTCCACCCTTCGTAGAGTTATAGAACTTTATTATATCTGGTTTCTTTTTTGCATGAGTTTCATCAATGTTTCTGTCGTGATGCATTGTGCTAATGAGAACTACAGACTTTTTCTTTTTGGGAACATAACTCACCATTGTAATGTCACCTCTAAATGCAAACAAAGAGGAATGAATCGCTCTTGAGGCTGATGGTTTCATCTCATTAGGAATTTCTGGTTTATTTTGTTTGATTGTTCCCACCACTGTAATTTGCTTCAGAAGCATCTCTTCTGCCAGCTGGACACTAGTAAAGAAGTTGTCAACAGTAATATTTTTGATGATCCTTCAATGCTTTTAGCAAGATCTTTCACCACATTCAATCCAAGATTTTTCTGAATAGGTTCATGCGGCTTCCTTCCCGTGTAAACAATTCCGTCTAAAGCATATGCAGATGTAGCATCACATAACCAAAATATTTTTATGCCATACTTGGCTGGTTTAGAGGGCATATACTGGATGAAGCTGCATCTTCCACGGAATGGGACTAGCTGTTCGCCAACTGTGAGTGAATCATTGGGAATCATTCTATTTCTACACTTGTCAAGAAATAGTTCCCATACATAATGAACAGCTGCAAGTTTGTCATCTGCAGATCGAGCTTCACGGGTACGCCTGTCATCAAATCTAATCATTCTCCTTATATCCTCAAATCTATTTACTGACATGGTGGCCTTATATGTAGGATTTGCCTTTTCATCCAAGAATAATTCTCTAATAGGGACATCCCAACTCTTCTCAACACCAGAAAGCAGTAAAAGACCAAGAAAACCCTCCATTTCAGCAAGCGAAACGTTTTTCAACGTTTTACCACGCAAAGCAACCACTCTCCTGCCTTCAATATTTGTGCAGTTGATGATTTCCTCTAGTATTTCCTTGGAGATGAAATAGTCCCAGCCATCCTTAGGTTTACAGGTTTTCAAACCACGGGCTGGACCAGGTGCCTTCTTTACGATATTATGGACAGGTGTACGAAAGTTGCAGGAGGTTCTAATTTCCAAATCGTTCCATTCCGACTAATGTATGTGTGGTCTTCTATACCTTTTTGTGATGGTTCTTCATTTTCAGACTCTGATGAAGTAATATTATCGGAAGGACTGTCATCTGCCTCAATATTCACATCTGCAGGTTCATTGGCTGATTCTTCACTACTTGCATCTTCAAAAATATTTCCTTCCTCGCAAGAATCATCTTCTTCAAACCACTGAGCCACAACACTTTCAAAATTAGCTGCATTTGCACGTACTGACTCTCTTGCTTTGCGTGTCGAAGCCATAGCAAAAGACGTGTCCCTCGAACAGCAGCTTGTGCAGCACTAAACGAGTCATACTCGTAACAATATGGGCCTTGCAGCAACAAACAAACTACAGTCACAATGAGGCTGACTAGAGCAGCACAGGATAACAATACTATGCAATAATAAAAAATTTGATAGCAAAAAGATCAATGATACACCGACATCGCCAATATGTGAAAGCAGTGTGTATTATTTTTTAGTTACTACTCCAGCTACTGCTGCTGTTGGCACTCCAGTTGCTGGAAATACTACTACAGTTATTGTTGAATTAATAACTGCTCCCAAACAAATGTTGAAGACAATATAGGCTAAAGAACATTTATAAATATGTGAGGGCTTCTGAAGCCCTTCTTATGCATTCACGGTGTATGGGTAAACGTATAGAATTATACAGAAAACTTAAAAAGGTTCAGACTTGGTAGGAGGAATGTCACAGAGTTAGTGAAAGAGTACTAGAAAGCAGTTTGAAATCAAACAAAAAATTACAGATTTTTTAAAAAAAATGAAGACATACAAGGGCCTCGGAGGCCCTGTATATGCATCCTAGGGTTAACGCAACGAAGCTTTATTAAACAGTTCGTACAGTACAGGATCACGGAGTGAACTGACTTCGGCTAGAAAAGAGTATCGCTTAAATAGTAATGAAGAACAGTCTAGAATACTAACACTAGTTACAACAAGAACATTCCAGAACAGTTTACGCAAAGTTAAGAAATTAAAATTTTACAGGACTTGTTGGATTCGAACCCACGACCTTTAGTCCCACAGTCTCTTAACTTAACCACCACACTACGACAGTCTTTCCTTCGTAATGGCCTGATCCTCTTGATGTGCGACATTGCCCCCTCCTTAAGGGAACAGTGTCCCGATGTTACGTTGCCCTGGTCATGGAGCGAGTCGTAGGTCCCGCGCGTCTTGGTTCCTGATGGGCGGTGTCGTCCCTTGTCATCGACATCTTCGAGCCTGGACGAGACCCTTGGTTTATTGAAGAATAACGGTTCTTCAAGTTCACTCTGGTTCGATGGGTCCATGTAAGGCTTCAGTCGCAGCACATGAACTGTGTCTCTCACCTTCTATTGTTTCGAGTGTGGATCGAAATCCTCGACTTAATAAGTGACATCAGACAACCTTCGTACAATCCTTCGTAACATCTTTGGAGCTTCTCGGACAGGCCAACCTTATGGACGGGAGTAAATACCCAGACGAGGTCACCAGGTTGGTACGAAACAGAACGGTGACTCACATCAAACTTCCAGCGGTCATTCTCTGGAGCCTGCAGTGTGGGGAGCTGAGCTAACTGCTGACACTCCTCAGCTCTTGTTACTAATTTGGCGATGTAATCATCGTCCATGTTGTCAAGATGGAATGGGAACACAGTGTCCATGCTTCACATCCATGTACCAGGAAGAATGGTGTAAATCCAGTTTTGGCTTGTTTGGCAGTATTGTAGGCAAACATCACAAAAGGCAGCACCTCATCCCAGTTGGTTTGCTCAACACTCACGTACATGGAGACCATGTCAGCTAGTGTTTTGTTGAAACGTTCTGTAGGTCCATTAGTTTGAGGGTGGTAAGCAGTCGTCATTTGATGTGTAATGTTACATCGACGGTTGATCTCGGTCACAAGTCTCGACTGAAAAACTTTTCCTCGATCGATGATCACTGAACTTGGGACCCCATGTTTTAATAAAATGTCCTCCACAATGAATTTCGCAACCTCGGAGGCTTCAGCTGTTTTCAAAGGTTTTGTAATGGCGTACCAGGACAGATAATCAGTACAAACAATAACCCACTTATTACAACTAGTAGACGCCAGGAATCGTCCGAGCAAGTCAATCCTGACATACTGGAAAGGTGTTCCTGCAGGCGGAATTGGTATAAGCCGTCCAGGTGGTTTCTTAGGAACTGTCTTCCTTCTCTGGCATTCTCGACAGTGCGAAACATAGTGACGAACACTTCTAAATAATACTGGCCAGAAAAATCTCTTCCGGATTCTGTCATAAGTCTTAATAAACCCTAAATGGCCCGCTGTAGGCGCGTCGTGGAAATGTTGAAGAATTTCGAAGTGCATGTGCTTGGGAATAACTGGAAGCCATCTCCTTCCAAAGGGGTCAAAGTTTTTCTTGTAAAGCACATTTATCATCTTAAATTCTCCATTCACATCCTCTGAGCGATCTAAGGCAAGTTTAATTTGCAACAATTTGGCGTCCTTCTTTTGTTCCAGAGAGATAGTGAAGAGTAGCTAGACAGTCATTACCTCTTCATTCTCTTGCTGTTGCTCCAATGGATTCCTTGAGACAGTTGGCACTTTTGTAGACTATACTAATAGAGCTGTAAAAGTAACGAGAAATTCTGTACCCGTATGTATTCATTACCAAACCAATCAATACCCGTTACTTTCGAATTGTTACCCATTACTTTCAGTACAATCGAACAATACCATGAAGCATTGTACCGAGTCGCACCACGTACGGGATAACTTCGTTACTATCGTATCGTTTCGTTACTCTTTACTTTCGGTACAATCGAAAACTAGCATGAAGCATTGCATCGCATACGGGACAACTTCTTTTGTACTTGGTAAAGTTTAAATAAATTGTTTATTTAATAAAATAAGTTTAGGTAAGTTGCACATTTGGTTAAAACTTAAAGTCAAGTAATTAGAACATGGATCTTACGGAAAACCTCTGAATGTACACTTGATTTACTGTAATGAATATTATATATGAAAGAATAATCTAATCTCAAAACAAACACCTGTTTGCATACAACAAAATACTCGACCTTCACCTGAGAGTGACATATCTAGTGACAATAACTAATGACGGTTATTTTTTAAAGTAGCCTGCTCAAATCCCTGCATAGAAGCCTGATGTGATAACGGGACATGTATTTAATAAATATTATAATCTCATAGAAGTATTTCGTTTATAAATAGGAGGTTTCACCACTGTCTTCCTTTACAGTTTTCATTCATGTTTGTAAATTCTTCATCTTTTTGCGATAGGTTTGATAAAATAAATCGGGCCTGCAGGCAAAATACTATTGACTCCTGCATTAATTGTTTCATTTTAAAACTATCAGTATTCAAAACTTTTAAATCAATAACAAAGGTAAAGGACAAACATGCGATTAGATTAATTGATGTTGCGTCGCGGTCACAACAAACATTCAACATCAAAGCCAGAACCACATTGATGATTGATCACAAGGATTCTGCGGTAATAATAAAATAACTAACACCAGGCAACAGGAATAAAGTCATTGTAACTTGTTCTTTGTTTATGGAATTCTGTAACAGCCAAGAAGGGCTGTTAGATTTGTTTCTGGAAATGAATGCAGTCAGTAAAAGATATGACAAAAGAGCTGGAATGGGATTCATTGGAAGACAGGAAGAGGGTCAATGGAGTGTACAAGGCGTATATTGATGGTGAGGCATGGAAAGATATTGGTGTAAGAATTAAAAGTAAAGCTTGGAAGGGAAAAGATGACCATGACCACAATCTTGCACTCGATTTCAGGCACAAGGATTTAGGAAGATTCTCTTTTTTGGTAAGGGTTTCAGGGATTGGAATAAGTTACCAAGAGAAATTATGAATAATTTACCAAAAACGTTGAAAGCCTATTACACAACTCTTTTATATTGTAAATTACACTATAAAATAAAATAGAAGGTATCAATTCTTAAAATAAACAAATTTCACAAATGTTTGAAAACAATAAACCTCACTAATGAAGTATCAATGAAAAAACAGTAACTATCTCAAATTAACCATACAAATTTTCTATTTACAAATTATTCACTGTAAATTTTAATGTTAAACAAAATAAAAAGTACAAAATTAGTCTTTACGTTGGCAGGAGCTGGAACGTGTTCATATCTATACGACAAATGCGAGTAACAAAATGAATTTGTGAGTAACGATTCGGTACTACGAGTCTGGCGACGAACCCGTTACTCAGTAACAAATACATCGTTATTTTTACAGCTCTATATACTAATGTCGTATTCTTGAAGACGTAGTGCCCATCTGGCAAGTCGTCCTGATGGGTCCTTAAGGCCTATTAACCAGCCAAGTGAATGGTGATCTGTTACAAATGTAAATAATCGTCCAAAGAGATATGGTCGGAATTTGCAGACAGCCCATATGACAGCAAGACATTCACGTACAGTTGTTGAATAGTTTCTTTCGGCTTTGTTGAGTGACCTGGAGACATAAGCTATTACCTTCTCTTTCCCATCCTGAATCTGTACTAAGACAGCGCCAATTCCATAACCACTAGCGTCTGTAAGCAGCTCAGTAGGCACTTTCTCATCATACAGGCCAAGCACAGGGTCAGTCGTCAGAGCCTTTTGCAAAATGTTGAAAGAATCTTGTTGAGATCTACCCTAGAGAAATTTAGCACCACTTTTTAGCAATTCTTGGAGCGGCCTGGCTTTCATACAAAAGTCTTTTATAAAATGTCGATAGTAAGAACATAAGCCAAGAAAGCTCCTCATGTCGCTGGTATTCTTAGCAACAGGAAATCCCGTTATGGACTTCACCTTGTCTGGATCCAGCCGCACACCCTCGCTTGACACAAGATGCCCAAGTATTTTTATTTCTTTAGCTCCGAAAAGACACTTTCTTGGGTTAAGTTGTAAGCCACTTTGTTTCAGGCACATAAGAACAGCTCTCAGTTTTTTCACGTGTTCATCGAAGGTTTTGGAGAACACTATAACATCGTATAAATAACAGAGACACATTGTCCACTTCAGATGACGTAAAAGATTATCCATCATACGTTCGAATGTTGCTGGCGCATTACACAAACCAAATGGCATTACACTGAATTCATACAGGCCATCGGGGGTAAGAAATGCAGTTTTCTCTCGATCACTTTTGTCAACCTCTATCTGCCTAGTATCCTGAGTATAGGTCCATAGTCAAGAAAAACTTAGCTCCCTTCAGACAGTTCAACGTATTGTCAATTAGCGGAAGAGGGTAAACATCTTTTTTAATCACCTTATTGAGTTGTCGGTAATCGACGCAGAAACTCCAGTGGCTGTCCTTCTTTCTTGGGAGCACTACCGGTGACGACCACGGGCTCCGAGACGGCCGAATGATGTTGTCCATCATCTTTTCTACTTCTTGCTGAATTATTCGCGCTCTACTGCTGAAACTCGATACGGCCTTTGGCCGATTGATCGATGGTCACCAGTATCAATTCGATATTGTACCTTCAATGGGGTCGACATGCTCTTCATCTGTGGACTGAAACATTCAGAGAATTCCTGAAGAAATGCAAATAGCTTCTCCTGTTGTTCCTTAGTCAGATCTGGTGAGAGTCGGGACTGAATGTTTTGTCTCGTTGCTTCCATTACAATCACACTTGTGGGTTCTTCGCGAAATGTTTACATGACACTAAGATGCCCTTCAATTAATTTCTCAACGTATGCTATACACTGGTGCCTTGGGAGAATATGTGGCACCTTGCAGCAGTTGACTACCCACAGTTCACCAATTCCGTTCTGAAATGAGACAGCGGAGGCTGGGATGAACAAATCTTTCTCCAGTGGTAAATTCCTATTACATTCCACTAGGAGGTCCATACAAGGACGTGGCGTACGACACATGACAGCTACCTTCGAAGCACAGGTGGCAGGAATTACGATGTAATCCAGCACACAAACTTTCCAGGTATGGGAGGGACTGTTTTCCCCCTCTTCAACTCTCACATCGTCTAGCAAAATCTTCGAGCGACCACAGTCTATAATTGCTTGTGAGGCCTTCAAAAAGTCCCAACCAAGAATGACGTCATGACTGCATTCTTGTAACACAAAGAACTCGAAGGGCTGCTCGTGGCCATTTATAGAGACACAAATAGTGCACCTTCTTGTAGGCAGTACATGGTTCCCATTAGCTACACTGAGCAAAACATTTTTGCTGTCGACGAACATAGTCTTTCACAACTGGCGCCGGTAATTCTCCGAAATAACCGAGAAAGATGCCCCAGAGTCCACAAGAGCATGAGCTGGTTGGCCATCAATGAGGATTTCAATGTAATTTGCCAACATTTTTGTAATGATCGGCGGCAGAGGATTTTTACCTAGAGCGGACAATGAATATGCACCTTATAGTTTTCCAGGTTATGGCGGCTTGGTGACTGGCTGGAGCGTCGGAGGGGTGATGGTGACCTTGATCGGCGTGTCGGCGAGCGCCCTCTGAAGTGACCAGCTTGCGGCGACGATGATCTACGTCGTCCAGAAGTTATATCTTGATCTTCATTGTCGACCTGGGGTCTTCAGCCACTGAAATGTGCTTCGAATCCCCTTTCGCGGGCATCATTAAATATCTGCCGTCTCTCTCGACAGTAGCGCACTACATGTCCTGGTCGCCCACAGTGAAAACATACCGGCTGGTTGTCCCTCATTCTCCAGACATCGGTTTTTCTGGGAACATTTTCAGGATCCTCGCGTTGCGTCGTAGTGGCATAAATTATCTTTGGCTTCGGCTGTTTAACAGTTTTTGTTGGGGCTGCACGGTAAGAGATGGGCGCCAGCGTTTGTTCCACTTCCTCCCTTATTATTTCCTCAAGAGTCTCAGTTTTTGGCCCGATATACACTCCCATCGCCCTTTCAACTTCCTCTCTCACTACTTTTCGAATAATGTCTAATACCTGTGTCCTCTTCCACTGCGGCCACTGATACGACGTTTGGTAATCTTTCAAACTTTTTTCATCAAACTGGTGCATCGTCTCAATGTATTGGCAACACTCAATAAAGTTGTCTGTTGTGGAAATTTCCTTCAGAAGCAATGCTTGGTACATATCCTCGGCGGCGCCTTTCATAAGGTGTGCTACTTTATCTTCTTCTTTCATTTTGGGGTCAACTACTTTACACAGTCCCAAAACACCTTGTATGTATGACTGTGTCATTTCACCATGGAGCTGCGCTCTACACTTTAGTTTTTCTTCGGCATCGCGTCCCTGCTGTTGTGCATCTCCAAATCACCACTGCAGTTCTTTCTGGAATGCTGCCTAGCTAGTCAGTTTCTCTTTGTTGTTTTCATACCATTGTTTGGCAGTTCCTTCGAGGTAGAAAAATACATTTGCCAGGCACACTGTATCGTCCTAGTTGTTGAATTTAGCGATACGTCTGTAACCTTTCAGCCAGTTGCCCGGATCTTGGCCGTCGTTGCCTGAAAATACTGCTGGATGACGAATGTGCTGGCAGGTGGTCGGCGTCATCATCGTACTTACTTCTTCTTCCCCTTCTGACAGCTTCCACTCTGTCAAATATGGCACGTACTCTAGCTTCTCGCCTCGTAAGCGGCGGCTCTCTCGTGGTCTGATTGGGGCCACGGTGCTTTGTAGATTCTAGCGGTCACGAGGATCTACCCGGCATCTCCAACAGAATTATGTCACGTAGTAAACCACAATCAGAGTCCTTGGGCGTAGCGGGGTCGTTGATGAACACACACACTTTAACGCAATGAAGCTTTATTAAACAGTTCGTACAGTACAGGAGCACGGAGCGAACTGACTCCGGCTAGACAGGAGTATCGCTTATATAGTAATGAAGAACACTCTAGAACACTAACACTAGTTACAACAAGAACATTCCAGAACAGTTTAGGCAAAGTTAAGAAATTAAAATTTTACAGGACTTGTTGGATTTGAACACACGACCTTTAGTCCCACAGTCTCTTAACTTAACCACTACTCTACAACAGTCTTTCCTTCTAAATGGCCTGATCCTCTCGACGTGCAACAATATTTTAACAATGACTTCTCAGCATCTATATTCTCTCATGTGCTTTTGTAAAGGAAAGTCTTAACTTTTTACATTGCAAGTACACAATTTCATTACAAGATACAAAAATAACTTGTACAAAATACAAATGTCATTGCCATTAGTAAAAAAAGGAGTTGATTATTTTGGGATACAACTGTTTAATATACTTCCCAAAAATATAAAACAGTTAGTAGACAATAAGTTGTATTTAAAGAAAAATCAAGGGATTGTTTTAATTGCAACCCCTTTTACTCCAGTGTGTGCAATAAAAATAAACATTGGTGGCAGAGACTACTAACAAAAAAAAAAAAAAAAAAAAAAAGTGTTCCAGATACATAATTCAGTTCAAAATATCAGATGAATTTATTTTGAATTTGGATGGAAGCTGTATACAATTTGATTTATAGTAAACTTTTTACTCTCCTAGGCATATATCTCTATTTCATGTCGATATACCCAGCTAGATATCCCACAGTAGCTGTTCACAGTTTTTATCCTACTATATAACATTGTGCAGTTAGCAAACAGTATAACTTCTGACAGTAAACCAGCAACACAATCATTCATCAGAATACTGAACAGCAATGGTTCCATCCCATTACCATGTGGCATGTCTGTTTTACTTCCATCTGTTCTGATACTGCATATCCTCTTCTAACTCTTTTCTTCATATCTTTTAAGACTCCAAATAGCCGGCAAGTCACATTTTTATTGTTGTTTTTCACTTTATTTGCCACCATTTATGGCCCACTCTGCCAATTGCCTAGAGAGATCAAGTGCTACATTATCAACTACGACTAACTCGTTCATTTAATCAGAAAAAATTTGCATGTAGCCCAATAGGTCAAGAGTCACATGAATTTTTTCTTCTGTTGATTTATAAACCAGGGCCTCACAGTCATTTCTGCTGTGTGCTGTGGTCGAATATCAAGCTCTCCATCAACTTGGATACCACTGAAGTCAAACTAAGTGGTCTGCAATTTTCAACCCTAATTGTATTCCCTCCTTTATGGACCAGTGCTACTAAGGCACTTTTTCAGTCCTCTGGTAAGCAGCAAGTCTATTATTTCACAGTATTATAGAGTGTCATAGTCCCCATATCAAAAATGGCCCCCCTTATTTTTTTAGCTTTCTTAGTTCCCAGATAAAGATTATAAAATTTCTTGGCATCCAGATAAATATAGAACTAAACTGACAAGAACATATCACATTACTACTGAAGAAGTTAAGTATTGTCACTTTTGCAATAAAAAATACTCTCTATGAATAGCAGAATGTTTCTAATCATTCAGACAATTCCTTCCTGTGCAGTCCCCACCTGGGACTATTTTACCTCCAAGTTATTTTACACACAAAGTACCCATCATTCCATATTCAACCGAAGAGGGTTAAATGGCTTCCTGTTAGTGTCTGCATCTCCATGCCATTGTCATTTCTGATTCATTTGCCTTTAATGGCCATTTCCAACACCTATTAAAATTGACTGGAATATCTTTTGTTCTGCAACTTTTAAATCAGTTCGGACAGTCTATTAATTCAGTTTTGGCCTGTAGATTCTAATAGTTAAGAGAGAATCTCAATTCCTTCTGCATTTTTTGAGCTCTATTTTTCAAAGCCCTGTCAAATTTTGGCCTAATACAGTTATTGTTCAGGTTATCCCCACCAGAAATCTCTCTTTGCTTTCCTTCGATCAACTGGTTATTGTTTTCAAGTATAAAAGAGGTTTCCCATTTAGACCTTCTTTTATCCAAAAAACATTTCTTCTTTATTGTTTCAAACTTCTATTGCAGTAAGTTTTCTTTGGATTTTTTAATTTCCTGTTTATCTGATTTCTAAACAGTATGTACTCATTTCTTTCATTACCTTGAGCGTATTTGTGTCCCCTCCTCTGAACCATCAACTCCATAATTTCTTCTGTGATCACCTGTTTTAAAACAGCTTCCTTCTTAAGATATATATAAATAAAAATGAAATGCTGTTAATTGGTAATCACATCACCTAAAAATGGCTGGACCGATTTTGTTACTTTTTTTAAATGTTCGTAATGGTCCCACTATGGTTAATAGCGAAAGAAAAATTGGAAAAGTTGCCCACAAAATTAGGGAAAACTGAAAGTACCTTTTTATGAACCGATTTCTCTAATTTTCTTTTGAATCTTTGTAATACTATGAATTAGGGTTTTAGAGAAAGAAAAATTGGAAGAGTTGGCTAGAAAATTTGAAAAACTGAAACTGCTTTTTTTATATGGACCAATATCACTAATTTTTTTTAAGATGTTTGTAATACTCCCAATAAGGTTTTTAGGGAAAGAAAAATTGGAAAATTTGCCACGAAAATTGGAAAATTCAGGAAAAACTGAAAGTACTTTTTCTCTAAGGACTGATTTGCCTAATTTTTTAAAAAATATATTTTAATAGTCCGAATATGGTGTTTAAAGAAATAAAGTAGGAAAAAGTTGCCCAGAAAATTGAAAATTTTTGAAAAAATGAAAGTACTTTCTTCTATGGACTAATTATGTTATTTTTTAAAAAAATGTTGATAATAGTCCGAATAAGGGTTTTAGAGAAAGAAAAAATGGGAAAGTTGCCTGGAAAATTTGGGAAAACTGAAAATACTTTTTCTATGGACTGATTTGACAATCTTTTTAAATGATCATAATGGTCTGGATAAGGTTTTTAGAGAAGGAAAAATTGGATTTTCAAAACTGGAAGTGCACTTTAAAAAAAATGATCATAATAGTTCAAATAAAGCTTTTAGAGAATGAAAAATTCTAAAAGTTTCCTGGAAATAAATGAAAGTACCTTTTTCTATGGATTGATTTTGCTAATTTTTTTAATGTTTGAAGTAGCCCGATAAGGTTTTTAGAGAAAGAAGGATTGGAAAAGTTGCCTGGAAAATTTGGGGAAAAACAATATACTTTTTTGTATGGACCAATTTTGTTATTTTTTAAAAATAGTGATAATAGTCCGAATAAGATTTTAGAGAAAGAAAAACTGTTAAATTTGCCCAGAAAATTTGGGAAAAACAGAAAATACCTTTTGTGCAGATAGATCTGGCTATTTTTTTTTTTTAAATTAAATGATTGTAATGGTCAAGATAAGGTTTTTAGAAAAGGAAAAATTGAAAAAGTTGCCATGAAAATTTGGGAAAAACTGAAAGTACTTTTTTTTCTATGGACCATAGTTTTAAAAATGTTTATAAAAGTCCCAATGAGATTTTTTGGGAAAGAAAAATTGGAAAAGTTACTGGGAAAACTCAAAATAAACAGAAAGGGTTTTTTTCTATTGGATTTTTGTTTAAACTAAAGACCATACCTCATAAGTCGAACGATAGACATGTGTAATTTTTTTTTTTTTGTTCTGCATGCTCTTGGGATGTAAATAACTCAATTAAATGTTTTCTATTGGAAAAAAAAAAGAGAGAGAGACTGCAAGATCTGGAGAAAAATCTGGAAAACTGCATTCCATCCTAAATTAAAATAAAATTACCTTTGCTTTTATTTTTGTGTTTTGTGATCTGTGCAACAAATATAGTTATTTTATTTCTATTCCATTCATATTAATTGAGGACATGTGCTTGATGATATCAAACAAGGTATTACCTCAAGTAGGAATGATGGCACGCAATGGTCCAATGCAAGACACATTTCATCAAGAGTTGAAACGTGAAAAACAATATGATTGTGATGCACTGAGAGAATCAGTTTGAAAGAATGTTCCACTGTTGAATCAGCAACAAAAACATGCTCAAGAAAAATGTGAATGATGGAACTAGAGGGAATTTAATTTCTTCTTGGATGCTCCCATTGGAAATGGTAAAACTTTTTTCATCTCACTCATTTTGGCAAAAATTCAAGTGCAGAATGAAATTGCAGCTAGATTATTGGAAGGCAGTCAAACAGTTCATTCAAGTTGCCATTGAACATGCAAATCAATGAAACTCTAACATGCAACCTTGCAAAGAACTGTGCAATTGCCAAAGTTCTGCAACATTGCAAATTGATCATTTGAGATTAATGTACAATGGCACATAAAAGGTCTTTGGAAGCATTAGACTGAATGATGCAAAATCTATGAAACAATCAAAACCGGTTAGGTGGTTTGATGATCGAAATGTAATAAAGACACCTCGAAATTCAATGAGATTTCAAAAGTAATGGAAGAAAATAAATCATTTGGCTAACATCAAATTCTGACTTAATTTAATTGTGGCTTAAAGTTTGGAACAAAATTGCATGGTTGCAAGTCAGCCACATTCCAGGCACATCACACATTTCCAGTGTTTTAGTGTATGTAAAATTTCCCATTGGTATACTTCTGAATGTACTCCTCCTCAAATTGAACAATCATGGACACAATCATTAATAAATACTCAGAACTAGCCATTTTCTCATTTTTACTTTGTTTACACATTTTCAACAGCTTTTCACAAATTCACAAAATGATCACAAACAATTTTACTGAAATTTGTATGTCAGGACAACATCTGTTGGGTCCACTAGTGCTCAATGCTTTCTTATCATCTTCCTCTTCATTCTTAACCCATTGGACTTTCTTCAATTATTTTCTAGACCTACAGTTATAACCTATGCAAATTTATAAATGACAAATTCTTTTAATTTGATAACTTCAAGCCTGTTTTGACACTGTTTCTTCTTTATTTCCTTAAATTTCAACATGTACTTAATTAATAAAAGGTTGTGGTCAGAATTTACATCAACTCTCAATCTAGAACTTCATTTTGATCTCTGTTTACCAATCATATAATTTGACTGGTAATTGTACATCCTGGATGTTAATATGTGTACACTAGTCTCGCCTGGGTCTCGGCTATTGTTTTACAAAATTTTGTCACAATACTTCCAAAGTCTCAGAAAGGATGGATCAAAAGGTATGTATATGGAAATGAAATATGTATTAGAACTCTGAATATATGAATACTGACTGGGAAAGTGGAAGAAATCATGAATACGATAAAAAGAAGAAAGCTATCTTGGGATGGGGAAAGATAAAGTTGAAAGGATAGAGTAGAAGGGAACGGAGGAAAGGGTTATGATAATATTGGAATGGGAATGAGGAAAGAAGAGAATGGTAGTGGGTAAAAGAAGGACTATCGGAGGAAGCAAAGACAAATAAGTGACAGAATTATGAAGATTAAAGTAATAGTTAAAGGAAGAAGTTTTTCAGATTCAGCCACAAATAGGCTGCCCATCACAACCTAAATGATCAAAGTTATAATTATGGGGGTCCTAGGTCAGAAGGATTTGAAGATGTATTGGAAACATAAGGATGGAAAATCTGGAATGAAGGAGAAAGGATACTGGTCTTTTACAAAAGGAATGGTTTGGCGACAGGAATCCCCAATACACAGCAGTAATTGGCAGAGGAAGTCTGTGGCAGAATACCAGTTAAATTAATGAAGAATTGAAGAGAAACATTGGTAACAAAGGTAATACCATCAGAAGCATTAGATAGCAATCGGCAGCTAATAGTAATGATGCTAAATTCAGAAAAAGAAACAGCAGGAAAAGAAAATAAATTTATGGAAACCAAAAGGAAGACAAAGAAAAGTGCCAGAAAATAATATGCAGCAAGATACTCACAGGATAAATGGGGCAATGGATGAATGGAAAAGATTTAAAAGGATGCTGGAATAAAAAAAAACTCGTAAAAATGGAAAGTGCAGTTATACAACATCACTCCTGATAAAATCAGACCTTGGAATTAACCAGCCAATTATATTAGGCAGAGGAAAATTAAAGATAGATTGCCTAACATTTGCAGACAACCTAGCAACCTTAAACCATGACATTGTAATAACCACAAAACAAGATCGAACTCTTGAAAGAAATAGTGGAGATAGTGAGTCTACAGGTTTATGACCTGAAATAATAATTTAAAAAAATCCATATGGAGAAAAAATATGGAAAAATCAAAAGAGTACCATACTTCAAGTATCTCGGCGAAACAATCCAAGAGAATGGAACCGAAGCAAAAGCTAATGAAATTAGATGCCAAACAATGGAAACATTTTATTGCCAAACACAAAGCATCTACAGCATAAAGAAGCATCTTCAAGCACACAAAACTGAGATATTAGCATACAGTTATTAAACCGGACTGTCTCTATGGACCAGAAACACTTATTTTGAGCAAGAAAAAAGATTGAGAAAAAAGAACGCAAAAATAATAAGGAAAGTTTGGGCCCAGAACTAATACAGACTCAAAAGTCATCAGAAAATCTTAAAATATGCAGACATTCACAGTGATATTAGAAAATGCAGACTAAAATTTTACAGACACATCATAAGAATGAACCTGACAAGACAAATAGTTGAATTCTATCAAAATCGAAGCAAAGGAATACAATAAAATGGATTGGCGAAATCAAGGACCTCAAATCAGCAGAAATCGCCAATTACGTGTAGTGTATAGCAAAGTATTACACCAATGACTGTACATTTCAAGTGACTCTTCAATTTTAAAAGGGCACAGTGGAGTCTTCTTAGAGAAATCGTTGATAATGAAATATCACAATTAGCTCCAGATCCACGTAACTATGAGCAGTTTGTAAACATCATATAAAAAGCTTCGCACAGTGCATCCCGCGAGGCTACAGAACGAACTACATCCCTGGACTACAGTCCAGCGAAGCCGACTTGTACACTCAATACTGCCATCTGTTTGAGGAAGATCCATTTTCTGAAAAAACCAGAGAATGAGGGGAATTACTAATGCAAGTAATTGGAACATCGAGAAGAAAAACATGGGCTGACCTAATCAGTAACACTGATATGACGCATAATAGCGAAAAAGCATGGACAACTCTTAAGAAACTCACACACGACCCTCGTCAAGCTACGCAGTTATGCAACATTACTCCTGATAATATTACCCACCAGCTACTTCTTAATAGCAAAGCAGCCAGGAAAAGCAAGAACCGGACCACAAGAATCAAGATCATCTGTGACACCATAAGTGAAAATTCCATCATTAGTGCACCCTTCTCTTTCGAAGAAATAACAACCTGCATTAAAGCCCTCCAAAACGGATAAGCTATAGGTGTTGACCGCATTCACGTTGAGCAGATCAAGCAGCTGGAGGAGAGAGGAGTAAAATGGATTCTCGCGATGTTCAATGAATGTTTACACAGTTGTAAGATTCCAAAGCTCTGAAGGAAAGCTTGGGTTATAGCACTACTAAAACCTGGTAAACCTCCAGATGATGCCAATAGCTACCGCCCGATATCACTCCTCAGCCACATCTATAAAGTTTTTGTGAGGACTCTTTCAAAACGCCTCTCACCTGTTATTGAAGACAAACTGATACCTCAACAAGCCGGATTCAGAACAGTCTGCTCCAACTCAGACCAAGTCCTACACCTAACACAATATATTGAAGATGGCTTCGAAAAGGGTTTACTTACTGGAGTAGTCTTCGCTGACCTGACAGCATAAAAAAACTCCTTCCTAAAGTTTTCAACATGACACAGGATTTTGGTTTCACAAAAATAGTCTAAGAACTTCTCAGCAAATAGGCAATTCTACATCAGCTTTCAGAATTAAAAAAGCTGTCCACGCAAACCAAAAAATGGACTACCTGAAGGAAGTGTTCTTGCTCCAGTTTTATTTAACATCTACACCAATGATCAACCCCTGGACAACTATTGTATGTTCTTTATCTACGCTGATGATCTTGCCCTAGCTGCTAAACATGTGACTTTTGAGGCTGTTGAAGGTAAGACATACAACAGCTCTTGAATCCCTTGGAACCTACTACAAGCGGAATGACCTCAAGCAAGAAAAAAGTAGTCTGTGCATTTTATGTAAGCAATGGACTCCATCTGAATGTCAGAGGTAAGAGGAAGCTTTCGCTTCTTATTGCTGATGAGGTCAGAGGATGCCAGGTGAGGGAAAGAGGTATTCCTGTGATAAATGGTGTTAAGTCGCGGCCTTTTTTAGGGTAAATAAAATAGATTTATTAAGATGTCTTAAGGAAATTAATGTCTCTGATGATCATAATTTGTTGAAATTAAAAATTCCAACTGATATACCAGTATGTAATAATAAAATAAACAATTCAAAGTCATTGCGTCAAAGTGTTCAGACCAGTATTTTCCACCAAAATATAAGAGGAATATTTAGTAAAACTGATGACATTACCTTAAGCCTAGAAGAGATTCAAAATTCCAGAAATTTTAATGTAGACGTTTTGTGTATATCTGAGCATCATTTGTCTGATACAGGAATATCTCAGCTGTCCATCCCAAATTATAAATTAAGCTCTCATTTCTGCAGATGTAAAATGGAGAAAGGGGGGGAGTTGCCATTTTTGTTAAAAATAATATTGAATGCAGTAGTGTAGTTGTAAGTAAGTATTGTATAGAACAACACTTTGAATGTTGTGTTACTAAACTAGAATATGATAAGGAAGAGCTGATAGTGATAGCAATTTACAGGGCCCCCTCAGGTAATTTCAGACTGTTTTTATCTCATTTAGAGTCTTTGCTACTAAGTTTTACAAATAGCAAACAAATAGTATTATGTGGAGATTTCAATGTTGACTTTCTAAATCACAGCAATGATAGATTAGATATGGAAGCCTTGATGTTGTCTTTTAACTTAACAGCACTTGTAAATTTTCCTACGAGAATACAAAATAATAGCAGGACTGCAATTGATAATTTTTTTATGGATATTTCTCAGTGCAGTAATTACAGCATACATCCAGTAATAAATGGTATCTCAGATCATGATGCCCAGCTATTATGTATCGAGTCCAGGAACACTGTTAAACAGATAAAGAAAAGCTGGGTTTATAGAAGAAATATTAGTGAAAATAATATAAAACACTTCATAGATACCTTAAACAATGAAAACTGGTTAGAAGTATATAATGCGCAGGGTGTTAATGCGAAATTTGATTCCTTTCTGAATATATTTCTAACACTTTTTGAAGGTAGTTTCAAAAAAAGGAAAATTCTCAACACTCCAAACAATGAACTGGGCATGGGATGGATAACAAAGGGTATTAGAATCTCTAGTAAAACAAAGAGGGACCTTTATTTAAAAATGAGAGAATCAGATAACTATGCGCTGAAAGTTCACTATAAACTTTATTCTAAAATACTAAGAAATGTAATAAGGAAGGCCAAGAACAAGTACATATCGGCGAAAATAGAAAATTCAGACAATAAAATGAGAACAATATGGAATATAATAAAGACTGAAACAGGAAAAACTGTAAATCACTCTAAAGACATAAAAATAGAACAAAATGGACATGTGTATAGCGAAGTAGGGGAGGTTTGTGAAATATTTAACAAACATTTTACGTCAGTAGTAGATAAATTAGGCGTAGAAAAGCAATCCCCACAGAGTGCTCTAAGGCTTCTTGAGACTGCTTTCCCAAATAGCTTTGTGGAGATGAAATTGCCACCAGTAACAGTCTCAGAAATAAATAAACTCATTAAACAATTAAAACCTAAAAATTCTTCCAGCTATGACAATATTTCAAGTAAATTACTGAAAAGATGTTCAGACTGTATCAGTCATGTACTTGCTCACATTTGTAATGAATCCTTAATACAAGGTGTTTTTCCCGATAGACTAAAATATGCTGTTGTAAAACCATTATTTAAAAAAGGAGACGTAACATGTGTAGACAACTATCGTCCCATTTCATTACTTTCAACATTCTCAAAGGTTTTTGAAAAAGTCATGTATAGTAGAGTAATAAAACATGTTACACACTATAATATCCTAACTAATTCACAATTTGGGTTCAAAAAAGGATCATCCATAGAAATGGCTATATATTCATTTTTAAATAACACATTTGAGGAACTGAATAATAAAATGAATCCTGTAGGAATATTTTGTGATCTTGCAAAAGCATTTGACTGTGTAAATCATGAATTACTTTTGAAAAAAATGGAATACTATGGTATTTTTGGGACCGCAGGTAAATGGTTTAAATCATACATTGAAAGCCGAATGCAAAAAGTTTCAATTTTTGATTCTAAAATAAGTAAAGATGCTTCATCAGACTGGGAGAAAATAAAACATGGAATTCCACAAGGCTCTGTCTTAGGTCCCCTCCTCTTTCTGTTATACATCAATGACCTTCCTGGAAATTTATCCGACAAAGTTAAGAGTGTTTTATTTGCAGATGACACTAACCTGACTGTGCGTAAAACACCAAACAGTACTATAGAATTTAATGTAAATGAAGTACTTAGAGTAGTAGCAAATTGGTTTAAGGCAAATTCATTAAAATTAAATTTTGAAAAAACACATTATATTAGGTTTAAAACAAAAAACTATGCACAGCCAGATATATGTATAAACTATAAAAACAACAAAATCTTAGAAACAGAGAGTATAAAATTTCTTGGTATTAAAATAGATCAGAAACTCTGTTGGCATGATCATATCACTACACTACTGGCAAAGTTAAGTAGTGCCACCTTCGCAATACGAACACTTTCTCTAACAGCAGATCTAGAATTAATGAAACAGGTGTACTCCTCATATTTTCATTCAGTAATGTCATATGGCATAATTTTTTGGGGAAACTCTTCACAAAGTAAAAAAGTTTTCATAGCACAGAAAAGAGCTATTAGGTTTCTGTGTAGGGTAAAACCAAGAACTTCTTGCAGACAACTCTTTAAGAAACTCAATATTCTTACAATGTATTCTCAGTATATATATTCTCTCATGAGCTTTGTCATAGAAAATTTTAACCTGTTTACACCTAATTCACAGGTACACAGTTTCAATACAAGAAACAGAAATAACTTGCATAAAACACAAACATCTCTGTCATTAGTACAAAGAGGAGTTAATTATTCTGGGATACATCTGTTTAATAAACTACCTAATCGTATAAAACAGCTTTCAGATAATAAAGATGTATTCAAACAAAAACTTAGAGATTATCTTATTGGCAACTCCTTCTACTCCATTCAAGAATTTGAAGAAAATAATTAATTGTACTCATTATGACGTTAGCAAAACTCAGTTGCAAAAATGTATGTTTATTATTATTTCTTGTATTTGTAAAATATGTATATATATATATATTTACTATGATATGACTCATATTATGTGTATATGTATCAACAATGACATGTTTCACATCCCAGAGGTACTTCCTCAGCAGGGATCCATGGAACAAGATTGATAAATAAATAAATAATAAATAAATAAATGCTCTCAGCAAAAGCTGAATGTGACCTGGAATGGATCAACTCTGTTGCACAGTGAAAATCCAAAATACCTGAGCGAAACTCTTGATAGAGGTCTCAGTTTTAAAATCTACTGTCGCAATCTCAAGATGAAAATATCAGTACGCAACAACATCTTAAGAAAGTTGACCGGATTTAGCTGGGGAGCTACGCCAAGCATCATCCACACCTCTGCCTTAGCATTATGCTACTCTGCAGCAGAGTATGCAAGTCCTGTGTGGCAAAAATCCAGTCATGCTAAGAAAGTAGACGCTGCGCTCCACAGAACATGCCGGCTCATCACAGGTTGTCTCAGACCATCGCCTGTGAGTAAAGTGGAGATACTAGCTGGCATCGCCCCTGGAGATATACGCTGGGAAGTTGCCACCAGCATGGCAAGGCTTAAAGTGAATGTAGACGTCTGACACTCCCTACATGGCTATACACCAGCGCCATCAAGACTGAAGTCCCGTTCAAGCTTCATGTGAACTTCAAAGCCATCAACTGGAGCTCCAAGCAATGAAAGAATACTGGCTTGGGAGAAGAGATTTACAAGGGTTCGAGTGGATCAAGCCAAAAGAGGGTCTACCACCTGGGTCTGAACAACCATGGCCCATATGGAAGTCACTAAACAGGCTTCAAGTTGGAGTTGGCCGCTGCAAAGATACATTTACCACTTGGTGATACCTGGAAGAACAGCCAGATACCACATGTTCGTGCAGGGAGAGATAAACCATGTTTTTTTTTTTAACTGCTTTACGTCTCTCAACAGCGAGGTCTTTAGAGACGGGAAAGGATGGGGGCAAGGAATGGGAAGGAATTTGGCCATGTCCTTTTGAAGAAAGCATCCCGGCATTTGCCTGGAGTGATTTGGGAAACCATGGAAAACCCAAATCTGGATGCCCGGACGGGGATTCGAACCGCCGTCCTCCTGAATGCGAGGCGAGAACGCTAACCATTACACCGCAACGCTCGGTATAAACCATGGGACATTTGCTGTCTTGTTCACAAATTGGAATAAATGTATCTCAATCTGACCTCCAATCGGCTACTGACAAAGCCATCGCATTGGCAGAAAAACTACCACATGTTTGATGCTGTCATCAACACGAGAAGAAGAAGAAGACAGCTACTCTTCATCTTGGCCATGGATGAGATAATGGATAAGGTGGCAGGAATAACTGGGAAGAAAACGTGGAACACATGGCTTTTCCAGATGACCTGATCATCTGGTGTAATAGTTTAAAGGAAGTTCAGTGGCAGATAAGAAAAAAAGGGCAGACATTGTTGGTCAATATGGCATAAAATTCAATGTCGAGCTAAGTCATAACCACAAAGGAGAGGAATTATGAAGGTAGGAGAACAGCTGAAGAAGGTGGATGGTTTTTAAATATTTGGTAAGTGAAAGTAACAGTGTAGATACAAGTGAAAGAGGGAGGTAAGCACAAACAATTTTTAAGAAGTGTCAGAATCCCTAAATGGATCAAGGATGTGCCACAGATAAGTAAGGAAATAATTTATCGGGCAAACTAAATTCCTATTCTCACCTTTAATGTAGAAATTTTGACATTGAAGTAGAAAGTCAGTAAGATACAAATGAGTGAAATGCAATTTCTCATAAGCAGAATAAAGTTTATAAGAGTGGACAGGATAAGAAATGAGAAGGTTAGGGACACAGTGAAGGAGAAATCCTGCAAGAAAGGAAAAAGAAGGCAAGACTCAAATGATACAGAAATATTAAGAGAATGGGTTAGTGTAGAATACCAAAGAAAATATACGATGATACAAAGCAAATGGCACAGAAGCATACTAAGGAATATATAGCTGAGTATGTTCTGAAGAGAGGAGAGGATTGGAGTCTTGGTGGGAAGAAATGTAGTGTGTGTGTAAAACAGATCAGGCCAGTGATTGGAAACTATGTAGGATGATGACTACGCCAAACATCAACCAAGATTAAAATTCAATCTTGATGAGAAAAGATTTCATAGCAAAATATTTTCAGTTTCACAAGTATTCTACGTGCTAAATTAGGTGTTTCTTGTTACACTCAGTATTTTATATAACCTTTTCCATATGGAGAGATAATAAATAACTAGTGTTCGGATCTTTAGGACCAAAAAATCGCGAAATATGCAGGCAAATATGACCTTAAAAATAGGTAAATATGACCTAAAAGAGACAAAATATGACCAAACATTAAATTTTTTATTCTTTAAAAATGCTCAAATGTACATAATTTATTTTATGTAGCTGTGTCGCTTTCAAGTAGACAGCATAATTTGCTTCTATGCACTCACTGTACGATTGGGAAATTAATTTTGTTGAAAGTTATTTTCTTGTTCCTGTAAAAGAATGGATTACTAGAATTTTACTTTTAAAAATGGAAATTTACTATACATTTGTTGCGAATTAGTGTACATACCATTTTTTATTCTTGTTTGATGCCAGCATTGCAGTATATCACCACATGCATCTTCAAGTTCTCGAAGAGGAATTTTCTCCGGTTGTCACTTAAAACTGTCTTGTAGTGTGAGAAGCTTCGTTCGACATCGCAAGATGTGACGGGAGCGTACTTAAACAGAGTCAGGTCACTGCAATTTAGTTGTGGGTCGTCTTCAGTCAAAACAGATTCGCCACCATGTAAAATTTCACTAATTTTACAAATTGTTTTATATCCCTCATTCCCACACAACACTTTATCAAATTTGTTTTTCAGCAAACTAGCCACACTGCCCCCTGCTTGGCCTATTTCGGTTTCCACACTTTTAACGACCGCCAAACTTTCATTCAGTTCTAGACCAATTTCTTCAAGACGCGAAATCGCAGTTGTGATGCCTGAAAAACTTTATGTACGCCAAATTTCTGAACAAATTACTGGAAAACAGTTCTTGGACAATTTTTATGGAAGATGCTTCACTGCTATCAAAATTAGAAACTATTTTCCGTATGTTTTCATAATATTCACAGTAATAGCTAACTGCATCGAGCCATGTGCCCCAACGAGTAAGTACTGGTTGTGGTGGAAGAGCGATGGAAGGTGCGTCTTCTCTAAATTTTGCCACTCTCATTGGAGCTTTAACAAAAATCTTTTTTACATTTGATATTAACCTATCAACATCAGGGAAATTTAGTCTTACTTCCTCGGCAACTCTATGTAATCCATGAGCGAGACAGGTTAAATGCACCATCGAAGGATACAACATCTTCAGACATTTCCCAGCCTTTACCATGTACGGCGCAGCGTCGGTCACTAATAGTAAGACATGTTCTCGCTTAACTTCACCGCTCCATAACAGTTTCATAGCGTTGTCGAAACGGACGGCAATTGTTGAATGGTTTACTGATTCAAGAGCTTCACAGTCCAGTAAAAATATATCACCCGGTCTGTCAGAAAGTAGGGTTCCAACGATAACATTTACAACGTATCTCCCACAAGCACCAGTACTTTCATCCATTGATACCCAGATCTTATTGGTGCCTATCTTAGTTCTGATTGCCTGCAACACATTTTCATAACAAGACGGTAAATAGTTCTTCCTCAATGTAGATTCGGTTGGAATCGTCTGTGTTGTGTATTTCTCCAAGAACGATTTGAAATGCTCATTGTTCACTTTATTAAGTGGGATGTTGAATGATACCATCATTTCACAGAGTTCTTTAGAAAAAATTGATAATTTGGAAGATGACGAAGCTGTAGATGTATCCATCGCTGTTTGCTTTGTCGAGTTGAATGTCGTATTACGTTATTCTTGTGTCTTGATGTATTGCAGTGCTGCTGCACATGAAATCGCTTTGTTGCATTCACTTTAGTTTCACATAATTTACAGAAAAGAACTCTTTCATCTGTGCTAAAATACTCCTCTCCAAATTCCTTTACGTAACTCCGTAACTTTACACTTTCAGAAAGTTTTGTTTTTGGCATGGCGGTACTCACTGATCCACTGCAGATTTAACACTGGTTCAGGATTATTTTCAAAAGCATTGGTGACAGTGCGTGAGTGACTGAAGGCTTTGTGCTTGTTTCGACGCCTAGAGTCTGGTATGTGGGGAATACCTGACCCAGGTAGGGACGGGTTTCCCGTTAAGCAGCAGTTTCGCCGTACTGAATCATAGGAAGACAATTGATTCCTCTCAACTCATCGGTGGGTCACTGCAGTGGACTCAATTCCCGCGATACCGTCGCAAGTGAGACATTGATTGACGCGGCTCGATACAGGCATGCTTCTGCTGCTGCATAGTCGAATTTAAAAAGCGGGAGGAACATTAACGTTTAGAGAGTGACAATAATTTATAACTTTAATTCTTGACTGGTGAATTCTGAACAATTTGGTTACAATTAGTTTCGTTTCTTTCTCCAATGTATAACAGGAATATATTTCTCTGAATAATTATCTTAATTTCTTTTCATCTACAACTTCTATCAAAAATTACCAGTTTTTTCCTCAAAATATGACCATATGACCATAAAAATTGCTGAAATATGACCATAATTAGGAAAATGGCCCAAATATGCATTTATAGGCTATATAAAATTCATTTAAATACAATCAGAAACGTTGAATCAGTGTTTATTTCTGCATTTCAGCTCAAAAAGAAGGCAGGAAAAAAATATGACTTTTCCTAAAGATCCGAACCCTATAAATAACAAAATAACCCATTTTTCAATCAAGTATCCTAAATATATCATTTAACAGTGTTCCTCAAATAGTTTTTATGTTCGTCTGGCCGTCTTGCCTTCATAAGTGGTAAGTGATGGGTTATTTTCCTTGTCTTATCTTATTTTAGTTGCTCAACAGCAGTTTCTTTGTCATCATTATCCAGGTATGAAGTTAGGCATATTATTAAAATTTAACCCAACAGTTCTCAAGAATCATACCCACCAGCACCTGCACGTGTTAAAGCACCATCAGGCTGGATCAGGGAGGTACAACAGGCCCAGGTTCAAATCCCAAACCTCACATACTGGGCATCCTGTTTGTGTGTGTTTTTGGCAGTTTTCTGCAATCATCTGGGTGAATGCTGGGATAGTCCACTTCATATACTACACATAACACCAACAAAAAAATACACTTGTTACATATAACACAAATTACACATTTCATAGCAGATGGCAACACATCCACTCCCCCCCCCCCCCCCAAAACCAAAACTATGCCAGGTCTAGCAAGCCAGCAGTAGATGAAACCTTGCTTCGAAAAATGGCCTCTGAAAGAGGATGCGCTGAACGGCACCCAAAGTGGAAATGTTCTAAAGATAATGACAATAATTTAATTTGACTGCGATGGAGCACACGCTCCTGTGGCAATTTCACTACACATTCATTCCTCTCCCTCCCTTTTTTTCCTGCACCCACCTACTTTTGCCCTCTATAAAATTCTTTCAACATTTTTTGTAAATTATTAATCATTTCTCATGGTAACTTATTGCAATCCCTGGCCCTGATGAAACACTTCCTTAAGAAACTAAAGACTTTCATTTTATCTAAATATCTAGAAGATTCATACAGCAGTCAAATTTGTGATGGGAAAAATTGCCAAACAATTAATTCCACAATGTTCGAGCAATGCGACAGAAATTCGTATCTCCCAAACTGTATGCTACTCATTATCAACTGCAGCCAGTCTATAATTAATTTATTGTGTAACTTGGCACACAAATTAATATTTCTGCTACTCTGACACACCAACAAAAGAAAAAATTCTTATGTCATTCAATGGTCACATGAATGCAGAATAATCTATTTTCTCTCATTATATTCATCATTGACTCATTAATGTTCTATCTCACATTCAGACAGTGTTTTTCCTTACCAATGCAAAGTTTGTAGCTCGACCTTTGAAACAAATTGTGAGGTATCTGTTAAATTTTGTAACTGCACGACAAAATTTTACTCTCAGAACAATGAGTTAGATTGAATAATATTGTTTTTTTTTTTTCTATTGTCAGTTTCTATGTTAATTTAAGCTACAAAGCAGATTTTTACAGTTGTTGAGATAGTATTTTGCATTGTATCAGCATTTGCCTGGAGTAGTATTCAGAAAGTTCATCTTTAAATTATTTATTTTCGGTTAAACTGTTAAAGTTACGAGATTTTTCATAATAACTAAAGTTGACGTTTGCTGTAAGATCTAGCGATCTGTAAAGTTTCAGATAGAGTTATTTTAGTTGTCAAGGTCAAAATTGGATGGCGAAACATTTGACATTCGATTTGATATATGATCAGCCTTCCAGAAACTACCCATGTGAAACGGAAGTTTGGGATTTTCCCATGTTCCATGAGTACCAAAACTTTCCTTATTCGCAGCAGCTGCAAGTGCAGTCATTCGCCCGGAGTCGTGCAGAAACTGTGAACGCGTCAAGAGGTAACTCAGTCATGCAGAAACTGTGAACACGTCAAGATGTAAGAACAGTCGTGCAGAAACTGGGAACGCATCAAGATGTGAGCTCAGTCTTTAAGGAACCGCGAGCGTGGTAACATGTAGCACATTTGGCCGGTCAGTTTTCGCTTAGAGCACTACTGTGCTACCTTGTTGGCGACATGTAGGCATCGTAAAGTTATAAAGTTTCAGTCTGAATAACAACTATGTAGCAGTGAAGGAGTATTACGCCATGTGGGGCCTCGGGATTACTTAAGTGTTGGTCGGTTTCAAACCAACTGTGACAGTAGAAGGGCATGACGAACTTTTACCTACTTACAAGTGATAATCAATTGAACTTTGAACCTTGTGGTCTGGCTCGAACGGTTAATCAAACTTGCAAACTTTCCTTCTGCGACTTTGTTTGCTTGCCTATTCAGTTATTGACTGTGCATAATTTTCAGAATATACCGAGTTTAAACAACAGCTGACTCTTAAACATTATTTACCGATACCTATTCCTTAGCTTGAGGTAGAAAAGAAGCTGAGTGGCGACCTGTATATTGTAGCATAGTCATAACTGGACTCCAATGCTACACATGGTCAGAGTTAAGACAAAGCTCTTTATGCAGTACCCCGCTGCACATTTAGGTCTTACAAAATCTTAAGAAACTAATATCTAATTGGCTGGTTTCCACATATTGCTAAGATGCTATTACATTCACTGACTAATTATATCCCACATATAACAAGTCCTTTAATGAATCACTTGACAATGGTGGCAGAGATTGTGACCGCCGAAACGTCGTGGTCAAACGATGGACTAACTCGGCTAGCTACCCGAGAAAATTTTATTCATTTACAACGCCGAGAAAATCTCCAGTCTTACAAAGTCCTTTAATATTACAAGAATTGTTTTTATTGGGTTTTTATTTCTGTTGGTAAGTTGATCCCTCCTTCTGAGTCATCGTTCAAATGTAACAGTTCCATTTGGAAATCTATGTATCGGAACATTTCAGAATTCAAGTCTTACCAATATACGTGTGTCAGATTTCAACAATGGGCATGCTCTATTCAAACACTTTGTGTGCATCCTGGGTCATAGATTTAACTGCCACCATAATTCCAAATAATTTCCCACTAAGGACAAGAACAAAGTAAAATTTAATGTGTTTGCTTAGCTTATGATTTCTATACATCACAAAAATTTGAGACATACAGCATCATCTAGTGCAAAGTAATTAAGATACAAATATTCACCAAAATGTTTCACATTTGGGGGTTGCCATTGGATAAATACTGGGAAAATAATCAACATTCGACTTTTCTCATTATTTGAGGATGAAACCATGTAAGTGTACCAAATTACCCATCCCCAGGCCAATTGAAAGTATAGTGTAATGATGATGTTATACTTTTTTTTTTAATTAAATGAATTTCACCAACTTCTAAGGTAAGGAGGGGAATGAAGAAAAATGAAAAAAATTAGCTGAAATCAAGTAAGTTCCACCTATAATGAAAATCTGATTTCATGCTTGGAGTAGATAAGGGGTCAGAAATTCACTAATTTTAAACTTTTCTTATGATTTGGAGGAAAGACTAAGTCTGTGAAATTCATATATGAACAAATTGATAAGAGGAATGAAACAAAATTTGTTTCCATAACAAAAATTTGAGTCATGTAGCATCAACCAGACCAAAGATATTAAGATATAAAAATAGCCTGAACTACTTCGAGAAAAGAGCAGGCAATGTCACCATTGACTCGAATTGGCAGGCCAACAGTTTCCAATCGTATTAGAAAAACAAAATACATCCTACTCTGCTATTTATTAAATAGTGTAATAGTAACTAACTGTTGCCTGCTACTTTGTACACATAGGTTGTTAATGTATATACCTCTTAAACCATTTTGTCAATTAACATTTCACCAGCAAGAAAAAAATTGTAATTTAATTCTTCCAAATAATATGCTGCCACTTGTACACTGAAATCATGATAGTCATTTCAACTGCAAGAAGTAATTTTAAAAGGATACTAATTTCTTGACACTTTTATCTTAATCTCTCAGTTTTTTGATGATACATCAAAATAAAAGCTACCTTATTCCACTTTTAAGAATAGGGATTGTACATCATTCGAAACCCGATCAAAAATCTAGAACAGTTTTTGAGAGAATCACATTCAGCAAAATAAGGATACTAGTTTTTTAACACTTTTATTTTAATTTCTCAGTGTTTCAATATCACGTCAAACTTATCCTATTTTACTCCTTAAATCATGGAATATACATTACCTGAAACACCATCAAGACCAGTAGTTTTGTGTGAATTATGTTCAACGAAAATTGGGCACTATTTTCTAGATTCTTTTATTCTAAATTTCTCGGCTTTAATACTTCACATCAAAATGAATACACCCTACTCAACCTTCTGGACTTGGGAATGTACATTATTCAAAACCTTGTTAAAATCCAACCGCTAGTGTTTACGTGAATCTTTATCATCCAAAAAGACAGACACACGCATTTTTTTAAAAAAGAGTTAATTCCTTCTCTGTAACTTATGAGCAAAAACCCAAACTCATTTTTTGTTAAAAATATTTTAAATGTAATAAGTCTTATTAAATTTATAGATAAAATCTTAACCTATTAGTTTAGAAACCTTTTTTTCAAAATAAGTGATACTGCAAAGTTATCAGTTACATGAACAAAATAAAATTGTACATTCATATCTTCACAGTTCAAAATTTTTAACTAACAGTACTTAATTTTTGAAACCTATGAAAAGAATGATAGCAGAATTATGCTTACCAAATAAGTATTGTCTGTGCAAAACTACTTATCTCAGAAACACCCATTTGTACACATATTTTATTTATATCCAGATTTTCATCTTGACCCAGTAGCTTTTCCACAATGTTCCTGTTGGCATTATATGGCCCCCTCTTCAGTCCAGATAGTCTGATTAGATCATCCTGAAAGTAGTGAAAGATGTTATGTTAACAATACTGATGAGAAGGCAGTTTTTTTTTTTAGGCAATAAGAAAGCAAATCAATTAATTATCAGGAAAGCAGTGACAAAAAGATAAGCATGATTCACAATATTTTGGTATAAACCTGTTTAATTAAATAGACCAGTAAAACGGCAAAGGGGTTGGATGCAAGCACACAGAATCTCATCATGTGATTAAAATAAAAGTGTCATTTGGGAGAATACAAGAAGTAAGGTAAAATACAGGGTGCGGCATAAAGATCTGATGGTTTTAAAATAAAAACAACATGAAAAATAAAAGTGATACAAAATATTTTATTGCTTATTATAGAAGTTTTTTATGTAAATTAATGAAAATAACATCAAAACAACTGATTTCATCCATTTAAGATGTGAAAATGTCCTTTAAATGATGTCCGGCTTTGACCAAGCATTCTTCCAGCCTTGCAGTGAAGCTGTTGAACGCCTGCTGTAACATTGCACAAGGCAGGTTGGCGATTTCTTGGCATATGGCTTCTTTCAGAACGTCCAGTGTGCGGGGTTTGTTTGAGTAAACTGTTTCTTTAAGGAACCACCACAAGAAAAAAATCGCAAACGCTAAGGTCTGGAGCACGAGCTGGCCATTCAATGTCCCCAAAATGTGAGATTAGTCGACCATGAAACTTGTTTCTCAAAACGTCCATAACCTCATTGGCTGTATGGGCAGTTGCCCCATTCTGCTGGAACCATATCCTCCTGCACACTAAATGATTTCTCTTAAGTTCAGGGACCAGGAAGTTATTCAACATCAACAAATAACGTTGCAAATTGGCCGTAATGGTTCGACCACCCTCTTCAAAGAAGTATGGCCCCATGACACACCTTTTTGTTACGCCACAACACACGGTAACCTTAGGACTATGCAGAGGACATTGATGCAGTTGTTCTGGATTTGTAAGGGACCAGTAACGAAAGTTTTGTTTGTTTACATAACCATCCAGATGGAAACGTGCCTCGTCATTCATCATTAAAATTTTTTCATAAGTCAACATAGCAATCATTTCTTCTGCAAATGCTTTACACTTTGCATAGACATTAGGCTTTAACAGCAGGACAATAGTCATTTTGTATGGGTGGAAGTGCAATATTCGTCTTACTGAGCGGTCAGACGTGAAAAGCAGCAGCTTGTTTGCGGGCCGACCGCCGAGGACTGGCTTCCGCAGCTTCTCTTACTCAATCGATATTCTCTGGTGTCCTGGATGACCTTGGTTGACCTGTCAACTTCTTTTTTAATGCTGAACCGGTAGCTCTGAAGGTGCTCACCCATAGCATAATTGTGTTGTTAGTTGAGACTCTTTCTCTCCGACCCACATTAAAACATCTACAGAACTGCCGCTGAGCAGCAATGCAGGAAACGCAACTTTAAAAAAAAAGCCTCAACAACAAAATCACGGTGCTCACCCGAACACTGCTCCATGGCTACTACAAATGTACACGTGTGGGCTCTGGAATGTGCCTATCCCCACCATCCCCCACCATCTACTCGCTCGACAATACGGCGGCAAAAACCCTCAGATCATTTTGCCACACCTTGTATTATAATTGGAAATGGTGGTAGACAGTAAAACATATCTGACGAGGTTAAGAGTGTTTTATTTGCAGATGACACTAACCTGACTGTGAGAAAAACACCAAACACTAATCTAGAATTTAATGTAAATGAAGTACTTAGTGAAGTAACAAATTGGTTTAAGGCAAATTCATTAAAATTTAATTTTGAAAAAAACAAATTATTTTAGGTTTAAAATAAAAAATTATGCACAGCCAGATTTACAAGTAACTTATAAAAATAACACAATCTTAGAAACAAAGAGTATAAAATTCCTTGGTATTAAAATGGATAAGAAACTCTGTTGGCACGAACATATCACTCCACTATTGAAAAAGTTAAGAAGTGCCGCCTTTGCAATATGAACACTTTCTTAAACAACAGATCTAGAATTAACGAAACAGGTATACTCCTCATATTTTCATTCAGTGACGTCGTATGGCATAATTTTTTGGGGAAACTATTCACAAAGTAAAAAAGTTTTCATAGCACAGAAAAGAGCAATTAGGAAGCTGTGTAGGGTAAAACCAAGAACTTCTTGCAGACATCTTTTTAAACAACTCTTACAATGACTTCTGAATATCTATATTCTCTCATATGCTTTGTCATAGATCATTTTAACCTGTTTGTATCTAACTCACATGTACACAATTTCAATACAAGAAACAGAAATAACTTGCACAAAACTCAAACATCTCCGTCATTAGTACAAATAAGAGTTAATTATTCTGGGATACATCTGTTTAATAAACTTCCCAAGAGTATAAAACAGTTTGCAGATAATAAAGATATATTTTAAGAAAAACTGAGAAATTATCTTATTGGCAACTCCTACTCCATTCAAGAATTTGAACAAAATAATTAATTGTATTCAATATGATCTGTTGCAAAACTCAGTTGTAAAAATTAATGTTTATTTTTATTTGTCTTTCTAACATATGATTGTTTTCACTATGATTATGACTCATATACTACATATGTGTATAAACCATGACATGTTTCACATCCCAGAGGTCCATCCTCAGCGGGGATCCATGAAACAAGATAGATAAATAAATAAATAATAGTAATAATAAATATTGAAACATGATACTTAGAAGGGAAGGAAAAATTAAAATTGTTTTAAAATAGTAAAAAAGTGATAGGTTGTTTACTAGTGGGGTTTTACTAGAGGTAGAGATAAGAGAGATGCAAAGTGTCAAACATGTATTGGTAAACTAAGTTCTCTTCTACAAAGTTCAGAAGGTGTTGCAGTTTCTGGAAATATTCTGACAGCTCTCTATTTAAATTAGTAGTCTAGGTTAAGAAAGCAGGCTTGACATAATTCTTGGTTAGCTAAGTAGACTTGGTGTTTACATATACTGTTTCGGCGATCAAACTCTCTGTTGTCATCTTCCAGTGAAATGCTGACCAGGTTGGAAGACCAGTGTGTATTGCTGATTGATGAACATGACAGTAGTCAGGCACTAATTGACTGACTTGGCAACAGCTGGGCTTTGAGGAGGGGTGGCAACAGTGCCAACTAACAGTCGCAGTTGCCTTCAGCTTGCCGTTGTAGTGGATGGACAACGAATTTTGGGCTACAGTTACTTAAGTTACTGAAGTTGAGCGAAAGTTGATAGCATGTAGCAACAGTTGAAATCAGGGGCAGTTACAACAGAGATTCAAAACAGTTAGAAGCTCTGGAATGCAAGCACACAGGCAGCAATGACATCAAAGTGGATCAGATAATCAGCAGAATTAAGCTGTAGAAAGATGTCATTGGGAGGCAGCTGGTAAGAAAAGAATTATCGCTATTGGTCAGAATTAATCCCCACTATGAACTGTATGGTGGGGAAGTTGGACCAAACTGGGAGACATGAGGAGAAAGAGGATGGATTCGGTCAGACTTGGTCGATCTGAGGGAGCTAAGATGTGATGTAGCAAGGCGACTACAAAATGCAGGAGAAGCCAACGACGACTTCAGCAGCCAGATTAACAGGTGGGAGAGAATCATTGGATTATGAGTAAAGCAGAAGGCCGTATTAGATTAAAGCAATGGGAGTTATAGTCCAGAAAGGAGTAAAGGGAATTAGGCATGTAATTATTGTACATAACTGATGTAATAAAGTGTACATATGTAAATACCCTCACTGGGAGTGTTATTTATAAGTACTATTGCTCACATGACTGAAGTGTCTTACCCACAATTATATGTTCCCTTCGGGAGGTGGCAAGGCGAACATGGAAAAAAGTTCGCTCGTTTATCACACCGTGGAGTATATAACTAGGAATGCCATTATCACACAGACTTAATAACCGACAGCTACGCTTCACGAAATTGGTAACTATAAGGTTTTGGGACAGCTGACAAGATTGGACATGAGATGATTTTGAACTACTTCAGTGAAGAAATAGTCCCAGAAGCTTCTGGTTTGCCAATATCTTGATGGATTAATAGTCAAAGCAATGTCTCAGTTCAAGTCTATGTTCTGTCAATGGAGATTTCTCCTGTCTCAGATGAATGTGTTGGGCAAACTGCACTGAGTATGGTACTGTCACACCTAGTCGTACTTTTTCCGAGATTCATAAGGAATACTATAAACCCTAACATATGAGGAGGAAGGTCATGTTTTTATCTTTTGGTGGTATGAAGATGGCCTTAAACCCATTTGTTGCTAGAACCTTTCCAACCATTTATGTTGTAACACCATAGTGCAATAGGTTTAGCCCTAATTCAGGCTTAATAACAATGATAATGGGCTACATACACATCTACCTAATCTTCTTACAGTATTCTGGTGTTACTATGTTGAGGGTTGAAGGCAGCAACAGGAGAAAAACGTAATTTATCACGAACACACAAATATACACAATATTTCGGTCTTAAGCCTTCTTCATTCTCTTTAACATGAAGAGGGTTTAAGACTGAAATATTGTTTATATTTGTGTGTTCGTGATATATTACGTTCTTCTCCAGTCGCTGCCTTCAACTTTGGAGAGTGATGAGTCATTTTCCCTTTCCTTGTAATTTATATTGCCTAAAGCTGTTTCCTTTTTTTAATTATGTTGAGGGTTGGGAGGATGCTGATAAGAAATGGGATTATATTCCCAATGCAACAAAAAAATTAAAAACAATCTGCACTTCCCAAAGGAAGGCTTTGCTCTATATGTTCTGGGAGTTTATAGTACTCCTTGTGAATTTAATTAAACATTAAAAAAGTACATTGCATTTATGTTAAGGTGCAATACCAAGTGCTGTGTGGGACATGCCTGACTCATTCGTCTAGTGTAGGAGTAATCTCTAGTGTTGAAACATAAACTTAATCTGAGACTGGCTTTGACCCTGAATTCACCAAGATGCTGATGTACTAGAGGCTTCTGGGACTGTTTTTTCATAGAAGTAAATGAATAGCTCCTCACATAAAATATTGCCAAATGGGATTATGGTTACCAAGTCAGTAAAGCCTGGATGTCAGTTATTGAAGCTGTGCAACATCAGCATTCTGAATTCCCTACAGCACGGGGTGCTGAATGCTAATGCCTACTCCCAGTTATTGCAAAATCAGCCAGTCAACACCCAGTCATTGTCGTATCATCCAATGAACAACATGATCTTATGGCCCAGTCAGCAGTTCACTTGAAGATGGCAAGGAAGAGTCTGATCAACAAAATATCGTGTGAAAACACCATGTTTACACAGTGTACCAGAGAACATTATATTAATTAGTTGTTGAGGTTTTTGGGTTGTGGGAACCAAAGGAACACAATACAGCGGAACTCTGGCATGGTATGGATTTGACAAGTTGTTGGTAGATTCCCAAAATTATCTGAAACCTGATGTCTTTGCATAGTGTGAGACACTAAAATGTTCTGGTGTTAGTAATAAACAGTTCATACCTCAACTATAAGCATGTTGTGTTGCCTCTAGATAAGTTTATGATTGAAAAATGACCACCACCAAGATTGTGTACCCTCAATTAAGGAAAGTTGAATTTAAAGTCACTGTTGTCATAGAAATATTCAATCACCACTGTATTGTTCAAAATTTTTTTTTACAAAGTCACAAACTTAGGCTTCGAACTAATTTTTCAAAATAAATTACTGCAAGTACTACAAACTAAATCGAGACAGACCAACCTCATTAGCCCCTTAACTGTTTTACAGTCATATGAGGCTTCACAACTAATTCCACCTAACGCCGATAAATTTCAAAGATGGCCTCTTCTAACTGTTGCATGATGGTATCGCTTGCTACCGCCCACCTTAGCTAAGAGTGGGGAGGCACGGGACAAGGGTGTGTGGTTACTGCACAATTGATTTTCACGAACTGCATGGGGCTAGTCCCAGACCCTCCTATAAATAAGCTACCAATGTTTTTTTTTTTTTTACTTATGGCTTTATGCCTTGTCGAAGGGTAAGGTCATTAGAGGTGGGGTGGGACTGAGGACAAGGAACAGGAAGGAATTAGGTCATCACCTTTTTGAAGGAAGCATTCGCCTGGAGTGATTTGGGAAAAGCCATGGAAAACCCAAATCTGGATGCTCAGACAGGGATTCGAACCCACGTCCTCCCAAATGTGAGACCACTACCCATGGGAAACTGTATTCTTCAGCATTCTCACGCCATGTGGCTCCCCGGAGTATGGAAAAAATATAACCTTCAACGCTTTTATTGCGATATCCAAAATCTTCAATCACTCAATAAATTCCTGTCAGTCTGAAATTCAAAAGTAGATAGCCAGACTTGCAAATGTTATATTCAATCCTAATGAAATTTTTTTGTAGCTACCATACTTTAGCCGTAAAAAATTATTTTCTGAAATTTCCAAAAATGTCCAAAATTTTAAAGCTACAATGGTGAAATGACTTAACTTGCTTCAGTTTTCCTACTCTTTCATTTGATACCAATATCCACTTGTTTACTATTTTCTAACGGGTTGAATGAAAATTATTATACAAATTTTCATTTCGCAAACTGATTTCTTTTGAAATATTTGACTTACAGCTCTGAAACTTGCTTTAAACAGTTCTACATCCCATTTTCAATAAGAAATCATCACTCTCTAACTGTAATAACACTTCTTCAATGGCTTTCTCATTATTCCAGTAAATCAGAAAATTTTCTTTTACACCCAAATTCTTACGCTATGTTTACTGGAAGAAGCCTTATTAACGAGTTTGTCTGTAATATTCTTTCGCGGATAATAGCCAAAACATTGCATCAATTCAAAAACCAATTGCATTTTCATGCCTAGAAAAAATTCCTATTTCATTTAAATATAAAACCCTCGATGAAAGTTAAAACCTGTTGATACCCAATTTTCCAAATCTTCTCCAAACATCCTTTAGTCTCCAGCTACCTTTCTCAAAATTTAATATGATATTTAAGCTGTAATCACACTTCTTTTAAGCTATATACCATCTTCCTATCTTTCAAATTGTTACTTCTAGAATTTTAACTGTGATTACCGCGTCATTCTGATTCCATTACAAACTCAACTTTAAAATACCAATATTTCTTCAGAGAGATTTCCTAGCTGGAAGGTATCTCATTTTACTAGTTATAGTACGAAATAGTTCTGAAAATAAAGGCAATATTTTCTTTTCAAAAAGTCTGAATTCAGTGTACCAGATAAGCTAATACTGCATTCTGATTCTATATACTTGTTTACTTTGAAATATGACTTGAATTATCTAAGCAAATGACTCCAAACCTAATCTGTAATGTTATTTAAATGAACTCACTGCTCTGTGAACAAATTTGGTTATGAAGTACCAAAATTTTAGGTTACCTGACAGCCCAATGGTTTGTGGGTGTGAACCTGGTACCCAGTAGTGTCCAAGAAGTGTCCTCTCGGGTTGAGATCAGATGAATTTGGTGGTCAACACATCAATGCGAGTTCACTGTCATGCTCCTCAAATCACCAAAGCATGATTTTGGCCTTGTGATATGGACAGTTAAATTGTTATAAAAAGTCACCACCAGCACGGCATGCATGAACAGATGAAGGCCAACCATAATAATTTTCACATAGTCCACAAAAGTTATTGTGCCTTCAATCATTACCACAGGGTCCCTGGAAGCCAAGGTGAATATCCCCCCATAGCACAATACTGACTCCACCTGCCTGCATCCATGGAGTAATACACGTTTCAAGCAGCCATTCATCTGTATCCAGACACATCCATCGACCTGGTGCAGCAAGAAACATGATTCATCCAACCATGTGATAGATTTCCATTGATCCATGGTCCAATGTTGATGTGCCCATTGCAATCTTAACTGATGTCATGGGTCAACATGGCAAAATATATGAGTCAACAACTGTGGAGCCCAATGTTCTACAATGTGTGCTGAATAGTGTGCTACTAAACACTTGTGGTTCCACCAGCATTGCACTCTGCCATCAGATCTGTTGCAGATCACACCCTATCATGCTTTACAGTAGGCAAGTCTCTCACCTTCATGTTCTGTGATGAGATGTGGACACCCATCACCTTGTCACATACTCGTGGTGTTACCAACTTTCAACCACTATCTATATATGCTCACTACAGTAGCATGTGAACAGTTGACCAGCCTCACCATTTTTGAGATGCTTGTTCCCAGGTGCTGAGCCACAACAATCTGCCCTTTGTCAAAATCATTTTTCTCAGTGGATTTCCCCAATGGTCCCATGAACTGCCATAAGATGACTCCCCACACCTCTCTTCGCCACTTATATATTTTCCTTACCGCTTTATGTACCCAAAACGTAACGGCAGCATTTAATCTCACAGTGGCTCATCAGTATATATATATATATATACAAACTGGTAAAACAGAGGCAGGCATGTGGATATATGAAATGTGTTGTGTGCATGGTATGTCCAATAACTGAATGTTCTCTCCGTGCTGGGACTGGAAGAGACAGTTGTGCAGGGACAGGATCCGTGTGATAGTTTGGGAAAATCAAGAGGTAAGTGTTTGTGGACCATGATTTTACTGTGGTTGCTTGGTCCCTTGAAGCACTTGTGGGGAATTTTAGCAAGGATTTGGGGAGAAAGGGTGGATACTTAAAGGCAGGAATATAGAAAGGCATGCCCACAATGAAGGATTTCTCACCTGAAGTGGGAAATGAATACGTAGCTATTTGAAGTTTTTTAGAGATGGGTGCAGAATGGGAGTTGTTTGAGGGATGGACTGAGGTAGAGGATTTTATGGCCCTGATCCTTTTCAAAATCAAATTTTTCTGTCCCCTCTGAATCTAACCAAAATTAACATTTTTCTATACATACATATTTGTTCATTATTTTTCTGCATTTTTTATTATTACTATGTACCACCATTTTAAATGGTAACACTTTACTACAGTTATTGATTGTTGATTTTGTCTTTTCCTCAGCCCCATCAATAACATCTATTATTTCAGTAATGTGGTGAAATTCAAGGTTCATCATGTTTCTCCTCTGTATGAGGTTCATACTAAACTTTACTAATTATCTCCATGTTTTTAGTGTTCATCCCTGCTCTTCTGCTTTCATCTATGGTAATGATGAGTTTAATTTCTTTTTTTACTTATGGCTTTATACCTCGTCGACATTGAGGTCATTAGAGGCGGGATGGGACTGGGGACAAGAAACGGGAAGGAATTTGGCCATGGCCTTTTGATGGAAGCATCCCCGCATTTGCCTGGAGTGATTTAGGGAAACCATGGAAAACCCAAATCTGGATGCCCGGACTGGGATTCGAACCGGCGTCCTCCCGAATGTGAGGCCAGAGCGTTAACCGCTCACCCACCACCCTCGGTGAGTTTAATTTGCCTACACACAATTTAATGTCAAGTTTTAACAGTCTTGACTAAAGACATAACACGTCATAAATAACACCATTATACTAGAGACTAAGCTTTGTTTATTTGCTTAATGAAAAAAAAAAAAAAAAACTTGTATAACTGATTAAGAATTTCATGATCTCAGATAGCATTGTAGTCCTTGACAAAATTAGAAGACACATCCTCAACATGTTGGCACCAGACAAATGCATCCTGTATTGCTGCCGCCTGCACAATCATTTAAGACATTGTGCAGCAGAATCTCCTGAATCACACAGAAATCAACTCCAAGTATGCCAGGATGCAAGACATTAGATGGGGTGGCAGTTTACAATCCTCTCCACTGTCTTTCCAAAACAGCTCATTAAGGCAGTGCTAAGACAGCTACCTATTAATATCCCTTTCCTTAACATTTTAGCATAGAGTTTCGCATTGCTTCTTTCGACTAATTGGGGAAATATATTTTCATCTAAATACAGTGCTCTTCAGCAATTTTACTTAAGTACCTCAGTATGTGCTGCTGAATCATTTCTGGCTCTGGTCCAGTATCATTAGCAAATGCTAGCTGATACCAAATTCCGCATAAAAAAATGGTCAATTTCACAGCTTTGCAAAGTAAAGCACAAACCAATCTAAGCAACTGTTCTTTGTTGCAGAAACATATGGTCTCAGTTGACTGTTTCTGCAATAGCAGTGAAGAACCCTGCTTTAATCGTACGAACAGGATTTAATAACCCTGATGCTGTCACATGACAGTACTTTCCAGATATAGTCTCTTATACACTAATACTTTCGATTACATAGTGGAACAATTATTGGTGCTAAAATTTTGCAACCTTCCATTCCTCTCCATGATGCAGCAAGCTTCTGCCTTTGCAATTCAAAAGGCTGCTAAGTATTTCTCGTTGGTCTAGGCTAAAAACTGCTTTAACACACATATTCATTTACTTATAGCAAGTGTTAAGCACTCTCCTCCACACCGTTCTGCAATGGTAGCACCCCATCCCATGAATCACCTTAGCTCTGCCCAGTGTGTCATTGCAATGTTCAAAAATAGGCAAATGGCTTCTTTTTTTTCTTTTTTTTTTGCTTCTGGCTTTACACCTCATTGATGTTGAGGTCATTAGAGGTGGGAAAGGATTGTGGGCAAGGAACAGGAAGGAATTCAGCCTTGGTCTTTTGAAGGAACAATTCTGGAATTCGCCTTGAATGATTTGGGAAAACCATGGGAAACCCAAATATGGGCCAGAGCACTACTATTCACCACACTCAGTGCAAATGGTTTTATAACTGCCAAATGGCTTTGCTGGTTTTCTATTTTCATAGCAATTTTTATATAACTCGTTCTAAACAATGTTGTCAAATGGTGACAAGGCCATAAAATGCTTCCCACTGTACAAAGTCTGTAAGGGATGGAGGATACATTAAAAGTTCAATGGCGAACAGTATACATGTTGCAGCAGTAAAATGCTCCATTTGATCCCAGTTCGACACTATGACACACGTTATCATGGTTGTCCAGATTGAACCACGTCAATTTATCGAAACCTAACGTTTTCGCCATCATTTTGTGGCCTTCTTCAAAGGACTGTCATGATTGGAAACAGTGCCGCCTATATATAGCTCCTGAAGAGCGCGCTAACCATTCGGAGTGACGTCACTCAAGCTACCGTCACCAGCTGGGCCGGTCCGATGGGGGGCCTGTCCCCGTGTTTTCCAGATTTCATATTATCTGATAATATGAACGCGGACGATGGGCTACAACTTGACCAAACATGGTCATGCTTGATAAGGAAAGCGCGGGACACAGGACCCCATCGGACCAACCACACTGGTGGTGGTAGCTTGAGTGATGTCACTCCGAATGGTTAGCATGCTCTTCGGGAGCTATATATAGGCAGCACTGTTTCCAAACATGACAGTCCTCTGAAGGAGGCCACAAAATGATGGCCGAAACATTAGGTTTCGATAAATTGACGCGGTTCAATCTGGACAACCAAGATAACATCGCCAACAACTGGGGAAGTCTGCGGTCTCACTATGACACACTATCAAAAAACATACTCAAAGTATGGGGTGACCACAAACCCATCAAATCCTACTAGGAGGAATGATCAAGTTGCCTGATCAGGTAAACCACTGTGCTATAAACACCACATGAGCTTGTGAAATATCAGAACACATGGCCTGTTAAATTAGACCACTGATTCTTAGCCCTACTGCCTACAAATCTGAGGTACAAGAGCAGGGTCGAGGTAAACAGAATTTTAAAGAAACACAGGTACTCTGCCCTTCTTTCTACTGCATCCTCTCTATATTTGTTTTAGCTTCATAGCACTGCTAGTTATGTGTATCTCTCAAAAACAGAAACATTGGAGTAGACCAGGATAAAGGGGGAACTTTCTCTAGGGCTGGGAAACATGCGGCACTCACTAGTTTGCAGATTGTGTGCTACAGTTGCACCAGAGCTGTCCTGACTGTTGCAGCATAAGCTCCCTGCTGGTTATTTTAACTTCAATTTGCTAGCTATCACAAGCACATACCCCCCCCCCCATCAAATCCAAACTGCATGTACCTTCAAATGTTAAATCTTTCACTTCCATTGTTATGTAAGATTCTGAACCAAACTTTAACCTGGAACGAAGAAACTGAGTACATGTAGTACCTTATCACACACTGCACCTGTTTGGACTGCAGCTATGTCAATACAAATCACTGCTTTACACGTTTCATCAATCTTTATTGTTTTGGCACTGCCACAAGAAATCTTCAAATCCAATATCCTTTGAAATTCTAATGATTTTCTGAAAAATAAGAACAAATTAAAGTTAACATATATCTAAAGAAAAACTTTTAAGTGATAACAATTTAATCCTACATATATAAAATAATAGACATGTGTTTTCCTATATTTCACTTTGCAGCCACCACTACCTAGCACAGATCACTGGCCTTTGTTTGTGGAGGTAGCATGGAGTTTCCTGTCGTGCACAACATTGGCCAAATGTCGATAGCTGTGGGGATACGGGAGATATGATGGTTAAAAGTGGTCGATGCAGGGAATTTTCGTATTTCGACCAAAGACATGTGTCTCCGTATATGTCACACTGCTGCCGCAACTACAATAGCATAGACCAATGGTGTTTGTGTGTGGTAGTGGTATCGTGTCTCCTAACGTTTACTATGGTGGTTAGATGTCAGTAGCTATGGGGGTGTGGGAGATATGGTAGTTGAAAGTGGTCGACCTGCAGCACATTGATATTTCTACCTAAAACGTATGTTCAGCCAACACTATCTAGTGCAGGACACTGGTGTTTGTGTGTGGTAGTAGCACAGTCACCCGTCGATAACAATGTTAGCCGAATTTCGGTAACTGTGGTAGTGTGGGAGATATGGTGGTTGAAAGTGGCTGATCAAGGATATTTTCGTATTTCAACCAAAGACATGTGTCGCCGTATATGCCACTCTGCTGTCACAACTACATAGCATAGACAATTGGTGTTGGTGTGTGGTAGTGGTATCATGTCTCCTATAGTGTACTATGGTGGTTAGATGTCGGTAGCTATGGGGGTGTGGGTGATATGGTGGTTGAAAGTGGTCGACCTGCATCACTTTCATCTTTCTACCAAAAACGCATGTGTCACGGTGTATCACTTTTCAGCCAAAATTATCTAGCGTAGATCACTGGTGTTTGCATGTGGTAGTAGCACAGTCACCCGTCGATCACAACGTTGCCCGAATTTCGGTAATTGTGAGAGTGTTGTGTAAAGGGTGGTTGAAATTGGTCGTTCAAGGATATTTTCGTATTTCGACCAAAGACATGTGTCCGTATATTTTCCTTTGCTGCCTGAACTACATAGTGAAAATGACTGGCGTTTGTGTGTGGTAAGGGGGCATCCATAAATTACGTGAGGTATTTTTCCGGATATGTGGACTCCCCCCCCCCCTCTGGTGAGATCTGGACTGTAAGACCCCCCCCCCTACAAATAGCCCTCGCAACCTTTTTGAGACCTTTCGTTGACCCCCTCCCCCTCGGTAAGATTTCGCTGGACCCCCCAACCTTCCCCCCTCTATTTAACCAAACGTAATTTATGGACGCCCCCTCATAGCATCGAGTCTCCCATCGTGCACTATGGTGGTTAGATGTCGGTAGCTGACAATCCAAATTCTATACAAACACGAACGAAGTCGTGGGTACCATCTAGTATTACTAATGTAAATAAACTTGTAGCAGATGGCAAGAATGCTCAGGACCATAGAAAACTCAGAGTGCAATAGCAATTTTTATAAAAAATTATGTAAAAAAATTTCAATGAAAGTATTTTGTTCTAAATTTTTTAGAAAAGACAAACTCTTCAAAATTACGGAAAAACAGAGTGAATAATTTTTTTTATTGTAGCTAAAGGGATTAAAGGGCCTTCTAGATAAAGTGTAGGAAACATTGAAGACAGGTGAAGACAAAACTTCAGAATAACTAAATCCAAAGGGCCAAAGGTTGGCATGGTCTCAAAGACCCGCGCTCATGCCAGTTATATCAAGGAACAAGACCATAAAAAAAAAAACACCCAAGTTTTCCTTGGTAGTTCTTATATGTCTACCTGTCCACAAAGTCACAAACAGCAGCATCTCTGGACAAAGCACCCTGTTAAGGAGTGGGATGATGGGTGGATAAGCTAAGTTGACTTACTAGAAAAGGGGTTGGTTTAAGTAAGTATATTTACAAGTGTTCTAACAGGGATTATCCATATATGAACAAAAAGATCATTACAATTACATTAGAGCTGGATGGTATGCTTCCATTGGTGACAGCAGGAAGTGTGGAAGATGGTCAAGCCCTGGTTTGAATCCCAGGCCTCCCGCCTCAGTAGTGATGCACAGATCTCAGTACTACTCAAACAATCATACTCCAACTGTAAAAGTTTGCACTGAACGAACTGACTGATTGCTGGCGTAAGTGGTCTATATATTGTCCCAGATACCTCTTAGCAGCACTTCATATGGCAGCATTAAGAATTAGCTCACAGGTCGGAGTATCTGCCAGATTCTCCTAACATAGCTTCAAGTACGACACCAATGACCATATTAAATACAGTTCATTGCTTGGACCAACACTTACTATTAATTGTAGTGTTAGGAAATGGCGTGGCTCATGATGAGTATGTGAAGCAAAAGAGTTGAGTTAAATTATAACAATTTCAGGCATTAAGGAATGGGAAAGTTATTTTCACTCATCTTCTTTGAAGTGATACATTTCCTCCTTAGCTTTCTGTAATCAACCCTCCCCCCAAGAAAAATTTCATTTCCCATGAAACAATACACAAATGTTTAGTTTGTTTTTACTTTTTGGGGAGAAACAGAAAGCATCAATTCAAAACAACCTTCTGCTGAAAATTTTATGTTGTCTGATAAATATTCCTGATTTCCTAAACTTTTCACTTTCTATTTTGTTTTTTATTGTATTACATGCATGTGAAAGTTCAGAGACAACACAAACCTGAGCATTACGCTTTGCACCCAAACGGCTACTACTTTCTTATGAAACCGCTTTAGTTTATCCATATCAGTATTGTTAAACTAGTTCATTTTAACTGCATGTCAGTTAACCTCTTCCCTCAACATTCCCTTTTCAATGTAGTTTCAGGGCTCATCATTGATAATTAGAACCAGGAGAGGATTATGATCACAAAACAAGAAGGAAAACAGCAACAGTATTCTGAAGGAACCATACAGATGTTAGCCTCAAGTAATTCCAAGAAACAAAAAACTGGATGACCACATTGGGTACCAAACACAACTCCTTCTAAATGTCTGATCCAAATGTTACTTTTTTTTTAACTTATTGCTCTATGCCTCGTCAATGGCTAAGGTCATTAGAGGCGGGATGGGACTGGGGACAAGGAACAGGAAGGAATTCGGCCATGGCCTTTTTGAAAGAAGCATCCCGGCATACGCCTGGAGTGATTTGGAGAAACCATGGAAAACCCAACAAACCCGTGTCCTCATGAATGGGAGGCCAGTACGTTAACCATTCACCCACCATGCTCGGTCCAGTTTTCCCAACAAAATTAGCCAATTTACCTCATGCAGTGAAAGAATTTGCAATAAAACTTTGCCTAATGTAAGTACCAATGAAAGGAAAGAAATGCCACCTGGAAAAGAAAGGGAAAATACACCCAAAACTCACCAAAGTTGAAGGAAGGGGGACAGCAGCAACACAAAACAACACACAAACAAAGAAAAAAACAACATTTCGGGTGAAAATCCCTTTTTCAAGTTAACAGAGAGGTTGCCGGTCATGCGCAAGACTTGTGTTCGACGCAGCCACTCATAGAACGCAATAGACCGTTGGAGGTGGTGGTGGGGGGGGGGGGGAGCAACGATAATATAACTGTGGGTATATGAAAGATTAAAATGGTTGAAAAATAATAATAGTAATAAAAAATAAAAATATAATTGAAAAATATATGAATCTATTGTGATGGGTGTACAGGGGTGAGGATATAAAATATTAAAGTAAATTAAGGCCTGAGGGATGTCTAGTCTGCAGGTGTGTTGATATGCCAATTGCCACCTGTGGAGTTCAGATAGGGAGGTAGTGTCTGGAAGTACTCTAATAGCTCTGACTGCGAAGCAGTTGCAGTTATTAAGGTCACGGTTGTTGTGAGTACTGGCATGGTGAGCAGCAGGGAGGTCCAAGTTTTGGGAGTAAACTGTTTGTCTGTAACCATTCATTCTGATGGATAATGAGTTTGAGGTCAGGCCAATGTACAAACTTGGACAGTGGAGGCAGGTCAGCTGGTAAATGAGATGGGTGGTTGTACAAGTGGCATGACCTATTATAGGATAGGTTTCACCAGTAGTAGGGTTACTATAGGTAGTGGTAGGTGGATGCATACTGCAAGTTTTGTAACGGGGTCTCTTACAAGGGAACAATCCATACGGTGCATCAGAGGGTTGATATTTATGTACAAGAATGTTTTTTAGATTAGGCGGTCTGCTGAAGGTGACTCGGGGTGTGGTGGGAGGGATAGTGGGAAGAATGCGGCACATTTCAGGAAAGGATTTAAAAAAGTCATAGCCCAGATGAAGAATTTTGTTTAGCAATTCCAGGCCAGGGAAAAACTGGGTGAGAAAAACAGGGTTCTAGTTGGCTTTAGGTTGTTTGTGTCGGTGTAGGGGACAGTTCTTATGCTTTGGCCGATATATACTTTGCCACATTCACAGAGATGGTGGTCTCTTCCTGAGTGAAGCTTGGGAGCCGATTGTACGAGAGCTGAAACCACAACTTGTTAGACACAGCTGTCTGGGGGGACGCCGTCTGGTCGCGTCAACCAATGGGAGTGCTGATCCATTGCGGTCCAGACTCATATTGAGCCAACCAGGAGAGAAGTCATCGTGATTGGTCGGCTCTAGAACCCCCTTGTAGCCTGGGGTAATGCCGCTGGTTAAGCAACGCTGAGCATGGTTAGTACTTGGATGGGTGACCGACCAAGATGCTGTTGTGGAGCCACAAGATGCCGCGGAGCCGACTACGAAGTTTTTGCCACTAGATGCAGTAGAACCGGTCACACCCCATCTGAGGCCAATTGAAGTGTCGACCAATGGGAGAGCAGCGGGAAGTCTTTCCGGCAGCTGGCTGCTTATGGAAGCCAGGACTCTCCGGCGCAGTCACATTTTAGCTTTGTTACGACAGTTTACCTGACAAAGGCAGTGAAGGTTGCTGCTGAAATGTTGTGTAATGAATTAAATAAAGAAACTAACCGGCAGAAAACCTGACAAGTATTCATTTCATCTATACACCGGGAAAAGCTTAATTCTCACCTGCGGGAATACTTTGTCTTCCAGTTTCCCACGTTAGCAGTTTCATGATCTGATCAAATGTTGGGTCTCAAGCGTAAAGATTTCATCAGACTTATGACCTTTTATATCCGAAAAGGGTTAATTTTGATCCTTATAAAAAAAATTTGTAGATTTGGTTCTAAAAATTATTTCCTGAGATTCCCAAAACTTAATAGCTTTTACAATTTTACAGCTATGAAACTGAAATAACGTTTATTATACTTATAACTGACTACTCTTTCATTTGATATCAAGCAAGGTATGTATACTATTTTCAAAATGGTAAATAAAATTTGTCAACAAAAACAGAATTAAACTAATTAATATTTTCTGAGCTATTAAAGCTATAGATCTGAAAGTGGCTTTAAAACAATTCTATGTATTCCAAAATGATTAATGAGCAAATCTACTTTCTTTGATTTATTATGAATTTTTAAAGTAGACACTGCAACAGCAAATACTAGCTTGTTCAGATACTTTCTCAAAACTGTAAAAATCTGATTTCTAGCTTGAATTAACTTAGTAACTGACTTTAAAAATGATATGCAATGCTATTCAATTTAACTCACTGTTCTGAGAACAAATTTTGCTACGCGGTTATAAAATTTTTAGTTTACCTTACAGGCGGTAGGCAAATCCCTTGGGTCAGGGCAGGAAAAATCCATGTCAACCTGTTAAGTAGGGAATCTTATGCCGAGCATGTTTCTCATGTTTGATGATAGAGAGAGATGACGAAACAGTTTGACAAAGATGAAGCTATTCTTGAACTAAAACAAGCATTCCCGAAGCCTTACGATTCACCTTGCCAATCACAATGAAGGAATCCTGATAAACTTTATAATGCTTAAGAGAGAGAGAGAGAGAGAGAGAGAGAGAGAGAGAGAGTATATGAGTTAGCCAAAGGGAGAACTGTTTATAAAATATGGCTATTTGTTTATCATTTTCTTTTCATGTTGGAGCCAATCATAAAAGGTGACAAAATATGAGGTCTACGTTTCTGAATCCATAGGTAATGGATGGGACATGAATTGGCAGCCTTAATATCCTCCATTACTTAAAGTTTTTAAGTGGAAAGGGACTTAGGCTTTAGCTAGGAACCCAGCTAACGCATTGAGCAGAGTGATCCGTATGATTAAGAATCTGTCTACCCAACCAATAATGAGCAAAGTCGCATGTTATCATAATGAACCTGTAAAAAGAAAAGATTGATCACAATTAGACATTCCATTATGTGTCTGTGATTGTTTTTAATGCATATTTTGTAATGCTGATAAGATAGGGTAATTTGAATCAATCTGATTGTCACGTGTTTTTCATTCAGCTTTAAGATGGCATATTATATGTAAATCTCAGCTGGTCTGCTCTCTCTCTCAGGTTTTTCCCCTCTATGCACATCATATTTAATTTAATTTCGATGGAGCATATGCTTCGGTGGCAATTTCCCAACACACTCATCTTCACCCTTTCCTGCTTTCACCTACATTTGCCCTCTACAAGTTTTAAATTTAAATTCTTTCTACGTTTTCGGTAAATTATTCATCATTTCCCTTACCCTTACCTAAAAAAAAGAGAAATGTCCCACACCCTTGTGCCTGAAATCGAGTGCCAGCTTGTGGTCATGGTTATCTTTTCCCTTCCATGCACTACTGTTCATACCTACACCAATATCTTTCCCAGTCACTCCCATATTCTGAGTGAGTAATATACTCACCTGGAATTTACCGGGCGGGTATTACTACTCATCATATGTATATTATCTGTTGGATCTGTTATATTATGTGGTTCTGCATGACTTTCTCCATCCAGCAAAAATGGTATTAACCTCTTTGAATTAATTGCTTTGACATGATGTGTTCTTCAAGTTCCCCACTTACATTTTACATAAAAGACACCATAAATTAAATTAAAAATTCTGAAATATTTGAGTTTTGTATACCTATCAGGTGTATCCAGCACTGCAATATTATTTCAAATCTGTTGAAATGTTGGTTAACTCTTCCATTGTAATGGGTTCACAATTTCGATATTTTAATGAATATTTCAGCTTTTCCCAGTCATAAAAGTTGCATGAAATTTAAAAACAGAAAATATCTGTTTGGTCCTTTCCTTCAGCTACATCCATCTTGTATCAACAGGGGAAATTGATTTGTAAAGATCTCTGTTTTCTATTAATTTCAATCCTTCAATTTGGTCATCTTGGTGTTGGAGAGAGATAAACATTTGATTTCCTAGGATTGAATATTACTTTGATGGTTAGAGATTGTTCAAATAAAAACTAGATGACCCATGCGAAAATTTCGCGAATACGATGAATAGTAAGGTTGGTGGTTTGTAATACGATGAAAGAAGAACCACCTTATTTGAAGCAATTATTTGTTTAATATAATATGTACATAATATAATACTTACAACATATTATAAAACAACTAACCTGAACAAGATACATACAAAATATCTATATCTCTGAGATATTTATTGTTGTGATCGTAGCCCGTGAGAAAATTTCTCAAATAAAATGTTCACATAGATATTGCATGGAAAATGTTTCTGTTACAGAAAAAATACAGAAATCTACTTATTGTACAAGAAACACACAGTTTATTGATATCTCGGTGATATTTGGTCCTGCTATTTGTCGGTAACGCGCTAAATCCTTGTAGACGCCAATGAAACAGCTTCTTAATTTCTCTGTGACATGTTTTGCTTCTATCTAGCATCTTGACACTGAACTATCATGACTACAATGGTTGTTTAATTTAACAGGTAGGCTACATAACACTTACAACTATTCATTCTTAATTTATCTTGTTTCCTAAGTGGAGACCTTAATCATTAAAATGATACCTCAAATATTAATTTTGCTTTGGTATCGAGAGAAATAAATAGCCCGTAAAAAAAAAAGTTATCGAAAAATGATACTTTTACCGTTTAAGGGTCAAATTCCAAAAAATCCTTTCCTTAAATATGATGTGACCAAAGATGAGACCTTAATCTTCATTTCTAGCTTCTGGTTAGATATCAAGGATGATAAATGACTCATGACATAAAAACGTGTAGTAGAAATATTGATACTTTTGTCCTTTAAAGATCAAATTAAGAAACATTACACATTCCTTTCCTAATATACAATTTCACCAAAGTGGAGACTGTAAACTTTAAACTGATACCTCATTTATCTATTTCGGTTAGATTATCAAGGGAGATAAATGGCTCGTAACAGAAAAAAACCCGTTGTTGAAATATTGATACTTTCACCCTTTAAGAGTCGAATTATAAAAAATTTCTTTCTCAATATAAGATCTCACAAAAGCAGAGGTCTTAATGTTAAGTTTAGAATGATACTTCCTTAATCTATATCGGTTACTTATCAAGAAAAATAAACGATTTGAGATGAAAACATTTGTTGTGGAGATAATGATACTTTTACCCTTTAAGGGTGAAATTACGAAAAATTCTTTTCTTAAAATATGATATGACCAAAGCAGGGACCTTAATCTTTAAAATAATACCTTGTTCTTGATTTCGGTTACATATCAAGGGAGATAAATGACTCGTGACATAAAAACATACAATACATTTGACCTTAAAAGATAGAATTCCAAAAAATTCCTTTCTTACCATATTTCACCAAAGCGGAGGCCTCAACCTTTAAATGATACCTCATTTATCCATTTAGGCTCGGTATCCAGGGAGATAAATAGCATGTTACACAAAAAATTCATTTTAGAAAAACTGATATTTTCGCCTTGTAAGGGTTGAATTTGGAAACTTTAATTTCTTAAAATATGATGTGACCAAAGTGGAGACCTTAATCTTTAAAATGATACATATGAAAGGAGATAATGCCCTGTAACAAAAAAATACTTAATAGATATAATATAATAGGATTTAATCAAAAGCAGTACTGTGTATGAAATTTTCATTAAAATACTGAAATTATGAATGTTTTGTTAGCCATAGCATTTTGTACGTAATTTTAATCTTTGAAAAAGTATAATTTTGTCAGTTTTATGTTTAAATGCTTAAGTAAATATTTTCATTTAATTTTTTTTTCCAAATTATGAGTAATTTTGTACATGTTCGAATTGTTTTTGACGAGTTCAATTGATGGAGTGGTTGTCAGCAGTGGCGGATCCTGGGAGAGGGGGGGGGGGCTTGAGGACCCCCCCCCCCTACCAAAAAGTATCTAGCTAAACCCCGACATCGTAATATTGGAGACATTCTTTCTCCAGAGTCTGCTCAAGGCTCCTCCCCCTCTAACCCCCCCCCCCGCAAACCAAAATCCTGAATCCACCATTGGTTGTCAGCATATTTGGCCCCTTTATAGTGGTTGAGAATATTATGTAAAGCCTATTTAAGCATCCGAGACTGCATGCAGGAAAGATCACTCCAAATGGTGTTAGCAGGACACTATGTCAGTTTTATTAGTGCATGCTTAAAATCTATGGAAGAAGTCTGATGTTTTGTTTGTTTATGTTTGATGAGTGTTTTGGTTAAGTTAAAAACAGTAAAAAGTGTATCAATGTTGTTGTTATTCCAGCAACTATTTAACACTGAGAAGTTAAGCATTATACTTTGATGAAAGTTATAAATCACCTGGTGACCTGAGAAAAAACCTGCAAATCAACAAACCGACTAATTCCAATCATCTATAACAACTAAGTTCCAAGAGGTTTAAGAGACTGCCTTTGTTGTAAACAACTGTGGCACTTCCAAGGTGAACACCAAAAAATGAAATTTACTCATGACGTTCAAGAAATTTAAATTTATTTTAATCCATTCTGCATTTTAATCTAAACATAACCTGTAGGAGAAAATATAACAGTTAAGATTTATATGGTAGGTTAACTGGAGATCGCTACACATCTGTAGCTTCCTTCACATGGACTTATAATTTGGTAGTCAGTTGCAAGATGTATTATATTCAAACATTACTTAAGTTGTAATACACCTTGGACCTGTAGAATGGTCCAGGGTAGATTGAAATTTAATTAATAGTATGTGTCATTCTGAGTGTGTAAAATAAACTAGTTACTGCTTGAAATTAATAGTTTTGTGATTAAGTACTGCAGTATAAGTCAGCATGAAGGAATACTGTTATAGCAGAATCGCAATCTCATATTCATATTCAGGTAGCTGTAAAATAAGAATGGAGAAAGAAGGACTTGTGGTATATGCTTCAAATTTACCACATACGTTCCTGTGGTCATACTTTTTAAGAAAAAGTGTACACGAAAGCAAAATCACACTTACCTTAGACGTGAAGCTAAATGGAAGTTACAAATTAACACTACAGATAATCGCCATATCACTTCATATTGTCGCGCCAAAGATAATATGCGCACTCTGAAGGAAAGACTAGAATCACTAACAACTATGACAAATGCAATTTGAATATACTGCTATGGCGTTGTGACGATTGTAATGCAGCGTCCAAATTTTACCTTGTACTCAATGTGGTCCAGGCTGCATTTCAACCTAAGTGCATTGTCTTCAGGTTGAAAAGAACCATGGACAGCATTAATTCGTTAGCGTTTAGGCTTTAATGCAGCCTGGACCACAGTGAAACAACCATCGGACACGATATTGCGAACACCAAATTTCCATGTCGTGTATCTGTACTACTATGGCCCAGGCAGCATTACAACAAACTCGAACGACTATTGACGAAATTATATTTTACAAATATGCGTTTAGTCGTAATGCAGCCTGGACCATAGTGAAAAGTAAACACAAGATATTGCGGATTTCCAATTATCACAGTTGTTGTGATCATGTAAAGCCAGAATTTTTACAATAACATCTTTGGCGTGCCAATATGTAGTGCAATGGCGGTTTTTCTGAAGTGTTAATTCGTAACTTTTATGTTGCTTCACGTCTAAGGTAAGTGTGATTTTGCTTTCTTGTACACTTTTTCTTAAAAGGTATGACCACAGGAACGTATGTGGTAAATTTGAAGCGAATACCACAAGTCCTTCTTTCTCCATTCTTATTTTACAGCTACCCATATTCATTTTGTTTACCATTAGTCGATACATTATTGAAATAGGCTTCGTCATATAGTCATTGCAATTATATATACATGTCAATACAATTAATGATTTCAATAATGTTAAAAATTATGTCGCCTTTTATGATCCCTGTATCAACAACATTTGTATTACTTTTCCAGTGTTGGTGGCATCTGTTAATTGAGCAGTCATCTCATATTTTGACATTTTTAATTTATGCAAATTTCCATAAAATGTGAAGATCACATTATACAGAAGCAGTTAATCCAAATTCTAAGAAGTCAGTACAATTTTTTGATAGGTGGAGAAAGTTTTTCAGCCACCCACCCTTCCTCCCTCCAAACAGACCTGACAATGAATTTTTATTTCTTGGTGACCTTATATATTACTGTATTTGCACACTTGTTTCGTCTCTTCTTTCAATTTGTATTCCACACCCTAAGTCCCATCAAATCAACCATTTTATGATTTCTTAAACTTTTAGTCTTGTGATTGACTACAGCAGTTCTATGACTTCACTATACAACTGCTACTCAGTGAGTAATGCTACAGCAGAATCACAATCTCCGGTAGACCCAATCTACATAATGGTACCATCTCCTGCTCTCAACCTCGAGGAAAAACTGCCATAATTATGAATGCTATCTAGCAAATATTTGGATTAAAGGAACACGACTCTAAAAAAATCGGGTAATATCTAGATCGCTATACCGCTATAATCACTTACTGCCTCGCGGTGTAAACACTTCCGGATGGAGAGTTTGTGACATCACTATGTTGCTGAATATGACATATTAAAGCTAAGAAAATATTTTCCTCCACTTAATGATGGATAAGTATCGCCGTGTTGAATCGATGGAGATCGGATGTTTACGCTGTATACAAATACCGCATTTAAATGGATTTTACATAATTTTTCTCCTGGTCCAGGCCATATTTCAACCTAAGCATAACCGCCAGAATGAAAACAAAACAGTATATATTGTTATACTCCCTGTACCCACATTATTATTACGAAATCACGATCTATACAGCAGAAAACGTTTCATCTTATTCGAAATTATATTCAAAATTATTATTATTAACCATAAATTATGGATATGTTACATCTGGTCTGTTCCCACTTGAGATAATTTGTACATGCAAGAAACATCATTTGTAGCTGCCGAAGTATTGAGTACGTCATACCCAGAAATAGTGACGTCATAAGTAACAACAGCACTTTGTGTTTACATCGTTGTTGTCCACGAGGCAGAAAGTAGTGGTAGCGGTATCGCAATCTAGATATTACCCAAAAAATCAATTTTTTTAGAACTAATGTAACATAGTTTGCTTAAATTGCTTCAGTGGCATACGACAGTGTCATTCAAAGACTAAGTACTTGAAACCAGATGTGTTCTCTAAGGGGACATCCATTAATGAAGTGGCTTAAAATGAGGGGGGAGGGAGAGAGGTTTGGCCAAAACTCAGAGGGGAGTGGGGTCAGTAAAAATCTCACATCAACTCGGTATATTATTTTTCTCTTCTGATTTCACCGCAAAAAATGTAATACATAGAAGAGATCAGAATTAACACTTAGGTATTCATTGACATACGTAAACATATCAAATTTAATTACTTAAAAATTATAAGATATATATCTCATAAGAAGGGGGAGGGTCCCAACACATCTTACTAAATATCGCCAAAGAGTGGTGGGGGGGGGGGGAGAAGAGGGAGTAAAAAATAAAATTAAAAAATATCGCACGTAATTAACGGACGTCCCCTAGAGCTGAAAACCTTTTCCATCGTGTGTTAAGAAATTCAACATCAATGGTATTCCCTAAAATCATCAATCATGTGCCTTTTTAAAAAACAAGAATAATAATTTTAGGAGGCTTTCTTACTTGAGTGTGCGTTCGTCATCTAGACCAAGCTTTGAATATAAACTTTTAAGATAGCTGCATTCGAGAGCCATTAGTAGTATTTAACTTATCGATGAAGTATGCAGCAATGCTCGATTATACTCATATTTCAAATAAACTTGTGGATTCGTCTACATTCTACAGTTCAAAACAGGTTCCGATTTAAATGACATCTTTGTATCCCGGGAAAAATTGTAACTGTCCAAAAATGAAACCGAACTATGTGTGTGGCAGCTACAACACACAATCAGTAAAAATTTCTTTTCGTGTTCCTATTGCTAGCAGATTTTTTTCATTATTTCTTCTATTTTACAACATACTAAAATATTATTAATTTATGTCTTTGATTAATTTCGCAGGAAAGTAGATTATCTTAGGCCTAGTGTCAAAATTCTATCTGTGATTCAGAATTGAGTGAAGCAACTTATCTTTGGTTATTTTTTTATTAAACAAATTAAGAATGTCTGCAAGGGGATTGGTATGAAAAATCAAGAGAATGTTGTCATGAAAAAAATTAACCACAGTGGACGAATCCAGAGCAATAACTCAATTTTCCTTCTTGACCTTTGTTGTCATTTTTATAAATAGCACGTTTCATAACACGCCTTGCATGTATAAACATATATCCTAGAGTTGAAGATAAATTCCGAATGGATGTACAAGTAATACTGATTAGCAGAGAAGCTATGCGCCGAGAAATGACGCGCCGGTAAAACATATCTTACAGAAGCAATGGACGAAATTTTATTTCACGCATCTCGGAGACTAGATGCTTTACAGGTAATCTCAAGTGCAAATCAGAGCGTTGTTAAATAAAATATGGCAGTGGAATAATGTACCTCAAAACTGTTCCAGATCCACTTTGTATCAGGCCTTCAGACTGTCCGCAACATTGCTCTAGGATACTCAGATCAAATAAAAGATGCTGCAAGTGAAGCCATAAAAAGCCCTAAAGGAGTTCGCATACAAGATGCTATAAAAGATTTCTTCGTCGCTTTGCGTGTACTGCGTCCTCTGATCTTGTATGATCGACTCCGTGAAATATTAGGACCTGATGGTACATATTGTAAACATTATTTCAGTTTTATTATGCTTAATATTTCTGTTTTGTTTTTAAACACTAAGATTTATGCTTTAACATTACTGTCTTTCTGTGATGAATAATAATAGAGCCTACACATCATAAAATTTTACACCATTTAATTTAATTTAATTGCAATGGAGCACAGGCTCCGGTAGCAATTGCCCTACACACCCATCTTCCCCCTATCCTGCACCTTACATAGTGTTACTGAGGTTTATATCATCATACTTCTCACCAATGACTCTTGAAAATTACCAATAAAAAGTAGATGCCTCATAACAAGTTTCAGTTGTCATTCTGATTTAGGAGACATTTCAATATAAACATAAATTCTGATATGGCTTCTATCACATATGGATACATGCAGTGGTGTAGCTAGGATAACAAGGGCACCATTGCAAAAAAAAAAATAAAAAATTATTGGGTCTCTGAGACCAGATGGATGATCTTTTTTGGAGACCCCTGAACTGAGCTTGGTGGCACTCTGAGCTAAACTTGTGGGCCCTCTGAACTTGGGGGACCCCAGTTCACGGCACCACCTAGCCCTCCGACAGCTACACCACTGCACACAGTATCACATATTAGTGACAGGAAGTAAGCTATTATGATATTATCATTAATGTCCTGTTGTCATTATCATTATATACCTAATTACAATTTTGGCTTAAAATCCCTCACACTTTGAGGTATTAACTTGATCTACAGTATGAAGGCATATGTATGGAAATTAAGCTTTTAGGGTAGAACCAAGGAGAAGTGCGAACAAATTGTGACTTTATTTTGGCAGTAATACAAAGCAGACAATTATTTATTTTTGGTGGACTGTTCATAAATGAAAACAGCATATAAGTAATTTTTGTTACCACTATTTAGTGGTGCGCCCAGTTCTATTCCAATTTTTGGCTGCTTGCCCTATGATGTCTCATAGTCAATAGCTTATTGGCTGCATGTTTTATTTACGTTTTAATCAGTGGATTTTAGCTACTAATTGTTTACTAAATAATAAAATTGACTTGGAAACACGCTTGATTTAAAGAGAAAAATTGTAGAAATTATTCTTCAATTGGTTAGGGCACTTTTCATTGATTTATATTTGATTTTGTTCTCCTGTATTTCTTCATGTTGCTGAAATTGCTATTAATATCATGCATATGAAATTAAATGCTTATAAAATAACATGTCACCAAAAACTATTTGTATTTAGGTTGTAATACAATCTACACCAAAGAAATAGTGATAGATATGACATGAGAATTGTGTAACCACAATGTCGTGTACTGTGGTTATGTTTTCCTTTGGTCCAGGCTACATTATGGACTAAATGCTAATGAATTAATTCCTGTACCACTAGTACAAAATTAATAACACCACTGAAATGTATTATCAGTGATTGAGTAATAGTGGAAATTAATGCTCAGATATAGATTGTCTTGCAAGCCATTAACACTGTATAAAAAATTCAAGAGTGTTTTTACATGAAATGTTTTACAAGGTAAAATAAATATATTTAAATGTTAAATCTGGTGGCTTCTGTTGTTAACTTTATATATAAAAATAAGATAGGATAGGGAAAATAAACAGTTACCCGTCACTTACCACAGATGAAGGCAGGAGGGCGAGACACGTAAAAACACAAAAACGAATTGCACAATATTTCGACTTTAGTCTTAGTCGTGGAGGCGAGACATATGGCAGGGGGAAAGATGTGGTCACATCCCAACCCGCCACATGTCGAAATATTTTCGTTTTTGAGTTTTTACGTGTCTCGCCCTCCTGCCTTCATCTGTGGTAAGTGATGGGTAAGTGACTGTTTATTTTCCCTATACTAGCTTATTTTCAGTGCCTCGCGGCATTTTCTTTGTTTCCTTTGCCTAACTTTATATATATATATATATATAGATTGTTAGGAAACAAAGGCGCTAAAAGTGGATATATTGAACATTGGATAGGATAAAAAACCACCGCTTACCAAAGAAGGGGATTCCCTTCTTTGGTAAGCGGTGGTTTTTTATCCTATCCAATGTTCAATATATATATATATATATATACACATGATGGAGCACACACCCCTGTGGCAATTTTCTTACGTTTTTCCACCTTCTTGTACCCTCCCACTTTTCTCTTTACAAATGTCAATTTTAAATTCTTTCAGCGTTTTTGGTAAATTATTGATCTTCTATTATTAGCGAGTGGCCGATTAATGCGCAGTCAATGAGAGACTAGCACTGATGCATCACATTCAATCAGAAGGAGTCATTAGCCACGAATATGACTGTACACCATTAAATAGTGCCAACAAAAATTGCTTCTGCTGCTTTCATTTATGGACAAAAGATGTTTTATCAGCAGGATGTTTTTTAATGAAATTTTATTCCTAGATCTTAAAAAATAATCATTTCTGATGGTTTTTGAAATATCAAGTTGCAAATTAATTTCAGAAAACTGTACAATTGTTTCAACTCCATAGTACAAAACAGGGTATTGCACAATTTTATACTCCTAACAAAAAATATCACTAACCTTTTTCAAATTTGAATTAATTGCTGCAATTATGTTCTTCATTCAGATATTATTTTAAAAATGCTGAAAATGTGTCAGCTACCAAATGATGCCAGTGCTGCAAAATTAATAAAAATCTCTTGAATGTTGCTTAATTTGTTTGTTGTGATGTTTTCTTGGCATTTCAGGTTCTCTTCATTAAAAAATGTTACACAAAATTTAAAAACATAAAAATTACGTCTGAGCTTTATTTCACTAATACTAATTATGTTGTATTGATAGATACAATCAGAAGCAATTGACTGCTTCCATTGTAAACAAATATTACATTTCTAAGCACTATGGGGAACAAAAAAAAAAACAAAAAAAAAAAAAAATCAAGTCCACATTTCAACCTAATAACAACCTCTGTGAGAAAACAAAACTTTTTAGGTTTATATGATACCTGTAAAGGCAATTTTTGTGTTATTTATCTCATATTTCAGCATTCTTAATTTGGGTGACTATTCTGTAAAATGTGAATGGGGAACCAAAATAAGACATTGCACTGAAGCAGTTAATTCAATTTTTTTGACAGGTGGAAAAAAATCATGCTGCCATGTGGTAACATAATTAAAAAAAGAAACCGAAAATAGAATCCAAAATTTTAACTCAAAAGACTATTATTTAGCCATTTGTAAAACAAGAAACAATCATCAAAAGTTTCTTTATTTTAATCTATTTTCCTAGCAAACATTTAACACATCAGGCATTTCTTAGTAATTTGTTGGAACATAATGAGTAAAGTTTCAGAACTTAGTAGCTATTGAAGACATATCAACCACAGATAGTGTAAGGAGTTGAGTCTTGGTTGATGGAAAGAGTTCTAAACAATGAAGGATTTCCTTCGAAATACAAAGTACCACCATACAGGAGGAATTATTATATTATTTAGCGTTGAGTATTACAGTTCATTTGTGTTCACAGATAGTGAACATGAATTGCTGAGGGTAGAGTTTTGAGGGACCGAAAGTAAAAGAAAGGGAATCATTGCTGCTTGCCAAAATGGGTGAATAAATTAACAAAATGAGACCATGGGGAGAGGGTGGGGGAGATGATTTCATATTTAGTGTTCAGACATGGTAATAAATTGATCATAATAGATGGTGATCAGGTGTTAACTGGAAGGGGATGTACTTAAAAACAAAGAGAACCGGAATTTGCTGACATTTTGGTGAGTGAGGAAAGTTGGCTTTATGCAAGTGGTTGAACAAAACACGAGGTGACAGATGGTATTGAATGTTTTCTGTATGAAAATATGTGACAGCTCATTTGACAGGGGGAGCATGAGACTGTTGTGATGACTATAAGGAAATCAGTAACAAACGAAGAGGGGGGTTATGGGTTTGCTTTTAACAAGGCAATGTTTTAACACTGAGAAGGAATGCTAAGGAGAAGTTTAGTGTGTGGAAGGAACGTATTAGTACACTAGAAAGTAAGTGGGAAAAATTCAAAGAAATAGAGCAGGGGAAGAAATGTTTGTCCTAGCACAGCATCTGCATACAATTGGGTGTGGTGAGTGAGTGGTTAGCGCTCTGGCCTGGCATTTGGCAGGACGCTGGTTTGAATCCCAGTCCAGGCATCCAGATTTGGGTTTTCCATGGTTTCCACAAATCACTCCAGGTGAATGACGGGATGCTTCCTTCAAAAGGCCATGGCCGAATTCCTTCCCGTTCCTTTTCCCCAGTCCCATCCCACCTCTAATGACGTCGATGAGGCATAAAACCATAAGTAAAAAAAAACACCCTTGCATACTGCATTAGGAATGTGACAAGACAGAAGAGGTTAGTGAGAGGGCAACAGAATAGATTATAGAAGCAGTGGGAAATAGAAAATGTATGAAACAATTAAACAAGGAATTAATAGTTACAAAGACAAAAGCTAAAGATAATTTCATTAAATTATGCTGTCTGATCACAGAACACTAAATAATGCAAACAGAAATTTCTATAGCAAAGTTAGAAAAATGAGAGGGAAGGAAGGTATTGAGACAATTATGAAAGTAGATAGGGAAGAAGTAACCAAGAAGAAGAAAATGGCTGCGTTACTGGTTTGGTGACACTACAGTGAATTGCCACACAGGGAGAGAGTTACAATTAACTTAGCAGAATCACCCCCATGTTAGCAAAAATGGCGTACTGGTTAATTAGAGTCACAGAATGATATTAGAGACCCATCTGGTTTAAAATTTTAAAGGAAACCAATGACATTACCACAAATGTTTTAAAGGTAGGTGGAAAAGACATTGTACCATCTCCACAAGTATTTGTCATCTATAAGAACATTTCCACTATCTCAAGTCCTTTGGTACATCCTCTTACAGAGGGCGAGCTTTTTTCAATGCAGGTTACCATCTACTACTGGCTTCCTAGACATTCCTCCTAGTTAAATGTTCACTTAAATGATTATTATGACATTTTTAGAAACAAGCATAATGAAAATATTATTTCTGAAAATTAATCTTAAGAAACTAAACAATAGAACTGAGAGGATGTGGAGTTTACTTTTATGTAATTAAGGAAGTACATAATCTTATATTGCACTTAATTTAATTTAATTGCAATGGAGCACAGGCTCCGGTGGCAATTTCCCTACACACCCATCTTCCCCCTATCCTGCACCTACCTACATTTGCCCTCTACAAATTTTATCTTTAAATTCTTTCAAAGTTTTCGGTAAATTATTCATCATTTCTCTTGGTAACTCATTCCAATCCCTGACACTCTTACCTAAAAAAGAGAATCTTCCCATACCCTTGTGCCTGAAATCGAGTGCCAGCTTGTGGTCATGGTCATCTTTTCCCTTCCATGCACTACTTTTCATACCTATTGCAATATCTTTCCATGCCTCATCGCCAGTATATGCCCTGTACACTCCCATGACCCTCCTCATCCTCCTCCTGTCTTGCAATGAATCCCATTCCAACTCCTTTATCATATCTGTCACTGATTGCATTCTGCGATAATTTCCAGAAACAAATCTAGGAGCCCTTTTTTGCACCCTCTCCAACTCCTGTATTTGATACATAAAATGAGGGTCCCATACTACACTACCATATTCGAGCAATGGTCTGACCAAAGTTTTGTAACCCAATTCCTTGACTTCTCTCGTACATCCCCTCATCACTCTCTCCAACAAGTGCAGAACTTTGAAACCTTTTCCTACCACCTGTCCTATGTGTCCTGCCCAGTTAAGTTTGTTATCAAAAGTAATTCCAAGATATTTACATTTCAAGTCTTCAGCAAGCAATTCATTCCCCACCTTATATTCATAATTAACCTTTTGTTTTTTATTTGTGTATCTAATAAGCTGACTCTTCTTTGCATTTATCTTCATTCCATGTTTACCAACCCAATTAGATGTCCTGTCCAGATCACCCTGCAACCGTTTACAATCCTCTATCGTTTTGATTCTTTTATACAGCATTATGTCATCTGCAAACAATCTAATTTCAGATAGTAAACAATCAACACAATTATTCATTAGAATAATGAATAGCAATGGTCCCAATACGCTACCCTGTGGCACACCCATTTTTACTTCCACTTCTTTTGATACTACATTTCCTACCCTAACTTTCTGTTTTCTACCTTTTAAAAATTCTTCTACCCAGCAAATCACTTTCTTATCCACTCCAATGGTTTTTACCTTATTTACTACCATTTTATGGCTTACTCTGTCAAACACCTTAGACAGATCTAGTGCTACACTATCATTTTGGCCTCCCTTGTCCATTTCATTTGAAATATCTTGCATATATCCCACCAACTGAAATTCGCATGAATATCCTTGCCTGAAACCATGTTGCCTGCTTGAAAACCAATTACGTTCCTCACATATATTTCTGATGTGGTTGCATATCAATATTTCCATTAATTTACCTACCACTGATGTCAAACTGATTGGCCTGTAATTCTCAACTCTATTTCTCACTCCTCCCTTATGTACTGGTACTACTATTGCACTTTTCCAGTCCTGTGGTAAGCAGCAAGTGTCTAGACTCAATTTAAATTATATTTCAAGATAAGGTACAATGTCACATCCGGCTATCTTTAAGATATCTGTAGTAATATTATCTTCACCAGCCCCTTTATGTTTTTTCAGCTTTCTTATTTCCTTCATGATTTCCTCAGGATGGATATCAAATTTTTTACTTTCATCATTTCTAATTGTGTTGTTAAGCTCGTTCTCCGAATTAGACCCTCCTGTTTCTGATTCATTGTCCCTAATGCTTTCACTGAACCAGTTCCCATAAAATGTGGTACGTGGGATGTATCATATCATATATCATGATCGAGCATTTCTGCTATTTTGTGAGCCATCCGGCATATCCTGTTTATGGCAACAACAAAAAAAAGGGAACACACAGTATTTGGGACTATGACCTTCTGCAAGAAAATAGAAATATGTGAGTGAACTCACATGACCACCAACAGTCCATACAGCCACATAATCCTTTCGCGGGCAAAATAATTCTGGCAGCCTAACAAACCAAATTAATCTTAAAAAGTATCTAGAACTGTCTTCTTAATATTATGGAGAAGAGATTCCAACTTTCTCTCTTTGTCTTTGCCTATACAGGGAGGTGGGAAGTAATCTTCCCACGGGCACTTCTGGGAAGTAATAAAAAAACTCGTTGTGTATCAATTTTCTTTTTATTTATTGACATACAAGGGTCGTCTCAAAAGTAAGTTACACTTTAAAAAAAAAAAATAAAAAAAAAAATATAACGCCCAGAATTTGTTTAAAAGGTTATATTTGTGAAACTACATATATTAGTTATTTTTCTACATAATCTCCTTGAATTTCAATACATTTTTGGTATCGTGATAAAAGTTTTTTTAATCCAGCGTCATACCATTCTGCCGCCAAACTGGTTAGCCATGTCTGAACTTCATCTTTGAGAGTTTCTTCGTTTGCGAAGCGTCTTCCCCCAAGGTGTTGTTTCAGCTGTGGAAACAGATGAAAGTCGCTTGGAGCGAGATCAGGGGAGTATGGTGGGTGTCCGAAAACATCCCATCGAAACTCTTCAAGCAGGTCTTGAGTTTCACAAGCAGAGTGTGGACGAGCGTTGTCGTGGAACAAAAACACTGTTTTCATCAACTTTCCCCTCCTTCGGTTCTGGATCGCCCTCCTGAGTTTCTTTAACATCTCACAATAACGTTCAGCTGTTATCGTTGTCCCACGTGGCAGGTAGTCAATCAGCAATACCCCCTTCGAATCCCAGAAGACCGTCGCCATAGCCTTCCCAGCTGATTCCACAACTTTTGCCTTTTTTGGAGTTTGCTCGTCCTTCCCTTTCCACACCATGCTTTGTCTTTTGGTTTCAGGCATCCAGTGATGGATCCAAGTTTCATCCCTGGTCACAATTCGGTCGAATAGGCCATCTCCTTCATCCTAAAAAAACTGCAGAAATTGAAGAGCAGCGTCAACTCTCTGCTCTTTGTGGTGGTCTGAAAGGAGCCGTGGAACCCACCTTGCACACACTTTGGACAGATGCAGATCATCAGAAATGATTCTGTGAAGTGATGCACAGCTAATTTCAACATTAGGCGGGAGTTGTGAATGAATGTTGTCGAGCATAAGGCGACGATTGGGGTCGATGACTCTTCGGACTTCTTCGACAATGTTCGGGGCCCGTGAAGTGGATGGGCGGCCGATTCGTTGTTCGTCATGTGTTGTTGTCCTGCCTTCAATAAATGATTGGCGCCAATGAGAAACCATTGGCCTCGACATAACGTTTTCACCGTACACACTGCACAACTCACGGTGAATTTCAGTTGCATTTTTATTTTTTGCCGTTAAAAAACGAATCACACTGCGTACTTCGCAATCGGCGGTAGGAGTAAGTGGTAGCTCCATAGTGGCTTGATCGCAACTGACAAATGAGTCATGGCGGCCTCTAAGGAATTTTACAGTGCTGCCACCACACCTGGACGAAAGTTCCCTGCGAATCCCAGACGTCTCCTGCCAACTGCGCGGATATAAAAAAATAGTGTAACTTACTTTTGAGACAAGCCTCGTAAAATGCATAACATATACACAAATATGCTCATTTCATTTTCCACGTAATTTTCTGAAGCAGGGTTCACTGCATAAATGTACATCACATGTTGTGCACATTTACCTAGTGTGTTTTTCAGCAACTTTAATTCTGCAATTTCTGTACCTTCTGTAAATGTAGCTTACAATTGGTTGATGTGTCCCTACACCTATCAATCTTACATCAGGCACTTTCCCTCTTTTTTTCAGCCATACCGTTTTCTACAAGAAAATCCTGCAATCAACTACCTGTCAAGGTGAAGCCTGTATGTCAGTTGATCATAATTACCAGAATTTCTTTTGTTTTGTTTCAATAAAAGCTGTTTATTACTGCTACATCCAATAAAAACAAGAAGATCCTGTGCCATCACTTGACAGAAAGCATTCCTACTGCATATTGTTCCCGAAGCTGGTCAGATCTGTCCACACCTCCCATAATTTTGAAGTAACAACCCACCACTAATTTGTTTTTGATATTGTGAAAATTCAGTCACTTCCCCATTCCTCATTACTTTCTTCCGAATCTGAGTACTCTCCACTAGTACTAGGAATTTCAGGCATACTTATATCAATATCTGTCTCTGATTGCTGAAGACTTGAAATGTAAATATTTTGGAATTACTTTTGATAACAAACTTAACTGGGCAGGACACATTGGACAGGTGGTAGGAAAAGGTTTCAAAGTTCTGCACTTGTTGGAGAGAGTGATGAGGGGATGTACGAGAGAAGTCATGGAATTGGGTTACAAAACTTTGGTCAGACCAATGCTCGAATATGGTAGTGTAGTATGGGACCCTCATTTTATATATCAAATACAGGAGTTGGAGAGGGTGCAAAAAAAGGGCTGCTAGATTTGTTTCTGGAAATTATCGCAGAATGCAATCAGTGACGGATATGATAAAGGAGCTGGAATGGGATTCATTGCAAGACAGGAGGAGAATGAGGAGGGTCATGGGAGTGTACAGGGCATATACTGGCGATGAGGCATGGGAAGATATTGCAATAGGTATGAAAAGTAGTGCATGGAAGGGAAAAGATGACCATGACCACAAGCTGGCACTCGATTTCAGGCACAAGGGTGTGGGAAGATTCTCTTTTTTAGCTAAGGGTGCCAGGGATTGGAATGAGTTACCAAGAGAAATGATGAATAATTTACCGAAAACTTTGAAAGAATTTAAAGATAAAATTTGTAGAGGGCAAATGTAGGTAGGTGCAGGATAGGGGGAAGATGGGTGTGTAGGGAAATTGCCACTGGAGCCTGTGCTCCATTGCAATTAAATTAAATTAAAACATCCAAAGAATTTATTTCATCAGCAGTTTCAGGACTTTTTCTCCACATCAGAATCATCACCTTCAGGCAATAAAAATAATATATCATACACCACATCTTGATCCCTTGGATTATTCAGGTCCAAGTGTTCTGAATGTGGAATAAGCAAATAAATAAAATGTATGAAAGCATAGAAGGCAGGAAATATGTCACTATTATTCAAATGTGTGCCACCATAATTATAATATGAAATGTTAGGGCCACAGCAATAAATATTTGTACATGTATTATCAAATATTAAGTTAGGTTCACAAACAGAACATTGATATATAATTATATTTGATATATATAAACCCTATTCAGTGCAAATATTCCCAACGAGTTATTGAGCTTCTCCAAGTAATACTAACCAGGGACAGTGCCGTGGGAAGATTACTTCCCACTTGAAAAAATTGACTTTACAAATTACATGTACAATATTTTTTGTGTGCAACGCTTGAGAATATTGCTAAGATACCTAATTACATAAATAGTATTCAGAATTTGTTAATGCTTTCCTTTAATAACGATTTATACGAAAAAAAAAACCGGCAATTTCGTCCAACACAGCTAGAAAATGGACGCAAATTTCACGATGATCATCAAGAAATTTCCGTTGCACAGACCACGATGTAAAAATGCACCATAAACCGATTTTAACATGTTTCTTCAAGCTTCTGGCAGATGGCAGCACTTGTCAGAGGTGGTAAATGGGCTTTCCTCAAACGTTTAACTTGAATTTGTCGAGTGGGAAGAAGGTTTCCCACCGCCCACGAAAGGGATAAATAGATTCTTGCAGCTTCTCAGCTTTTGGAGTATCATTCTATAGGGTTTTTAAAGTAAAGGACCAGTATAGTTTCATCATTTTAACGTAAAAAATGTGAGCAATCATCAAGGATGGTAATTTTAAACCATTTTTGTATCAGATCTATCTAAAAAAAAAAAAATTCTATCTGTGTAGTTGTGAATTGTTTAAAATACCAACCATGTTCTGTATTTAAGCCTCAAATACTAAAAATTCTTTCATCTAATATATTTTGATTTTTGAAAAAAAAAAAACAAGAAAAAGTTCTTAGTTTATGGTTACTTTGTCAAAAAATAACTTTATTTTATTGAAAATAATCCTAATTCAAAGTTCATTGTATCATGAAGTATATGACAGTAAATTTGAAAATAAGGCAGGATGGGAAAAGTAAACCCTTTACTCACTAAAGATGAAAGCATAAAGGCCATACAAATACATACTAAAACACTTTACAATATTTGGGTATAAACCTTAATCATGTTTGGATATGAGACATACGGCAAGGATATCGTGTATTCTCATCAAGATATGCCACATGACTCAATAAATTTCATTAGAATTGAATGATTAGTTAGCAGTGTGAGCAACATTGTGCTGTGGAGTTGGAGGGCCAGGGAGCAGAGTCTGTTATCTAAACTTGAAAGTATTTGTGTGTTGGGTAACTGCCGTCTAACCTATAACATGTGTATCTGTTTAATTCATTAAAGTTTGGAACCTTAATTGCATGAACTATGACTTGCACTTTGCCAGTTATTTCACTGTCCCTTCTTCAAATTAACAATAACCTCATAATATCTCTGACATTCCTAAAGTTATTTAACATTTAGTAATTAATCCACTACTTCTTTTTTTTACTGTTCCTTGGAATAGATTAAAAGATTTCTGCTTTGGTTCTGTTATTTCCAACATTAGAAATAAAAAAAGGAATATTTATTACAAGTTTTTCTTGCAATCTTTTTTTTATATACATTTTCTCCCATTGCTGTTGATTAGACTTATAACCATTTCTTTCAGGAGATTGGTAGTATTTAACTTAGGAATGACTTCTCTATTCCATTTTTCAAACACTAACTATAACTTCTGCAAAATGTGAAGAGCTGGATTGTATTACAAATTCAACATATACACGGTCTTTAGTTTTGTGTTTTTTTGCTGGCCATGTTACTTCAGCCACATCAAAATGTATTTGCCACTGTTTTATATCTTAAAGTTGCTTGCATCTTCATAATGCCATTAAGCATGAATATTGCTGTATTGTACGCAGCCATGCATTGTCAAAACATCTACTAGGTAGCCATAAATAATTTTTTTAGATTGGTCTGATTACGAACCACCAAACTAACACAGTTAGCAGGTTATTTGTTTTATGTTATATGTCTCACAATGTGGCACATTTAATTCAGTAGGATGAAATAGATTTTTATAATCACAATTTTTACGAAAACTTGTATTATTTCCAGTGACCAATATTAAGTACTGTGAGAATAAATACAAAATTTAAGTAATTATTTTGTCTTAAACTTATCACTGGGATTAAGTGGTCTATTAAATTCACAAACAAATTATACAAAATACTTTTAAGCTAAATAAAGATGCAGTTTGCCAGAGCAATCAATAAAAACAAATTAAGATCAAAAGCTTAGTGTCTACATACAAAAAAAACCTACTGGCAAAAACACATTATTTTATTGTTCTTATAAACATGTCGTAAATTAAAGTAACAGTTATGAATATTCTTTAGTTACTAGAAAACACATGTTTTGTGGATGTGTTGGCGTCGTCATTGGAGGAACAGTTGGCATAATTGTTGGATTGTCATGGCGGAGAATATCACTACCAACTCAGAGAATGAAAGCCATTGCCTGCAGCAACTATAATGGAATAGATGTAAGTGTGCATATGTCTATGTTACTGTAATAATTGTATACTTGTGCAGACAGTTTGTCTTTTGAATTAATGAAGAGGTAAACCTAAAATGTTTGTGGTTTTATACAACCTTTTTGCACACTTAGTGCATGTGGATGATAATTATACATCTTAGTGCCATCTGAGTGTATGAATGGTTGCTTCCTTTGGTGGCGTAATTTAGTATTAACTCTTCAAGGCATTTGTTCTCTATCTGCTGGTTGCTCCCTAATAAGATCATCATGTGGAATTGGTAGTCAGCTAATCAAACTGTCAGTAGCTAGATAATCCCATTTTGTGCCACAAAAACATTAAATTTGTGATAGTGATAAAAGAAATTGTATAACTGAAACTTGACATTCATCATTTTCTCTTCTGTGTTCCCAAAAAGGGGAAGGGGAATGATACACAATATTCAGTGATGCAGTAGAGGAAGGTAGTAATAACAAATATGCTTCATTATATGATTTAATAAACAGTGTATTGAAATGAATTGTAAATCAGTGAACAAACTTAATACCTATATCACCACTTCATTTTTCCCAATGAATCTTTTTCAAAACAAAACAAAAAAGTTTAGTCTGATGTAGTGGTAAGGGCAGAATTTTTTATTATTATTAGTCCTTGAATTAAAAAGCAACTAATCCTCTTATGATGTTTAATAAATATTAAGCTTGGAGTCTTCATATTATATTTCAGTTATTAATTAATGCATTGACTGCAGCTAACAATGATACTTAAAAGCCATATTAACACTAGACTGCGTTGAGTGGTGGACACTAACTGATAACAAACTTATGCTTTGTGTTAAGACCTAAAATTTATTGTTAATTATAAGTGCCTCCCTCTCTCAATCTGCCTCTTCCTAGCCAAATGATTGTCTTAAATGATTTTTATGACTCTGCCAATAGAGAAAGTAACTTTTTGAAGATTGTAGGCTAATTTTCTCTCAAAAAATAGGAATTTACAAAATCTAGTTTTATGTTTCATTATGTACCAGAAATTTAACCATTACTTTCATGTATTAAAAACATTATGCTATAGAAGCACAAACTATATTGAAATTTTCTTCTTACGACTACATTCTAGTTTTGTTGTCTCAAGATCATCATTTTTCGTAGAATCCTGGACTCCTTATCATATTTTGAGACAATGTTTTGTATTTTGATAGAAATTCCAAAATAAAGAAAAAATTTCCATCCCCAAAAGTAAATATGTAGGAGTTATGTTAACTTTTCTGAGTCATGTTCCTCATTTGGTAGAGTGATTGCTGAATAGATGGCTGTAGTCGAATTGCAGATGCAGCTGAAGATTTTGCTTGGACCCTCTTGGCCCACTCTTCTCTTTTTAAATTGGTACCAACAAGGAAGATTAGATTCTGAGGCATGGTATTGCCCATACCTGTCCTATCTGTAATGATGAGACCTATCTAATGGTGGTTTACTTCTGTGACTCCTCCCTCCCTCCTCCTCCCACTAATCTCCCCCCTCCTCCCCAAGTCCTCACACCTAATCATGGACTCGAGCACAGTAAATGGAATTATCTATTCACCTTTTCTTAGTTTACTAATTACCTTATCCATCCACAACTATGAACTTTGTGTATTAAATTAAACCTACACCAAAAAACTATTTTAAAATTATCAAGAAAAAAATTACCTTAAAAATGTCTTTTTTTTTTGGTCTATATGTTTCAAGTCTGTATTTCTTTTTTTCTTTGCCAACAGAGATGGAGATTTCAGGAGCAAGGAGAAGTAAAATATTGTAATGGAATGATAAATAGTATGTTGCTTGCTTTAATGCCCATTATTGTAGTGGATGTTAATATTAGTTCAGAGTTTAGTTGGCATATAAAATTCTGAATGGAATAAGTTTGTTGTAACAATATAAAATGCTATTTATAGAAATATTTAACTTGATTCAAGTCTTTTCAGGAATCAAACAGGTTAATGTTAAACGAAAATCTGGAAGCAACAATGCTCTTGGGTAACTAGCCGAGTTAAAGAAGTGTTATCACACAATATGTCAGTGATCACATCCACTGTCACCATCTTCACCAACTTTGTTAATTCGGCTAGTTACCCGAGAGCATTTCATGAATTCTCAACGCTCAGAGAAGCTTTGTTCTTATGCAGACTAACTATTGTCTGATCCAGTCTTCCTTTATTGCTGTTCTAATTCACTACATTTTCTTTCTATACTGTGCCATGTATAATGACCTTGTTTCAACATGTCAGCAATGACCTTGTCTCAACATGTGTGAAAGAGAGCATGGTGGGTGAGCGGTAATGTTCTGGTCGTGCATTTGAGATGATCCTCTCCCCAATATTTGGTTTTATTTTGTACTGGCTGTATAAATCAATGAATATTTCTTGCAGATCATCTATCAAGAGTGATGAGATATAACATTTGTGTCTCTCACTCTTTCTCTAATTTTTTTTTCAAGTTATTATGATAAGATTTGCTTTTTCCATCTTACATTTAGCTATTCTGAGTAATCTTTCTATTTGGAAGAAAGTATTCCAAATTGTAACAAAAGTAAATGGCAGGTTGTCACTCAGCCTTTCTTTCTCCATACCCAAGATGACACATTACCTCTTCATAGCCAAATATATCTACCCTATTTGAGAATTCGAATCACCTGTTATCATCGTGCTATCTTGTTAAGCGTGGTCTGTTATTTGAGGAAACTCCTGATCTTCATCTTCACTGCACCCCTGTTGTGGAGCATGTACTACAGCAATGATGGAATTGAAATTTTCTGCATCTCTTCTGGGTTGGGTGAATCTTTCATTTACAGAGATGATATCTGCAGCTATTCCTGTATTCTTGTGCAGTATCAGATCAACACCATTTCTTGTCTGCTTCCTGTGACAATGCCAGTACAAGTTGTAACCTAGCTTCAGCTTTCAGGAGTGTGCCCCTTTCCATTTTGTTTTATTCAGTTCTGATATACTGTCACACTATATATATACAGACACACCAGGAGATGGTGACTGTGAATGTGATCACTGAAATATCGTGTGATATCAGTTCGTTAACTCATCTAATTACCCAAGAGCATTTTATAAATTCTCAATGCCCAGAGAAACTTCGTTCTTATGAATGATTTATACTGATTAATATGAGCTTAGTATTTAATTTTAATGATGGGAGGGGGTCTAAATTAATGTTCAAGGCAGCATTTAAATTTCCATTTTTTAGATCAAATCAAGCTGACTTCACATTTAAAAACAAAATGATTACAATACATAATGATTGATTAATTTTTTTCCAAGACAAAATTCTGAGCTTCTTTCCCAAGATCATAACAGGGAAATTAAATGGACACCATGGTGAAATGTGCATCACATATTTTTTATGGTTTCACAGTGCTGATTTGCTGGTTTCTGTGACGTCAGCTGTTGATAGATCCATGGTGGCACATCTCGCAAAATGACTGTATTGATCTGTGCATAGTGGTCACCTCATCTTGATTTTGTTGCTTGCATTGTGTCCATTACGCTATCAGTGTTCTACAAAAATCAAGCCCCTGCCTCTGGTGGCTTGGATGGGAAATGGTTTTCTCCACTATTAACTCAGTCTGTCATTGAAACTCTTCCTTCCAGGTACAAACTGAAATGTTCCTCCACAGATTTACAGATACAAACTCAAGGCTCTGTGGAGGCATCAGCCCCAGACCTCGATGCTGCCACACTTATTACTCAATCCAGGGTGTGGTTTATTTCTTACAGAAATTGCATTGGCTATGCACCAGTGGTTCTGCATTCATCCCAGATTAGGTGTCTGGCCATTGGCTTACACTAAATAACCACTAACTCACTACCTGCTTCACGTGACCATAACATTTTCTCGCCTGCTAGAAACCTATCAATGTAAATTATTTGTAGCAACAAACTATCATCAATTTGACCAGTGCAGAACTGGATATAGCTGCAGAAGCTGTGCTTTCACATGGTTTGCAGTTTGTACCTACCCTGAGATCTGTACCACACATCGAAATCATCAGGAAAGTTTAGCAGCCTATCTGCATACTACCAGCTGACTCCGAGCTCTGACTCCGAGTGTGTCAGAGTGGAGAGCGCTAAAGGAATTATGGGAGAACAAGGACATTGTCTTTCTTCTCGCAGATAGTGGGTACTCCATTATTCTCATGACAATGGGAGACAATAGGTGGAAAATCAATATTGTTCTGGATGAAGAAGCATACATGAGGCTGACTCATGACCAAACAACATCAGTAGTCAGGAGGACTATAGCACTTCTGAAAGCTTCAGGTCTTACACTGGACACTGCCAAAAAGACTTGAGCCTCGAGCTCCAGTACCTACCAGGCTATTTGAGCTGCCTAAAATATACCATTACAACATATAGTGAGTGCCATTGGATCACCAACGTATTTATTAGCTAATAGCTAGTAGTTCTGAATCCATTACATCGACATATACGAGGTGTGTTCAGAAAATAACGGAAATTTTCGTTTTTTGAAAAAAATATTTATTTATTTGTCTACATTAATGTTGTCGCCTTCAAAATAGTCCCCATTAGATATTATGCACTTCTGCCAGCGCTTCTTCCAATCGTCGAAACACTTCTCAAACTCGATTTTTGGGATAGCCTTTAGCTCTTTCAGCGATGCGCTTTTAATGCCATCTATGCTTGTAAAACGATGGCCCTTTAAGGTTCTCTTTATTTTTGGAAATATGAAAAAGTCACACGGAGCCATGTCTGGTGAATATGGAGGCTGGTGCATCGTTACAGTATTGTTTTTGGCCAAGAATTCACGAACAAGCAACGAAGTGTGAGCTGGTGCATTATCGTGGTGCAAAAGCCATGAATTGTTTTTGCACAAATCCGGACTTTTTTTTGGATTGCTTCACACAAACGGCATTAAACTTGTAGGTAGTACTCCTTATTTACCGTTTGACCTTGTGGCAAGAATTCACTATGCACTATGCCATTAAAATCGAAGAACACCGTAAGCATAACCTTCACGTTCGACAGCACTTGTCGAGTCTTTTTCGGTCTTGGCGAGCCAGGATGCTTCCACTGAGACGATTGAGCCTTAGTTTCAACGTCATATCCGTAAACCCGTGTTTCGTCACCTGTTATAACACGTTTCAGTAATTCTGTATCGTCGTTGACTTCATTTAGTGACTCCTAAACAACTTCCATTCGCCGCTGTTTTGTTCAAAATTCAACAATTTTGGAACAAATTTTGCTGCCACGCGTTTCATACCCAAAACATTTGAAAAAATTTCATGGCATGAGCCAATCGATATGCCAACATCATCAGCAACTTCTCTGATTGTGATTCGGCGATCATTCATAACCATTGCTTTCACTTTTTCCACGTTTTCATCGGTTGTTGATGTGCTGGGGCATCCGGGGCGTTCGTCATCTTCAACGTCTTCACGGCCATCTTGGAAACGCTTATACCACTCGTAAACTCTTGTTTTACTCATAACAGACTCACCATAGGCCTTTGTTAACATATCACACACTTTGTTACACTTTATTTCATTTTTTACGCAAAATTTGATACAAATTCTTTGATCCATTTCTTTTAACAAACGAAAATCGCCGAGCTCATAAAAACACGTCTAACCTTAGCAGCTGCCACAGACAAAGTAAGCAGTGAATACAGCTGAAAATTTTATCATATTTCCTGGGCATGTATACCAACATAATAATTTTTTTTTTACAATTGGACTCTCCAAACCCGCGAAATTTAAAAATTCCCGTTATTTTCTGAACACACCTCGTATACTCTGCAATTCACAAAACTGTGGGGGGCAGAGGATGCTCAGCACCAAACCTTACCTCTTTGTTGTGCATTACAATCCCTAATGGTACGAGGGATAAAAGAATTCATATAAGAATCAGTATGGCACCTTATTTCTCTAATTTTATCTTTCCTGTCATTCCGAACCAAATAGGTTGGTGGACGAAGTATTTCACTACACTCGTAAGTGAAAGTGGGAGTACACGTTTACCAATAAGTTTAAACAAAATGTGCGTTCTATCTACCAGAGACTCTCAGCCTAGTCTACTAATCAGTTCTGTAACGCTTTCATAAGGACGCAAGCGGTCACGAATCGAGCAGCTCTTCTCTGTACTTTCTCTATACTCTCAATCAACCCCTTACGAAACAGATCCCAGATGGCACAACAGTAGTCCAAATGTGGACACACAAGAGATTTGTACGCTATCTCCTTTGTTTGTTCATTACAATTTTTCAAGATTCGACCTAGGAACTGCAGCCTAAAATTAGCTCTACCTACTAACGTATTAATACGTAAGTCTCATTTCATGTTCCTTTGTACTGTTACTCCCAAATATTTCATAGAATCGACCATATCAATAACTGAACTGTTTACCTTGTATTTCTGAACAATCGGATTCTTTTTGTTAGTAATGCTTACTGTCTTACACTTTTTACAATTTAGTGTAAGTTGCCACTCAGCGCACCATGCCAAAATAACATCCAGATCATGCTTAATTTCTAAGCAATCGGCCAAATTCCTTACTTCCCTATAAATAACCGTATCATCAGCAAACAATCTAAAAATGCTTTTCACTTTGTCTCCGAGATCGTTTATAAAAATTAAGAAAAGAAGTGGTCCTATAACACTTCCTTGTGGTACACCCGATGTAACATCTAGATTAGAAGAGGGAAAGTGTGCTCACCATGTGCAGATTTCAATGGAATTATTGGTGCACTGAAAGATATAAGACTATGACATCATGGTTAGTTCTGATGTGGTGTCACTTTTTACTTGGGTTCCTGTGGCTGATACACTGGAGTTACTGAGACAGCATTTTGAATTGATAGTGGGGAACTTGTCACCTACATTCTGACTTCAACATACGTACTCTTCAAAGGCAATTACTTGTATTTTGAACAGCATGACAGGGTCCCTATGGGGTCATCACTTTCTCCAGTGACAACAAATATGTTCAAGGAACATTTTGAGGAAATGGCATTGGAAAGTGCAGAACTGCAACCAACTTGCTTTTATAATATATGGATGATAATTTTGCCATATGGCTACACGTAAGAGGAAAATTAGATGATTCCCTTAAACGTATAAATTAAATAAATTACATAAAATCTTCTCGAGCTTTCCACTGGCATAGTGCGTCAGTAAAAGTACTAGAGGGCGACGTTTCGGAGCTTGCTTCTGGCTCCATCTTCCGGTGAAGTGTCAAATTTGGGAGGAGTCCCTGCCTATAAGATAAATCCGTCACTTCGCTGGAAGATAGAGCTATAGGCAGGCTCCAAAACATTGCCTTGTACTTTTACTGACGCGCTTTCCCGGTGGAAAGCTCGTGAAATAAATTAGTTTATCAAATGTGTGATGGAGGTGGAACAAGAGTGTTGCCTGCCTCTTCTGGACATTTTGATCTGAAGAAATTCAGATGGCACCCTATGACTCAGAGTGTATAGAAAACTGAGCAACATCAACTTATACCTCAGTGTGCATAGCTATGATCGTCCTTCTAAGTGCAGTTTAGTGTTATCAACCGTACTGTGCTGAACCAGAGCCATCTGTGATGCAGAAAGACTACCAACAGAACTAAACCATTTATGGCATACATTCCATATGACTGGATTCAACTAATCACAGATTAATGGAGCCTTTCACCAGAAAGACAAGAGGAAGGAAGGGAAGCAAGAATCAGAACAATATGCATTTTTACCATACACTGGAGCGACTTCAACAAAAGTCACCTGATACATGGGCGCCGGCAGGATTACTTTAAGTGAGGTGCATCTCATGTTTTTTCATACATTATATATAACACTTTATTACTCATTAACTAAGGATACTAAATTTTACTGACAAGTTGAAAAAATTTGTACAATAACCTAGAAGTTTTAAGTTAAAGCCAGCTTTAAAATAGTCCCCCGCAGGGGCCTGGTACACAAGAGCCAGGTACGGGTTTGGCGAACCCGCGGTGCCCAAGCTGGAAACTTATGAGCGCCACAAGTTTCCCACACCGTAAACTCCTACCATGCTTCAATGACCACCATAGGGCATGGCGGTGGAACGTTGTGTGCCTAGGAGAACGGGGATCTTGGCTTCATCGCCCGAATCGTGAGGACGGTACAAACCTCTATAAAAAAAACCCTCAACCTCAAGGTCAGACACGTGCCAAGGAGGTGCATGGGTGAGAGGCAGATCACTCGTTAGCATGCAACCAGAGGAGCACCTGCGCACCCCTGTTGTATTAGCGCTTCTTTTTGAACTGGTTTTACTCGTGGGACCAAAATGAAGTCATCCACTAAAACCAAAGAACCCTGCGGTACGGGTGTGCCGCAGGCTAATATAAATACACCCAGTTCTAAGAAGGGGGTGAGGGTAGATAGCCCCACCACTTCTGAAAGCAATAGTAACGGAAAAGTTTGTTCACTTCCGAACGCTTTTATAGTGATGCAAAGGGTGGAAGGGACCTTTGAAAAAGTTTCACCTTTTTACATTTCAAAGGGGTTAGAGGGTCTCGTAGGGACCCTGAATTCAGTGAAAAAGCTGAGAAACGGGACGCTGCTGCTGGAAACAACAACCAGTAGGCAAGCTACCCAACTCCTTAACTGTGAGAAGCTCGGGGAGTTCGCCGTTAATTGCAAACTCCACAAATCCCTAAACAGCAGCAAAGGCGTCATCACCTGCCGTGACTTGATAGACATAGGGACCGAGGAACTCGTTAAGGAGTGGAAGGAGCAGAAAGTGGTCGAGGTACGTCAGATCACACGAAGGGTTAGTGGTAGTATTGAAAAGACTGCCACCTTCGTAATGACGTTTGACACTCCAGTACTGCCGAAGAACATCAAAGCAGGGTACATCAACCTGAACATCCGTCCGTATGTTCCGGACCCGATGCGCTGTTTTCAGTGTCAGCAGTTCGGACATACGACGGCGTCATGTAAGGGCAACCCACCTGCGGTAAGTGCGGCAAGGGGGCACATGAGCCGGGAGTTAGTTGCACGCTACCACAGGTGTGCGTCAACTGCTCCGGATCGCACCCGGCCTGGAGTAGGGAGTGTCAAGTGTATCTTGAAGAGTGCAAGATACAGGAGTTGAAGACAAAGGAGCGGATTCCTTATGCAGAAGCAAAGAAAAAGGCCAAGTCGCTCGCCGCTCCAATTTTTGGAACGAGCTTTGCTAAGATGGCTTCAACTGCCGTCAGGAAACAAAGTACTGCTACCCAGACGTCCGTTGCAGACATGAGCACCAGCACAACGTGCTCATGCCAATGCAAATGCGGTGCAAAACCCGCAAAGGTTGTAACATCGAAGACCGCAGATGTCGGTAGTAGTACGTCTGCGATCTCAACCACACCAGCAGTAGTCACTAAAAGTCCACCACCAGCAGCAGCTGTCAAAGTAATGCCACCTCCAATTCCACCACGCACTTTGACAGTTGTAGCACTACCATCTGCTACATCTATCAATGGAGGTAATCAGAAGATCCAGGGCCCGAAGTTTAGGCAGACGGACCCGACTCAGTTGGTCAAATCTCCCTCTTCGTCCCCTCCCAGACAACCTACTGGCAGGGAGAAGAAGGTAAAGAGGTCGAGGAAAAAGAAGGTGAAGGAGATAGTGGATGAAGAACCTGAGTCGGAGACGTCTGACTCTTCAGAGCCAGAGGAATCTGCAATGCTGGTGGACGAGACTGGTCCCGTTCCTCAGCAGACGGAGACTGAAGACCCACCCGAACCGGGGCGGGTGAAATTAAATCAGTAGGATGGCTCCCATTCTCCAGTGGAACATCAACGGTTTTATGGCTCACAAAGAGGAGTTACAGCTCTTAGCACGGTCTGATCCTTTGTGTCTCTGTCTCCAAGAGACACACTTCAGACCAACACATCAACCTGTGCTAAGAGGTTTTGACGTTTACCGAAGGACGATACCGAGGTTGACTGAGCGAAAGGGGGAGTGGCTGTGTTCGTACAGAACACTGTCCACTCCGAACCTGTAGCTCTCACCTCTCCCTTACAAGCAGTAGCGGTTAAACTACATGGACCAGTGCAACTGACTGTATGCTCTATATATCTACCACCGGGGTCACCAGTTGATTGCGGTCAGCTGGTTGACATCACTTGGCAACTCTCTTGGCCTTTTCTCCTATTGGGAGACTTTAACGCACACAATGCGTTGTGGGGTTCGACCACCAATTGCCCCAGAGGCCGAGAGATTTGTAGATTATTGGAGCAGGAGGATCTGTGCATCCTAAATACCCGTCAGGTGACACACTTCACTACTGCTTCCGGTTCATTCTCTGCCATTGATCTCTCTCTTTGCTCTCCATCGATTGCTGACTCCATGTATTGGGAGGTGGATCGTGACCTCCATGGAAGTGACCACTTCCCAATTTGGTTACATATAGAGTGCGAACGGGGCGAAACAATGAAAACAAGGAAATGGAATATCGGCAGAACTGTATAGCCGGTCAGTTATACTCCAACATCGCCAGACCACCGATGACAAGGTGAAATACTTCACAGAAGTGGTTCATCAGGCGGCCGATATATCCATGTCTTTCAGTTCCAGGGCGCTGCGCAGAACGCCTGTCCCTCGGAGGAACGATGAATGTCGTTCCGCTATTCAGGGCCTGAGATGGGCCATGCGCCGGTTTAGGCTGCACCCAACACCTGACAACCTCACAGCGTTCCGGATTGCTAGAGCTAAGGTGTGCCGTGTGATTAAGGAGAACAAAAAGAGATCATGGCAGAACTTCGTGAGCACGATTAACCATTCCACACCATCAACAAAAGTATGGGAGTCAATCCGCCGTATATCCGGGAGGTACTCTCGATCGCCAGTATCTGGATTACTGGATCAGGGGTGTGTAGTCACTGATGAGCGAAGCATTGCGCAGCTGATGGCAGAGTATTTCGCTGCCATCACTTCGTCTGCCAGATTGGACCAACAGATCCGGCAATGAAGAATATCTGCTGAGAGGCAAACCTTTTGCTTCGGCTCTTCGGAATTGGAGGACTACAATAGACCATTTTTATCATGGGAGCTGGAGTCTGCTCTACAATGTGCCAAAGACATGGCGCCAGGACCTGACCTGATCCAGAACCAGATGCTGAGGCACCTTAACAAAGATGCTAAAGAGTACCTCCTGGGTATTTTTATTGACATTTGGACCGGAGGACACTTCCTCTAATCGTAGAAAGAAGCAACGTTAATTCCAATTTTAAAACCAGGTAAAGACAAGTTGTTGCCAGGTAGCTATCGTAGCATCGCTTTAACTAGCTGCGCTGGGAAGACACTAGAGCAGATGATTAACCGCCGCCTCGTCTGGTGTCTCCAGTCCCGTAAACTGCTGAGCCGTTTTCAGTGTGGATTCAGGAAATTCCATTCCACCACGGATAACCTAATCCTACTAGAAGCGGCCATACAGGACGCCTTCATCCGTAGCCAACACCTTGTGGGTATATTTTTTGACATCAAAAAGGCATACGATACTGCCTGGCAGCATGTTATTTTATGAATGAGGTTTCAGGGGAAATCTATCCCGATTTTTAAAATCATTTTTATCTCGACGTTGCTTCCGGTACCGAGTCGGTAGAGAAGTGTCCGACCTTTCTATTCAGGAAAACGGTGTTCCTCAAGGTTCAGTTTTAAGTGTAACCCTTTTTGCTATTGCCATTAATAGCATCTCAACTGTTATAAGGAGGCCCATCTGGTACTACTTATACGTTGACGACTTTTGAATTTTTATTGCATCTGCTAGCCTGAGAAGTGCTGAGCGGCAGCTGCAGCTCACGCTGAACAGGCTGGATGAATGGTCAGTACACACCAGCTTTCGTTTCTCTGCTGAGAAAACCCGGTGTGTACTTTTTAGCCGCAGTAGAAGTCTTTTAGCAGAACCTCATCTCACCTTGAGGAACACCATTTTAGGTTTTAGTGAAACTGTTCGGTTTCTGGGCCTCATTTTGGACAGTAGGGTTACATGGCTGCCACATCTTAAAGATATCAAAGCCAGAGTCCTGAAAGCTCTTAATGTTTTAAAGTGTCTGTGTGGCAGGTTGTGGGGCACTGACCACTCCTGCCTGCTACAGTTTTATAGAGCCTTTGTACGGTCGCGGTTGGAGTATGGTTGCATTGTCTATAGTTCAGCACGGGACAGTTATCTCCGTATACTGGATAGTGTCCACCATGCAGGAATTCGTCTCGCCACAGGTACATACCGCACCAGTCCGGTACCCAGCATTTGTGCTGAGTCTGGCGAGCCGCCACTTTCCATCCGTCAGCGTCTCCTCACGGTGCGAAACTATATACATATTGCCACAACTCCTGGCAGTCCCATGTACGACGTAGTTATTCATCCTAACTTTGAATGGCTTTATACCAACCGTCAAAGAGCAACTAAAACATTCAGCTACCGTACAAAGGCTATATTAGAGGAATATAGCTTTCAGATGCCCTCTTTTTATCACCAGGGTTGGAGTAAAACTCATCCCTGGCTTTTAAAGAGGCCCAGAACAGTTTTAGAACTGACGTGATACAACAAGCTGTTTACCACCAACAGTGTTTTTATCCGAAATTTTAGCGATATTTTAAATCAGTTTCGCGATTTTACCCCGGTATACACGGATGGGTCTAAGCAGGCTAACGGAGTTGGCTGCTCTGTAGTGTTCCCTCGAGCGACTTATAACTACAAACTGAATAGCTGTTGCAGCGTGTACACTGCAGAGTGTTACGCTTTGTTAAAGTCGCTCCGGCATATGGAAGTAAGTCGCGGCATGAAGTACATCATATGCTGTGATTCCCTTAGTTGCATCCAGGCTATAGGCAGCATGTACCCAGCAGATAGTCTTGTCCATGGCATACAGGACACCCTCCGATTGCTCCAATCTTCTGGAAAGGAGGTCGCATTCTGCTGGGTACCTGGTCATGTGGGAATCAGGGGGAACGAGGCAGCTGATGAAGCTGCCAAGTTAGCCTGCAACAGGGTCGGAGTTGACTTTGATCCGGTCCCAAAGTCTGACCATGCCTCGGCGGAGAAAAGATTTGTTTTTGACATCTGGCAGAGGCAGTGGCTGGAGGTTGAGCATAATAAGCTCCGGCTGGTCAAACCGACCGTTCAGCCATGGAGCAGCTCCTTCCAGCGGGCGAGGAGGGATGAGGTTCTCCTTTCTCGCCTCCGTATAGGGCACTGTCCTCCAACACACGGCTTTCTTCTCCTCCGGAATGTAATGCTTGTGGCGTACCTCTGATGGTGCGCCACATTTTAATTGATTGTGTATTATTTTTAGACTTGAGGGCAGACGTGGGCTTGGCCAACGATCTGCCCCTGATTTTAAATAATGAGACCAGCAATGTGGCCAAGGTTTTAAAGTTCTGTGTATCTGCCGGCCTGATATCTAAAATTTTAGGCATGTCGGCCTAGTTCTAGAATGGATGGGAGGCCCCTTTACAGCCAACCATCCATGTGCTTTGTTCTAATTTTTATTTTGTTTTAATTCATCTCGTGCTGGCCTTTTTACAGCCAGCGAGATATGCAGTGTTTTTAAGTCTTCTGCAAACCTGTTTGGCTCCTCTACAGCCACCCAGGTGTACAACGGTCTTAATTCCAGGTGGCCCCTGTAGGGCTACATCTTATTTTTGTGATTTATTGTTTGTGCTGTCTGTATGGTCGACCCCTTTACAGTCGACCATGAAGGCATTACTTTTATTATGAATTTTAACCACAGCCTTTGCTGGTCATTGTTAGGGCACTAATGACCTCGTTGTCGACGCGCCCTAAAGTCACAAAAACAACAACAACATAAAATAGTCTTCCGACCATCCAGGCATATAAGGGCTTTACTTCGGGAGTGCAATTGGGTTTTGGTCTAAGGCAGCCTGCTGGGACAAGTCATTCTGACATCCAGCCAATTCCATTCACTGCACATATCACCACCATGCCTCCAACCCCACTGCCGAACTTGCGCCACCAGGCTTCCTACACCACCACCACTGCACCTTGAAGTGATTGGCGCACCTTACTGTGACATCACTGGCAATTATTGCCCATTTCAGGCTGTATTAGGACATATTTTCTGGGAGCCCAACTTTTTGCCGGAAAGTAAGATGAATTTGAAGAGCTATTTTCGAAACGTCTCATCAAATACACATGCTGCCCACACTCAATTCTTTTTTCTTTTCTTTCTTTTTTTAGGTGTCATTTCAGTTCTAGATAGATATCATTTTTGGTATTCTTTCTTTTTAACCCGTAAAGAGTACTATTACTTATAACTATTAATGAGCAGGATATCAGCGAAAACAATTGAAATAGTAGTCAAAAGATTAAGTGAGTTTAATAAATTCACTGAATATAAGTACATCGACAAACACATGAAATAACTGGAAATAATTAATGGAAAATAGCACTAATGGAAATCAATAACATTACTAATAAAATCTCATCACTCGGAGTATCTTTCCTAAGCCAGCAGAGCAGTGAATAATGCTGTAGCTTGTACCTCTGAATTCTGCACGAAGTCTGAAGATCCCTTCAGTCATGGCTTCGAAGCAGGACACCCTCGAGTGTCAGTGCATGAGTGATCTCCTGGCTGTAAGTAGGGAGTATGGAGGGATCACATGCCACCCTATAATTGGTGCAATAAACCTTACTAATTGCTTTAGAGCTGGTAGAGTGGGAGACTGGTTTCACACGGGAAGTACACTCCTGGAAATTGAAATAAGAACACATTGACGCCGGTGTGTAAGACCCACCATACTTGCTCCGGACACTACGAGAGGGCTGTACAAGCAATGATCAAACGCACGGCTCAGCGGACACACCAGGAACAGCAGTGTTGGCCGTTGAAGGGCGCTAGTTGCGCAGCGGTTGGGCACCGCCGCAGTCAGTGTCAGCCAGTTTGCCATGGTATACGGAGCTCCATCTCAGTCTTTAACACTGGTAGCATGCCGCGACAGCGTGTACGTGAACCGTATGTGCAGTTGACGGACTTTGAGTGAGGGCGTATAGTGGGCATGCGGGAGGCCGGGTGGACGTACCGCCGAATTGCTCAACATGTGGGGCGCGAGGTCTCCACAGTACATCGATGTTGTCGCCAGTGGTCGGCGGAAGGTGCACGTGCTCGTCGACCTGGGTCCGGACAGCACGCCAAGACCGTCGATCCTACGCAGTGCCGTAGGGGACCGCACCGCCACTTCCCGGCAAATTAGGGACACTGTTGCTCCTGGGGTATCAGAGAGGACCATTCGCAACCGTCTCCATGAAGCTGGGCTACGGTCCCGCACACCGTTAGGTCGTCTTCCACTCACGCCCCAACATCGTGCAGCCTGCCTCCAGTGGTGTCGCGACAGGCGTGTATGGAGGGCGAATGGAGACGTGTCGTCTTCAGTGATGAGAGTCGCTTCTGCCTTGGTGCCAATGATGGTCGTATGCGTGTTTGGCGCCGTGCAGGTGAGCACCACAATCAGGACTGCATACGACCGAGGCACACAGGGCCAACACCCGGCATCATGGTGTGGGAAGCAATCTCCTACACTGGCCGTACACCTCTGGTGATCGTCGAGGGGACACTGAACAGTGCACGGTACATTCAAACCGTCATCGAACCCATCGTTCTACCATTCCTAGACCAGCAAGGGAACATGCTGTTCCAACAGGACAATGCACATCCACATGTATCCCGTGCCACCCAACGTGCTATAGAAGGTGTAAGTCAACTACCCTGGCCAGCGAGATCTCCGGATCTGTCCCCCATTGAGCATGTTTGGGACTGGATGAAACATCGTCTCACGCGGTCTGCACGTCCAGCACGAACGCTGGTCCAGCTGAGGCGCCAGGTGGAAATGGCTTGGCATGCCGTTCCACAGGACTACATCCAGCACCTCTACGATCGTCTCCATGGGAGAATTGCAGCCTGCATTGCTGCAAAAGGAGGATATACACGGTACTAGTGCCGACATTGTGCATGCTCTGTTGCCTGTGTCTATGTGCCTATGGTTCTGTCTGTGTGATCATGTGTTGTATCTGACCCCAGGAATGTGTATATAAAGTTTCCCATTCCTGGGACAATGAATTCACGGTGTTCTTATTTCAATTTCCAGGAGTGTACTTCTGCTAGCCTTGAAACTTTGCTGTGTCTAAAAGAATTAAGTTATCTGCCTGCAAGGCCTGAGAAAAAATACTCCTGTTGAACATACTATGTATTTGAAGCTTAAAATCCCTCAGGATGATACAGAATTGCCATTATATGACTTATACACTCCTACACTCCCTTTCAATCTTCCATTGGTTCCTAACTCATCTCCTTTATATGATTATAATCTGTGGTAGTTTCCTTTATTTCATATCCTAATTGTGTGCCCTAAACTACTCCACCATACTTAAGCAATGGTCAGACGGAAGTTTTATTATCCAGCCATCTCATTTCCCTGGCTACCTTTTCATCACCTTCTCCAACAAATAAAAGATTTTGAAATCTCTCCCTTCTACCTGCCCAACTGTGTTTACTATAAAATTTTATTCCACGATATTTGCAGTTAAGATCCGCAAAAAACAATTCCTCCTCCACTATAATAATAAAACAAATCTGGGTACCTACTAAGCTGATTCTTTTTGTCATTTCATCATTTTATGTTGGTCTTAAAGGTTTATTGGTTTGTTATAAGGCTCATTCTTGTGTTGAAAGTAATAAAAGCCTTCTCTTTTGTTGACTTGTTAAGCCTAACATAGGAACAGATTTTCTTACAGGAGTTACTCCCTTGATATTTGAGTATTCCTCTTCACCACAAGGCAGTGCTATCCCTCTCCATTATTATCCAAAGTAGGATGGGGTACCTCATCTGCCAGCTACTCTTTTTCTAAACTTTTTGTCCTCTATTGAATCAACCAGTAAGGACTTCACCATAATACTAGTATGGGACCTTTACAAAGTGCTAAGAAACAAAAAATGTTTAGATTAAAACCTTCTGAATGTTGATATACTTTATCCACATCATTTCCATAACAGACACATCATAGATAGATCCCATAGTGGTGTTGTAGATTAAAAGATTGGTGGCATTAAATAGGTATCTATTTCACTGCAGTGAACAAAAATAGCCTATGTAATAATCAAGTGCTGCTCCTTCTTAAACATATTTTACTATTGTTAAAAAGCGTTAACAGTTAAAAAAAATGTTGGTGTGTAATAAGATAATCCTGCTTACAGTTATCTGTTATTTAGTCCTTACAGATACTGGATGATGTGCCTGTTCCTTCTCTAAGGAACCGTGACGAGCTCATGATACAAGTGAAAGCAGCATCTGTTGATCCAATTGACATCCTTATCTGCTGTGGCTATGGAAGGGTGCTTAGAAGACATCTCAGCAAATACAATCCAGTAAGTTTCACTTATTCATATTTTTGTGCCTATGTCACAAATGAACACAAGTTTTAAGAGTAATAACATAAAATATAGAAATCAGAAGAACAAAAGAAACAATTCCAAATAGAATTTGATGGCAAATGGAAAGTATGAGCATCTGACAAAAATAAAAATACAAAAAGGGATAGTTAATTCATTTGGGAAATGAAATTCTGCTCATGCAAAAGTTATGATATATGTAAATGTGAACCTACATAAGTTGAATGTCTCACTGTGTAGCCCCATCCTTCTGAGTAAACATGTAGAAAGCAGTCATTCTTCTCCCGCAATCAAACCACTGCTGCTGTGGAAAAAATGGTCCACAAAAACAATCAACTTGACCTTTAATGAAATCAAGGCAGCCCTGCAGATTGGATTCTAGCTATTTGGATGCTCCTTTTATTCCAGAAAGATTTTTTTCATTTGGGTGCTATAAAATTTGACATTCTAACATAACTACATACATATTGAATTGTGGCTAGGTATGAGGAAGGAGACTCCACATGGATTTTCAACATCTTCAGTGGTTGATTTGCCAATTTGTCCTGGAGATCAAGTGACAGTTTGCAGGGTGGATCTGTACTGACTACTTGTTTATGCCAACTTAAATGAAACATGTCCAGAGTGTTGGTAAGAAAATAGTGGGTACTTTTTTCTCCAAGAAGACCAAATGGAAATCGTTCCTTCAGAGGAGCAAAGGAATATCAATGCTAAGTGGCACCGAATCACATATTGATCTAATTGTCTGAATAAGCTTTGATTGACTCTAATGTTCTTAATTTTGCACTGAAATTGTAGTTTATTACACCAGTAGCTAAATTTTGTTGATTTAATCAGTTTAAAATGTTAACTAATAATATAATTTGTTGATGTTAGTGGGTATATAGGTATGTGAATAAAACTTTTTTAAGTGTGGAGTTTTGATAGTTATTTTAGTTGCAGAAGTTATTTGTTTATAATTATTATTTTAAAAGCATGCATAAAGTTCATTGTGATTTTATTTTTAAAAATATTGCATCATAAGTGTAATTAATCATTTGTAACATAAAACTTTACATAGTTTAACTTTCACAATTCTCTGGCAACTTATGCATGCATTATTAGTTAAAATTATTTCAAACAGTTTAAAGTTGGGTTTTATATTTTAGAGCTACTAGACGACCCGTGCGAAAATTTCGCGAATAAAATACGACGAATAGTGAGGTTGAATGTTTGTAATATAATGAATAGTAGAACCGTAGTTTTGTAGCAAATATATTTTTTTTAGCGTAATAGGTACACAGCAAAATACTCACAACATTTTATGAAACAGTTAGGAAAATTTAAAACACAGTTTATTTATGACGAACTGTCATTGACCTTGGTAGAATAAAACCAACCTTAACAAACTGCACACAACATATCAACATCTCTGTGATATTTGTTGCTGAGTGAATAAAATGATTACATTGGAATTGTATAGCAAAACAACAGTGTTTCCGTAAAAGAAAAACTACTTATTTAGTAAAAAAAAGTTTATTCACTTCTCTGTGATATCCGCTGCTGAAATCTGGGGACATGGCTCTGAACAGTCTCATACGCGCTACCACTTTTAGCACCAAATTCTGAACATTTTTTCTTAATTTATGATTTTACCTAGCTGGAGACCTTAATTTTTAAAACGATATGTCATTTATCGATTTCAGCTAGGTATCGAAGAATATAAATGGCATATAATAAAACAAAAATTTTAAAAATCAACACGTTCTATAACTAATATTGATACTTTTGCCCTTTAAGGGTCGAATTACAAAAAAATTCTTTTTTAAAATATGGTGTGACCAAAGCAGCCACCTTGGTCTTTAAATGATAACTCATTTATCGATTTCGGTTAGTTATCAAGCAAGGTAAAAAAAAAAAGTTTTGAGAAATGATGTTATTTTTGCCACTTAAGGGTGTAATTTGGAGAAAGTTTTTTCTTAAAATATGATGTGACAATAGTGGATAATTTAATATTTAAATCGATACGTCATTTATTGATTTTGATTTGGTATCAAGGGAAATAAATAGCTGATGACAGAAAAATGCGTTGTAAAAATATTAATACTTTTGCCCTCTAAGGTTAGAATTTTTAAAAATTTCTTTCTTAAAATGTGGTAACGGAACCAAAGACATACGAAGACCTTAATCTAAATGATACCTCGTTTATCAATTTTGCTTAATTGTCAACGGAGGTAAATGATTTGAGACACAAAAAACGCATTTTAGAAATACTGATATTTATGCCCTTTAAGGGTCGAATAACGAAAAATCCTTTCTTAAAATATAATGTGACTATGGCGGAGACCTTAATCTTTACTATGATACCTCATTTATCTATATCGGTTAGATATTAAGGGAGATAAATCGCTTGTGACACAAAAATACATTATAGAAAAATTTAAACTTTTTCCCTTTAAGGGTTGAATTCCAAAAACATTCTATCTTAAAATATTATGTTACAAAGCTGAGACATTACTCCTCATAATCCTACTTCATTTATCGATTTTGGTTAGATATCCAGGGAGATAAATGGCTCGAGATACCAAAAAACGCAGTTTAGAAAAATCGCCATTTTTTGCCCTTTAAGGGTCGAAAAACGAAAAATTCCTTTCTTAGAATATAATGTTACCCACGGCGGAGACCTTAGTCTTTAATATGATATCTCATTTATCTATATCGGTTAGATATTAGGAGAGATAAATCACTCGTGACACAATTACGCATTGCAAAAATATTGATACTTTTGCCCTTTAAGGGTCGAATTACGAAAAATATCTGTCTTAATATATGACGTCACTAAAGCGGAGATCTTAATCTTTAAAATGATACTACATTAAACGATTTCATATACGTATCCAGGGAGATGGCCTCAGAGTTCCCGGAATTTACAGCATCCCTTACGAGTGTGGAAAGTGCTACTTCCGCACTGTGCAAAACTGGTGTGAAGAACACAAACACCATCTCCGCCTAGGACAATATAGCAAGTCAGCGATCGCCAAGCATGTGTACAACAATGGCCACAGGGTTGACTTCAACAACGTTACGATACTGGCTAGGACCTCATATTTTTGGGATTTCATAGTCAAAGAAGCGATTGAAATTTGACTGGCCAACATCTACAACAGAGATAGTGGGCCAATGTCTTAGCAAGGCATGGAAACCAGCCTTGGCAACTCTACGCAGAGAGCATAGCACGCATGTTCAGCAACCGTCATAAACGGCTCAATATTAACTTCCACGGCCCGCCACAAAGACCTGTAGCCCATTCATGGTCAAGTGCAGACGTCAGAGAGAGCCATTGGCCTATATAAGGAGGTGCGACACGTGGGCTGTCTCAGTATCCGATGGTCAGCTGACCTGTGCAAATGTCTCAACACCTGATGAAGACGATGGAGCCTGTCATCAAAATATCGTGTTTTCAAAACACTATCCGGCGGTACACCCGTTGAAGACTTCATTTCAATATAAAATTTGTTTCACAATTACAGAAAAGGTAAAAATTTAATAATATAAAATTTTTGAAGCACGTCTGTGATAATCGGTATATGTTTTTCTTGGCACGCACTGCCCAAACTATGAAATATATATCAACACAATGTAGCCAGTTGCTTTAAAATTAAAATGGAAAATCGAAATGCTTAAAAGATCTAATTTTCTGTAAGTATAGTGAATTGTGCAGTGTACCAGCTACAAGATGAGTATTTAATGGTGACATTACACTATTATTGGATAAATTGTGACCATTGTTAAGTACTACAAGGCACAATGCAAATTATATGGCAATTACAGCATCTCATAGCAGACTGAATTATTTGAATAGTTGAGTATATGACTGAAAAATATTTAAGTGGGGTTAGTAAATTAATACTGAAGCTATTGAAATAATGCTGTTAATTCTATATACCTGATTTTCCTACCTCTCCCCCTCCCCCAACAGCATTTATTTGTTTATGCATATTCTTTGGTCCTCCTATTCTGTTTACCTCTTTATAATCACCAATCTTAAGCAGTTAGTACTTGTAACACTTTATTTCAGGAATAAAAGAATGGATATTTTCTTTGATTAGTAAAGGAACTGAAGACTGGAATAAATTACTGAATAATGTGCTGAATAATTTAACTAAAACACTGGAAGAATTTAAAGTAAGATTTTGTTAAAGGCAGAAGTAGGTGAGTAGGTTAATTCCCAATGGAGCATGTGCTCCTTTGCAATCAATCATCAACAACAACAATTTTCCTTTATTCAGATGGTTGTGCTCTCTGTGTACATCTGCACTCGATGTATCATGTGTATCATAGAATTTCTCAAATGAATAACATTTTTTTTGTTGCATTAGTATTATCTTATGTCACTGTCTTCAGTTCTGGCAAATGATAGGTCAACTCTCTCTGCCTTTTTAAAGAATCTAGTATGATGTATTATTTGGGAGAAGTTTTGAATCCAATGGAAGCATTGTGGATTAAAAAAAATTCTTCAAGTAGACACTAGTGTTTTAAAACAGTTTGAAAAATGTTAGCTTTATATTCCAGTGGGCCATTATTTATTCCTCATAGTGTAAACTGGGCCTTATAACAATATAATCCAATAAATAAGAGAATTATCAGTTATTATTTATATATTTATTTCACACCAATCGGCATTTTACGGAAATTTTATAAAAATAACTTTAAGGATAAGCCATGAATAATTGCTTAAGCCAAATATAAAAGTTATTGCACTTTATTAGACATGAGAAAAACTTATATATTTAAAAATCTCGCATCACGATGTTTGTCCGAGATAAACTCCGAAACTACTAAACCGATTTTGATGAAATTTGGCTTACTGTGTGTGATTTGGTCTAACTTAAAAGATAGGATAGTTTTTATCTCAACTATTGACCTCAGTATTTATTATTTCCAATTTAATGGATATTAAATGTTTGTCATAGGACAATGGTTTGTAATTATTTGTAAGTTCCGTAAGTTCGAGCAGTTTGGTGGCTCAGTGGTTAAGGTGTTTGACTGGAGATCGAAAGGTCCTTGATTCAAATCCCTATCTCGGTGGGGATTTTCATAGGTGCTTAACCCGGCCTTCCCCTCTGGCGTAGCTTGCTGTGTAATGTGAAGTACGCAAGGACAGTACCGTTGTTCGGATTACATGTTAAACTGTAGGTCCCCTGTATCCAGCAGGATTGGCAGGCTAGGTTAAGGCGGCCATGATAGGGGCGGAATGCGCAGCCAATAGAAACCTTGTCACCAGGTCATTATGACCACACAAAATTATTATTATAGTTCCATAAGTTTCTAACAGATGGGGATGTATTAATTTATTGACACAACACTTGGTTATCTAGGTTAATTAACCATTCAGTAGTAGGTGTTGTGTTTCGGTTTCTTCATGCTACAGTCTATTCCATGCCATATGTGTTTATGTTCATGACATAACTGAGTTTCTTTGAATTTTTGTAACTGTGCTGTTTATCTGTAATAATATTGTAAATGCAAAAGTAACTCTGTCGATCTGTCTCATTGTCTGTTTGTTATTTTTCTTGGCCTAAATGGCTAATCCGATCATGATGAAATTTGATGAGGGGATACTATTTGGCATTAATATGGACATAGCATACTTTTTTCTGTATAAATAATACATGTTGTCATATAATTTTGAAAAATTACTGAATAGCGATAGACAGATGTGTAGGATGTGTAGGTCTCTGTACTACTTTTCCCTATAGCGGTTTGGTATCTCAGTGGTTAAAACGCTTGCTTACTGATGTTTGGAGCGTGGTCTCCGGTTCAATTCTCTGTGGAAGTAAAGATTTTCAAAAATTGTTTTTGATCGTATGAATCATGCCTGGACCGTCGGTTGTTCGGATTGCATGTTAAACTGTAAATACCATGAATTTAGGGGTGCAATGCTGTATGTGTACACTTTTTTACGTTATATTGATCCCTCAGGGGTTGTTACTCTCGCAGTCAGTGTATGTGTGTGATCTGCACTAATAATAGTATAAATGCAGAAGTAAGTCTCTGTCTTTTTGTTATGTTTTGATGACTAAATGGCTATACTGAAATAGTTTAAATTTGACAAGTAAATACTTTGTATCTGTAGGAAGGGCACAGGACATTTTTCTCTGGATGAATAACAGTTGTAGTCATGAAATTTTGAGAACTTATCGAATGGTGACAGACTCACAGATGTGTGTGTCAGTCTGTAATGTTATGTTGGTTGCTCAAGCTGTGCTTCTCACGCATTATGTTAGTGTATGATTTGTTAGTAAATTTCATTTAGAGACAAAATGTATTATTTAGTATAGATGTCGATTTTCTCTGTACTATTACTTTGTGTCTGCTTAAATGTTTCTGGCACCAGTTTATTTTGCCTTCTTTTTTGACATCCTTGCGGGCGTAAACTGGCCTAAGGTTTAGCTCTAGCAGAGCACAAGCAGCTGAAGTTACTAGAACCCAAGAATCGGATGCTTATGCAGAAGAAACAAGAAAACACCAAGCTGAAATAAAGCTGCTGTTAGTTAACCCCCCCCCCCCCCCCAACGACCGTGCACCTTTGTTTGTTTTTCTGTTTTTAAATATGTTGGAAATTGATTCTCTTCATGAGACAGGTTTGACAGTAGAATGATATAGTGATGGCATTCCTGTCATATTATTCCGACTCAGTGTTGTTTGGGACCAATCCTACAGTACCAACAGCTTTCTATATTCAATTCGGGCAATTAAATTCTTAATCCACACGTACGAAGCCACTGGTGTCAGCTAGTGATTATATAACCTTAGTCAGTAGTAGGTTTTTTTTTTAACATTTGCCTAGAAAGATGAAAAAGATCTTCCAAAAAAGTTGATATCTGCTCAATACTTGTTCACCAACCAGGAAATTCTATTTCTAGATCCATGGTAGATATAGTTTTTGTTTGTGCTTACAAATGAGTGCAGCCTTCTAGTTCCTAGCACAGGCTTTGACTTTATGTGTGTGTTCCACAACATTACTTTCCTCACACCTCTCTCCACTTGTAGGGGCCAATAAGGACCATTTGAATAGTAGATGCTTAGTGTAAATCATTACAATTGGGAGGAAATGGGAGAGAACTGGTTGGCAACCACATTATGCTAGAATCAGAATCTTTACGTCTTTGGCATTTAACCCTAGAGGAGAAATATTTCTTTTGTGATCCTTCTCCAAAATGTGTAACTTGTGTTCTTTATGGTAAGTGTATTTTTGTTTGTGAAGTTTATAGTATATATGGCGGAAGTGCGCAACATCCCAGTATTCACCTAGATCAGGGGTCCCCAAAGTGGTCGGTATCGACCCCTGGGGGTCGATAAGAGTTCTCAGGGGGTCGATTAATACCCGGGGGTCGAAAGGGGGTCGATTGATAATAAAGAGGATCCGTTAAATGGTCTAGGAAAAAAATGGGAATATTCCAACAAAAATCCAAAATAACTGACTACCCCCGTTATAATTCGAGTTTTACCGAAGCCTGCGTTGCTTTAGGTATGTGTTAAGAAGAAAACATACTGGAGCGGAGAGCATAGCAACGACGAGAGCGAAGAACAAAGCAGCGAAAACAAATTGGATTGTTGCGGTGACTCATACTGGGGCGCAATGCGTTGAGATAATAATGGAGCAAAGCTTAGCGTTCAAACTGTTTGATTTCGCCGCTTTATTCTCCACTCCCATTGCTGATTTGCTAGCGGTTGTTCCTGTGAGAAACGAATGTAGACCAATTTACGAATTGTGTCTCTTCTAAGGTCAGTCTTTGGGATAAGAAAGAAGTTCAACATCACAATTATTTTATTTTAGCTAAGCTACGTGATGAACTCAACAAGTATTAAAACTTTATTTTTTTATTTACTTCGGGTATTTAAGCATTTTATATTCGGGAGGACCCTGGTTCGAATCCCCGTCCAGGCATCCGGATTTGGGTTTTCCATGGTTTCCCCAAATCACTCAAGGCTAATGCTGGGATGCTTCCTCCAAAAAGCCATGGCCGAATTTCTTCCAGTTCCTTGTCCGCAGTTCCATCCCGCCTCTAATAACCGCGCTGTAGACGAGACGTAAAGCCACAAGGGGGGGGGGGGGATAGAACGCTGCTCGTTCATTATACACAAATTGCACTGTTGAACTCTCGTATGGTTTCCACTCTATGTATTTTATATCTAAATGTAGATTTTGTCCTTTACATAGAAGATATCGTAATATACCGAAAACCATTAAATTTAGATACTTCTTTTTTATCTTTTTCCTATCTAATTCTATTGAATAGGTTACTTTTAGATGTAATTATTATTCCTTCAAGTCTAGATATCTATTGTTAGCAAAAAGTAGCAACAATGCACTCTGAGAAAGAACAGGCAGTTCTTTATAGCTCGTGCGGTAATAAGTTGCGTCTCTTACTGCTGCTGTTTTGTTGTGTTGCGATCGTATCGTGTTGTTCATATTATCAATCTGAGTTTAATACCTACAATGTCGTCTACCAGTGCTAAGAAGAAATGCAGACGATATTCACACGAGTATTTGAAATATGGTTTTGTGCAGCGGCGTAACTAGGTCAACAAGGGCCCCGGTGCAAAAAAAATATTTTGGGCCCTTAGGCATGATGGGTGACCTTTCCTTTCCCTGAGTTGTGCTTGCGGGCCCTAGGGGCCCTTAGTGAGGGGCTTCCTGTGTCTCAGGGGCCCCAGACGACGGTAGAGCTAAAAAAAAAAAGGTCGCCAGTTTGCCGTGAAGTTGCTTGGGCCCCTCTGAACTGCTCTTGGGGCCCCCAGAGGTGCGTATGGGGGCCCCCTGAGCGTAGGGGCCCCGGTGCACTGCACCACCTAGCACCATAGTAGCTACGCCCCTGGTTTTGTGCCATCTTCTGCTAATGAAACTATTTCTATGTGCTTGTTATGTGAAAAAAAAGAAACTTTCAGCAATGATGCTATGTAGCCGGCGAAAATGAAAGACCTCTTTGAAAGGATCCATTCTGATAAGAAAAACAAAGATATTGAGTATTTCAAAATGCTAAAAGAGAAATTGAAAGATTGGCCAAATTTAAGTACATATTTGAAGTCATCTGCTAGCGCTGATAGTGAAGGAGGACTGAGGACATTCTACAGCATCTCTCTTAGAATAGCAAAGAAAGGCAAACCGTACACTATTGGTGAAGAGATTATAGTACCAGCTATAAAAGATGTAATTGAAAATGTTATGAAGAAAGACTCTCAACTATTTTTAAAGTGCATACCATTGAGTGCAAATATTGTGCAGCGACGTATAGAGGAAATGGCCGATGATGTGGACCTCTGAGCTCCAGCATTGTAAGTTTGCTATTCAACTTGACGAATATACTTTCGGAAGTTCAAATCTTCTCATGGCTTACGTTTGGTTTCATAGTCCATTCCTGAATGACACTGTTGATGAATTTCTGTTTGCTAAATATCTTCAAACTGATTCAAAAGGTGAGACAATTTTTTTATGTTTGCAAGATTATTTGAACAAGCACAACATTCCTTTCGGGAATATTACTGCAGTAGCTACTGATGGTGCACCTGCTATGGTAGGCCGTTATAAAGGATTTTTCGTCTTTCTGAAGGAAAAGGTTCCTAATGTACGTACCGTTCACTGTGTCCTACACAGGCAGCATCTTGTAGCCAAAAAATTGAGTGGCGAGCTGCATGATACTCTAAAAGTGTGCATTACGTCAATTAATAAAATTAAAGCTCATCCTCTCAATTCCCGACTGTTTGCGAAGTTATGTGAAGAAAATGATGAACCTTTCAATCAATTACTTTTGCACACTGAGGTAAGGTGGTTGTCAAGAGGTGATAGTTTGCAGAGGCTTGTTGACTTGTACGACTCGTCTGCAGAGTTTCTTAAGAATGTGGATCCATTACTATGTGACGAGTTAAAACAGTGCAAGAACCATCTTGTTCTATTTGGCAGATCTTTATTCGAAATTTAACGAAGTTCAGAAGCGTTTGCAAGGAAAAAATGTTACAATTGTTCAAGCTCGAACAATTATAATGACCTTTCAACTAAAAATGGACCTGTTAAAATCTTCACTGGCACGTAAAGATTTTAAATATTTTTCTATCTTTCGACTAGTAAAAGAAAATGAAGAGATACCCGACCGTGATTAGGAGATATATATTAAACATCTCGATAAATTAAGAGAAGACTTCAAAGCACGTTTCGAAGACTTGGAGAACATGCATGTTCCTGAATGGTTTGCTTCTCCATTTGATGTTAAAATTGATAATGAAGGAAATGAACGTGGCTTAGAAGATGAACTGATTGAAATATTCGTAGATCTGGAAACTAAAGCGTTGTTTAAAAATAAAAACTTCAGCGAACTTGGAAAACTGTGGTGATTTGCGACTAAAACTTACCAATTTTCAACCGAACATCAGTAATGTTGCTGCTGCCCTTCAGACCCATCCATCTCACTAATATCAGCTACTTTAATAAAAAGGTATGTTAACATATTTTTAATGTATTCAATAGTAGTCGTAAAATGGCAGATGTTTTTTCATCGAATATAATTTATTTAAATTTTCAATGATTATTTTGTGTTTTACATTTTGACACTTATGGCTATAGGCTAGTTTCCATCTATCTATAATTTTGTTATAATTTTTTACGATTATAATAACAGTGTAAAATATCTCCTTTTTTTGTTATTGGGTGGATTTTTAAGGTGTGGGAACTATAAATACTTTCTTTGGGTTGTTATGAAAGTCTCCTTATCGCTTAGCATAAAAAATGCTAAAAATGATTTAAAATTTTCATCAGTGGCGGATCCAGGAATTTCTCGAGTCAGGGAAAAAACTGTAGGAATGCCGCCCCTTGCAACATTATTTGCAGCTCCCATTTTTGCCGTCTGACCCCAAGTGTCGCCGCCTCAATTGTCGGCCAAACACATTGTTGTCGCCGCCCCGATTGTTGTCCAAACTCATTGTTGTCGCCGCCCGGCGCCCAGTGTACTAGTAGAGCTAAAAAAAGATTTCTGCGACTTAAATCGCCGCCCTTCAAACATGATTTTGCCGTCCCCTTGAAGTTGGACCCCGGTGTCCAACCCCCCCCCCCCCCCAGATCCGACACTGGTTTTTATTAAACGTTTAATCTGGGGGTCGATGAGAAGACAAATGTTCTATGAGGGGGTCGACGTGATAAAAAGTTTGGGGACCCCTGACCTAGATGAATGTGGGAAACTACTTAAAACATAATCAGGGTGGCCAGTATGTGGGGTCCAGGACTTGAACCTGGTCCTGTTTCACCTCACCGATCCACTGCAGTGGTGCCTTAATGCATGCAGCCAAATTGACCTATCATTTCTATCTTTATTATTTCTTTAAAAACGTTAATGGTGTAGTCTCTGCACATATAACGTTAGTGGCATAAAATGTCTCTGACTTGAAATCACATACCATAGTATATTTCTTACCATACCATGCTTATTTCATTTTAGTTACAAAGTTTGTTATTTTTTTATGTAATATGACTTACTGAACAGAGACAGGGGGTATTATTTTTTTGTTACAGAATTTGAAAGGAGAATTTCCAGTCATCTTGGGAAGGGACTGTTGTGGCATTGTGACAGAAATAGGCCATAATGTAACTAAATTTGACGTGGGTGATGAGGTGTGGCTTACTCTCCCACCATGGCTGCCTGGAACACTGGCTGAATATGTTGTTGTAAATGAAAGCTGGGTAGCAAAAAAGCCAAAAGGAGTCAGATTTGAAATTGCTGCCAGTGTCCCTTATTCAGGAATGATTGCTTGGAATGCAGTAGTTATGCAGGCTGGTCTTAATTCAAAAACAGCTGCTGGCAAAAGGTTGGTAAATACTGAGCTTATTCCTTTCATGATCCCAAGTGAAGGGTTGTGTTTGTTGTTTAAAGCTGACTTTAACATGGATCATAGTTTCAGAGTTTTTAAAAATGTTATTATATTACATGTGTTTGAAGTAACACTGGTGAAATCATATTGTGCTATCTAGTTGTCATGTTATTGTGTGAGAACCACACAATATTGCATGTGATTTTTGTTAGAGGCTAGTCTCGTCACAGACTATTTTGCCTGTTTGTAGAAATACTGTAACAAACAGATGAACAAACAGTATGTTCCGCAAATAAATAAGTCCTGTTTTGATGTTGGCAAATTGTGTTCTTAATCAATTGCCAACGGTGTTATCACAATTGAGTAACAATCAAATTTAATTGCTTTACCTTCTAACAAAATATTGGGTGATATAATCTTTCTTTCCTAAAAAAAAAAAAACATTAGTTTTCAAATAAAAGGTAGTGAATGATAAAGTTTGATTCTTTCTTTTAAAGACCTGTGTAACTCTGTGTTTACAACATAAATTCTTTGTAGCTTTATATTTCGATCCCTGTTCTGTACAAGTCTTAGTAAATAAATTTACTTCAGTTACTCATCCACACCTGCTTATTCTAGGTGACACTCATTCTAATAAAGTTTCTTGCCATTATCTCTCACAGTGATGACACTATTTTTGCATTATGCCAATAAATTCTTTCACTTATGGTCAAGTCCCTTACCACATACTACTACTAACTGTTCTTCCATTATCCTTCCAGACCACAATACCAGTAAATGTTTTAAACAAATCCAACTGTCCCTTTATTTACTCCTATCTCCCACTTATTCCCAAACATCTCTTTTATCATATAAGTTACTGGCCAGATGCATAGTAATTTTTATAAACCAACTAGCAGTTACTCATGACTTCGTCTGCTTGAAAGTGTGTTATGGTATGAAAGTTTTTGTTACTATTCAGAGTACTAACAGCAGAAAAAGTTCTCCTATAGGGGTGAAAATATGGTTAACTGCTTCCTTGGCTTTTATTCTTCAGTGAAAAGTCTACCTCAAAGTCGGAAGATGGGGAAAAAGGTGTAACACATGCTGAAATATACAGTTAAATACATTACTCAGTGACAGTAGACATCATGAGCAGATTCTGACAACATTAGAATCAGAATTCAGCATGGCAGCCACCTTCTGCACTCCAAATCCACTGTGCACCATGGAATATTAGTAATTTTTCAGGTACAGGCTGTTTTTCAACCTTACCAGGCTGTGTTTCAACCTTACCACAACCTTCATTGATACAGCTCCTTGGAAATCAGAACCTTTTTTCTAATTTTGATTTTTCACATATATTATGAGCAAAATGACCTGAGATGTCACATTATTTCATGTCCGCAACTGAAGACATCTTCTTGTGAACTTACTGACAGTACGACTTTAAATTTTTTTTAGGTTAAGTACACATTTATATTTCCTGCTCTGGAATTATTATTATTGATCTTTTGGTACAATTTAAGTACAACATGATACATGTCACTAAATGGCACTTATGAAAGCATCTTAAAATACTAATAAAGTTTTAATTGTCATTCTGGTTCTATCTGTACTTCAACCAAGCCACAAACGCTCCCAATATTGTCACCAGAAAATCACCAGTGCATTAATACATTCACTATATTGTATGTTAGTGACATCACGAATTTCGATATAAACTGACAATTTTAGATCATGCTATCAAAGCAACCGCGAAAAACTGGCTGAAAAATGCAAAGTAAATAATGAATACACATGGAACTACATCCAGTCACATGAACTATGGCATCAGCATCATGACAATTATTAAAGTAACATAATTTAAAGTACATACCAAAATGCTGGTGACTTACGCTGTACAATGGAAAGTCCAGAATTTGTTACAACTCTTAACACAGCTTACGTTAATATTGCAGGTCAAGTTTACATCGTAACACGGTGACTGTGTTAGTGCACATGGTTTAGTCCAGCTGCAATTCATACTGAAGATATATAATAAAATGAATTGTGGTAATTTATGCTAATCTAATAAGGAATCTTGATATAGAAATATTCCTACTACTCAAAATCAGTTCTGATGTGTTTAGTGTGTTATAGTGTGTTAGTATCGTTTGATTTTGTAGTGGTAATATTAGCTGAGATAGTGGCTAGGTTGAAATGCTGCCTGGACAATAATGTTCTTGTTGTAGCATGAGGCAGCAGGATTTTAGTTATTATGAGAAATAAATAAGCTGGTTTCATAAGTGCCGCCTTATTGATGGCATGTATCACAATGTAAACTACTCATAATATGGCTTATTGAAATGAAAAGTTTCTGTCTTAGACCATTGAATACATTCGTTTGAGTGAAGTATTTAATAGTTATTAGCAGATTATTGACTAGTAAGCAAAAACAGTTTTATCATAGGCTACTATTTGAATTGAGTTCTACAAAAATTTTGTACAAAAAGCAAAAAAGGGTTAGTTATCTTAGGTTAAGTTTTAAATTTTGGTAAAAACTATTTGTAATGTTGCAGAGAGTGTATAGTAGGGGGAAATAGTACATGCAGGCATTAATAAATTGAACTGAGGTGGAATCGAAACTGTTACACGTTTGTCATGAAAATAGAAAAACATTTCGCACATAACCATTTTGTCACTTTTAGTGAACCGACTTTAGTGCTGGTATACTCTTAGTATTGTTCTTTTTTTTAAGATTTGATTTTTCACGTATATTATGATGCATATATTATGAACGGAATTATCCTGTGTCACCTAAAGTGTCATACCATGTATGCGACTGAAGATGTCTCTTCGTGATCTTACCGACAATAAGATTTAAAAAAGTTTAAGGTTAAGTACAGCTTTATATTTCATGCTTCCTAACCATTATTTATCAAGTGCATCAGTTTTAGCACTTCTAAACTAAACACACACATGCATATATCGGAACTTTTTTGCTTTTATTTCTGGAAAGAAATGTTTGTGATGTATGTAAAAAAGCAAAGAGTAAACATTGCAATGCCATGTACGAAGTGGGAAACTGTTTGGAGTTTACGAATTTATCATGGCAATTTCTAAAAGAACTATTCGTTTTGCAGGATAAAAGCTGTCTCATGTCACTTCGAACACAATTTAATAACTTCATGCTAAATCATATATACTATTTCTATAAGTTGTTTATTTGTCACAAGCCATTATCTCCCTTCATACTTAACCAAAATCAATGAATGAGATGTCATTTTAAAGCTTGTGGTCTCCACTTTAGTTACATCATATTTTAAGAAAGGAATTTTTTGGAATTAGACCCTTCAAGGGCAAATATTTCAATATTTCTAAAATGCTGTTTTTTGTGTTACAAGCGATATTTCTCCCTGGATACCTAACTGAAATCATTAAATGAAGTACCATTTTAAAGATCTCTGCTTTGGTGACATCATATATTAAGACAGGAATTTTTCGGAATTTGGCCCTTTGAGGGCAAAAATATCAATATTTCCGCAATGCATTTTTGTGTCACAAGTCATTTATCTTCCTTCATATCTAACCGATATAGATAAATGAGATTTAATTTTAAAGATTAAAGTCTCCGCCACGGTCACATCATATTTTAAAAAAGTAATTTTTTAGATTTTGACCCTTAAAAGGTAAAATTACCATTATTTTTATAATATATTTTTTTTTTCCACACGAGCTATTTATCTCACTTGATATCTAACCATAATCAAGAAATGAGGTATTATCTTAGAGAATAATGTCTCCGCTTTGGTCAAGTAATATTTTAAGAATGGATTTTTTTATCAATTAGACACTTAAAGGGCCAAAGGATAAATATTTCTACAATGCATTTTTGTCACGCGTCATTTATCTCGTTTGATTTCTAACGAATACAGAAAAATTAAACTTAATTTTAAAGATTAAGGTTTTTTTCGGAACTCGACCCTTCGTGGATAAAAGTATCATTATTTCCATAATGTGTTTTTTTGTTATGAGTCATTTATCTCCATTGACACCTAACCTACAATACATCCAAACATACATAATTGCAGAGTATATATCTAGATGTAGACACCCAAACTTTCTCATTTATATAGATTTAGCTCCTATCCTATCACTTCTTTAAACTCCTGTATTTGATACCCATAATGATTATATTTCAGCATCCCTCTTGTCTATTTATGTTTGCTTGTTTTTATAAATAGATTCTCCTTCTCAGCTGCAAGAGGCACTACTCTTCATCTCTTAGTCTCACTCTTTAAATTATACCCAATTTATTTATAAAAAAGAGAATACAGTTTTCTTTATACTCTAACAGCAAGAAATTTAAATATTGTCTGTTTTTTCCAACACCAAACTGCATCAAGATGCAGTTTTGATGTCCTTTATTGGCAGTGATTCAGATGAAAAGCAATGAGATTTCAAAATTCTGCACTTGTTGGAGAGAGTGATGTGGGGATGTATGAGAGAAGTAAAGGAATTGGGTTACATTACTTTGATCAGACCATTGCTCAAATATGGTAGTGTAGTATGGGACCCATATTTTGCGTATCAAATACAGGAGTTGGAGAGGGTGCAGAAAAGGGGTTATAGATTTGTTTCTGGAAATTATCGCAGAATGCAATCAGTAAAAGATATAATAAAGGAGCTGGAATGGGATTCATTACAAGACAGGAGGAGGATGAAGAGGGTCATGGGAGTGTACAAGGCGTATACTGGTGATGAGGCATGGAAAGATATTGGCGTAGGTATGAAAAGTAGTGCATACGAGGGTGGTTTGAAAAGTTCTCGGAATGTATTAGAATTAAGTATCTTACCTCGGTGGAACTGCTTTTATTTTTCAACAGTCTCCCTGTAGACTAATGCATTTGGTCCAGCAATGTTCTAATGTCTTGATCCCATCTCGAAAATGAGAATCCTCCAGGCCTGCAAAATACCTCTCCAATTCGGCTGTCAGTTCTTCCTTTGTAGAAATCTCCATCCACCAAGGAAATTTTTCATCTTGGGGAATAGATGAAAGTCTGATGGTGCCAAATCAGGTGAATAAGGTGGATGTGGCAACAATTCGTACATCAGTTCATGAAGTTTTGCCATGGCAATATCACTTTTGTACGGCGGAGCGTTGTCCTGATGAAAGCTGACTTTTTCCCTTGCCAAACCAGGCCTTGTTTCATGTATCTTTCCTGTAATTGGTCTATGAGGTTTGCATAGTATTGCCTTGTGATTGTTTGGCTGGTAGGAAGATAATCTATCAGCAGAATGCCTTTTGCATCCCAGAAAACTGAGGCCATGATTTTTCCGGCCTAATGCACTGCCTTTGCTTTATTTGGTGGTGGAGAATCAGCGTGTTTCCACTGCTTTGACTGCTGTTTTGTCTCTGGGGTGTAGTAGTGGACCCAAGTTTCATCTGTAGTCACAAACCGGAGTAAAAAATCTTGTTGGTTACTCTGAAAATGGGCCAGACTTTGTTCGGACATTTCCAATCTGGTGTGTTTATCGTCCAGTGTCAAGAGCCGCGACATCCATCTTGCGGATAATTTTTTCATACCCAATTCTTCGGTTAAAATATAATATACCCATTCAGAAGTCATCCCGCAGCTTCAGCAATCTGCCACACTTTCAGTCAACGATCCTCCATGACCATTTTATGAACTTTTGCGATAAATTCTGGGGTCGTAGCACTTTTTGGCTGTCAACTACGTGGATCATCATCCAAGCTCTCCCGACCAAATTTAAACTCACTGGTCCACTTGGCAACAGTTGAAAATGAAGGAGCAGAGTCCCCTAGTGTGTTCTGAAAGTCGGCATGAATTTCCTTTGCTTTCATACCTTTCTTTACAAAGTATTTAATCACTGCTCGAATCTCAGTTTTTTCCATTGTCACAAATCACTGCGCGGGAACAACAACAAAGAGTTGTCACTACCACACTCCTGCAGCTAGAGCACTGACGCGCCACGTGTTCACTCAAAAAGGATGTGTTGTATTTGCGTGGGAACCTTGTTGCTCTATCACTGACATCTAGCGGTCATTCCGAGAACTTTTCAAACCACCCTCGTAGAAGGGAAAAGATGATCATGACCAAAGCTTGCACTTGATTTCAGGCACAAAGGTGTGGGAAGATTCTCTGTTTTAGGTAAGTTTATCGGGGATTGGAATAAGTTACCAAGAGAAATGTTGAATAAATTACTGAAAACATTGAAAGAATTTAAAGTTTAAATTTGTAGAGGGCAAATGTAGGTGGGTGCAGGATGGGGGGAAGATTGTGTAGGGAAATTGCCACCGAAGCATGTGCTCCATTGCAATTAAATTAAATTAAATGTCTAATTCACTTCTGTAGATATTCTTTAAAAATTACAAATTCATTTAAAACCATCAGCTAATATTTATAGTGGAACCAAATATTATTTCTGAACGTAACAACTCCAGTTAGACTTACTCATAAGCTAATAATATTATTACTGTCTCCAAGTGTGTAACTATAACAATCAAACATTTTCTAAGAGTAACCGAATGTCCTTCTAGCTTTATACTATGGAATATAAAAGACATCAATAAAATTATATATGACTAAATTATTAATATGGTTTTTTAAAAATGATTTAGGAGACTGTATCCATTATGCTAACACACAAATGGGCGTATAACAGGCAAAAGCTTCCTACCACTTGAGGGAATGCAGTGAGTACAGCTTTTAACATCTCAGTTACCAAGTGAGGTGTATGAGTGGTAACCTTCTGGCCTCACATTCAGGAGGATGTGGTTTCGTATTCCCTGTCCAGGCATCAAGATTTGAGTTTTTCATGGTTTCCCCAAATCACTTCAGGCATAGGCCTGGATGCACCCCTCAAAAAGCCATTGCATCAAGCAAGGTAAAAAAAAAGTTTTAGAAATGATTATATTTTTGCCCCTTAAGGGTTGAATTTGGAGAAAGTTCTTTTTTAAAATACAGTGTGACCAAAGCGAATACTTTGATATTTTAAACTATACCTCATTTATAGATTTCGGTTAGGTATCAAGGGTGACAGAAAAATGTAGAAATATTAATACTTTTGCCCTTTAGTGGTTAAATTTTGAAAAAATCCTTTCTTAAAATGTGGTGGAACCAACCAAATACCTTACGAAGACCTCGTTTATCAATTTTGTTTAATTATCAAGGGGGGGATACACATTTTAGAAATACTGATATTTTTGCCCTTTAAGGGTTAAATTCAAAAAAATAAATCCATTCTTAAAACATGATGTGACCACATGGGAGACCTTAATCTTTGGATTGATACCTTATTGATCTATTTCAGTTATATATTATTGGAGATAAACGGCTAGTGATACAAAAATGCGTTGAAGAACCATTGATACTTTTTCCTTTAACGGTTGAATTCCAAAAAAAAATTATTTCTTAATATATAATTTCACAAAAGCTGAAACAATACTCTCCATAATCCTACTTCATTTATTGATTTCGGTTTGATATCCAAGGAGGTAAATGGCTTGAGACACAAAAAACACATTTTAGAAATATTGACATTTTTGCCCTTTAAGGGTAGAATTATGAAAAATTCCTTTCTTAAAATATAAATTGACCATGACAGAGACCTTAATCTTTAATTTGATACCTCATTTGTCTATATCGGTTATATATGAAGGGAGATAAATGACTCGTGACACAAAAATGCATTGTAGAACCATTAATACCTTTTCCCTTTAAGAGCTGAATTCTGAAAGAAATCTTTCTTAGTGTATTATGTCACCAAAGCTGAGACATTACTCTTCATAATCCTACTTCAGTTATTGATTTTGGTTAGATATCCAGGGAGATAAATCGAGCGAGACACAAAAAACACATTTTAGAAATATTGATATTTTTGCCTTTTAAGGGTCGAATTATGAATAATTCCTTTCTTAAAATATAATGTGACCATGGCAGAGACCTTAATCTTTAATATGATACCTCATTTATCTATATCATTTATAAAAAGAGAGAGAAATGGTTCTTGACACAAAAATGCGTTGCATAAATATTAATACTTTTGCCCTTTGAGGGTCGAAATCCGAAAAATTCCTGTATTAATATATGATTTCACCAAAGCGGAGATCTTAATCTTTAAAATGATACTTCATTTAACTATTTCAGATAGGTATCCAGGGAGATATATGACTCGTAACACAAAAACAGCATTTTAAAAATATTGACATTTTTGCCCTTTAAGGGTCGATTTCCGAAAAATTCCTTTCTTTAAATATGATGTGACCAAAGTGGAGACCATAAGCTTTAAAATGACGTCTCATTCATTTATTTTGGTTAAGTATGATGGGAGATAATTGCTTGTGACAAAAAAAAAAAAAAACAACTTATAGAAGTAATATATATGATAGCCATAACTTTAGGAACCATAATAGAAACTTGGGAAATGCCTCTGTAATCTATTTTATCTTACTACCACATCCATAAAGGTGAAAGTTGCTTGACCTCTGAGCAATGTTCTCTTTGGAGTGTAGCTAACGGGAGAGGATGTAAAGTGAGCTACCGGCACCTTAAAACTGGGACACTTCAGCTAAGGGAAGGAAAACATTGAAATAAAACCCTGGACCACCAGGACTGATAACCCATTTATAAATAAATAAAAAAAAAACCTACTCATATGTTTTAGGGAGTAAAGTTGAATGGATCTACCAGGAACAGCCAGGATATGAAATACAGGAAGAGAAAAGGTTTTGGTATTGCAGTTACTTTGAAGATTGCTGCCTGGAAAATGAGAAATCTCAGCACAAAAGAGTTGGAATTAGAAAAACAACTAAGAACTAAAAATATCATCCTGGCAGAAATCAGCAAGACAAAGAATATATTGACTGGTTGGAATGAATACATGTTAATTTACAGTGGATAGGGCATCTGTGGGGGTTGGACAACTAATAGACCATGGGTGACCAACCTGTGGCTCGCGAGCCGCATGCGGCTCTTTGAAGGATTATTTGTGGCTCTCGATAAATGTACCCAAGTTCCCTTTTCATTTTTGTGTTTTTATATTTTAAAAAGTTGTTATCGTTCCGTATGTGTTTCAAAATGTTTTTTAAATTACTGATAGCAAATATGAAACACTAAATGTAAATTATAACAAATTTCATTTCCGTCCAAATTAAGAATGACATGACTCATCGAAAACTGCGCGAACGAATATAAACAGTGGCGTAATAAAACATTTTGTCATTTTCCTCGAATTAAAAAAAAATGTTCCAATATTAAACAAGAAAAACTCAACGAGTATATAAAAAACCTAGAAGGAATATTGACGGAATTCCAAAACAGATTTCAAGACTTGAAATATTCTAAAACGTCTCTTGATTTTTTACTAAATCCATTTGAAATTAACATAATTCAAGGTGAATTTTCCATTTCCTGTATAATTATGACCCAAAAAACATCTGGAGAATTAGAATTAATAAAGATGCAAGAAGATCAAACTCTACAATTAAAATATAAGTCGATGCCGATTACTGAATTTTGGAAATTTTTACTAGAATCGAAGTATCCTGAATTAAAAAAGGCTGCTTGTCGAATTATTTCAATATTCGGAACAACCTACTTACGTGAATCATGTCATTCCACTTTAAAATTCATGAAATCCAAACACCTATCAGTATTAACTAACCAGTATCTCAAAGAATTACTGAGAAGTATTGTCACCAATTATTCACCAAATTTTAAAAAATTATCAAGAGAAGTAAAATAAATTATGTTTAATTTTTAATATTAAAATTCAATACACATATTTTTTACCATTATTCATAAATTTTCAATAAATATAATTTCTGTAAAATAATTTTAATACATTTTTTGCATACCTTTTAAATACGTATTTAATTGCGGCTCGCGGAAATTTCAAATTTTGAAAAATGGCTCGCACTATCAAGGAGCTTGGCCACCCCTGTAATAGACCATAAGTGGAAGACAGCTCTTATATCATACAAGAATGTAAGGATATACTACATTAATGACCTATACGCACCAGAGGAAGAAAGAAAAAGTATTTTATCATATCTTATAGATGGAGACTGAATGGGCCAATAAATCAAACAAACAAATTTTAAAGGAACTCTTAATGCCAAAGTAGGCAATCAGGAATTTGAAAATGTGGTTGGAATTTTTTGAGAGGGTCGACTTAACAAGAATAGGATTACATTGAGAGAATTTTGCAGCTACAAACACTTTCTTCCCCCCCCCCCCCCACAAAAAAAATAAAAATCAAAAAAATCAAAAAAAAATCATAAATAAACTTGCAGTTCCAAAGGACTGAGATAATTGATTTATAATGTTACACCGAGTGAAAGAACGAAATCAATGGTATGAGGATTTTCAGAGGTATCAACAGACCACTTTCTTCTCATAAGTAAATTAGTACTTTGGACAAGATGGATGGAAAGTGACACAAAAAAGAAGGTAATATAAATAAGAAAAGAAAGGGAAATTAACCCACCACATACCAAAGTGGACGGATGCGATGAGAGAACACTAATGCTGACAAACAACTACACAATATTTCGGCATATGCCTTGCTCTTACATAGGCCTCACCACACAGCAACTCTCTGTTAGAATGAATGGCCACAGACAAACAGTCCATACTCGTAACCTGTACCTTCCAGTACCAGAACATGCCAATAGCCATGATTCCAACAACCTCAACGACTGTTTCACTGTGAGAGCAGTCAGAGTTTTCCCTGACAGCACCACTGCAGCAGAACTCCGGAGATGGGAACTAGCGTACCAGAATATCCTGGATACAACACACCCACCTGGACTTAACCACCGTTAAATTCCAATTAACCCATCACTACTTCTTTTTTTTTGGAATGTTTATACCGTACCATTACTACATTTGCTCATTTTACCATCGCCTGCCAAAATATTAAATATATTATCTGAGACATTGTATACCGATATCGATAGTCTACTCCTTATCCGTCCCCCCCCCCCCCCCCCACCACCACAACACGGTTAGTCATTAGGTAACGTTCGGTGTGCACACACGTTCCGAGCCTAATGGCCCGTTTTTTTCTATTTGTGAGCAAGGCATATGCCGAAATATTGTGTAGTTGTTTGTCAGCATTAGTGTTCTCTCATCGCATCCGTCCACTTTGGTATGTGGTGGGTTAATTTCCCTTTCTTTTATTATTTATATCGCCTATAAGCCGCTTCCATTTTCCTTAGTTGCAAAAAAGAAGGTAAATATTTTGAAAAGTTTAAACTTGGGTTATTGCAGGAAGAAAGTATTAAAGATCTCTACCAAAAAAGACTAACCAAATGTCAGTTAGGGAAGCCAACAGAATGGCAGAACATAAAAAAATGTATAACAAAAATACCACCTGAAGTGTTACGTAAAAGAGAATAAGAAGAAACAGGAAGAGTCTAAAGATAGAATCAAAGAAATAAAAGATGCAGTGGAAAAGAAATGGAAAGCTTATTTGGCCTTTGTACAGTACGGTACAGATGAGAATATTAGAAGTAAAAAAGAAATGAAACAACATCCATAGTAAGTATGACACAGAGAGAAACCTGGAATAAAGCTGTTAGTCGGATAGAAAATGTTGTTTATGAGTGCATGGACATTTCATTTAAAATACTGAGGAGTTTGAACAGAACAGAAACACACACTGCACGCATTGACACAATAGAATTACAATAATGGTTTAAAAAAAAAAAAAAAAAAACTACAAAAGCCTCTGGTTTAATGACAAAGTGATGATACAAGAAGACCCACTTCAAAATCAAGCTACTGGAGGTAGTTAGTGAAAATGCTTTTGGTGAGCTTTTGGTGAGCTAATAGGTACCTTACAAGTTGCTTAACTAAATAGAATTGTTATAAAATAAAGTTCAATGTAATTTCTCATCCCTTGGGCTGTAGCAAGAAGTTTCGGTTATCAACTTGGTACAGGTTGCATTTCAGCCAAACCACAATCTCGTCTAATATTGCCTCTAGAATATCAAAGATTCAGCCACACATTCATTGATAAATTTCCTGTATCACATGTCAATGGCATCATGCATCGTGATATAAACTTGATCCAAAATCTTTACGGGTTCTTACACTTCTCTTTCTTATTATCTGTGATGAAGATCCATGTTTTAACAGCTGATACTGCTTACATGCATCTGAAATAATGATCCCAGTGAAAATGAAGGATACTAAAAATAAATCATAACAGCTTATGTTGTGCCTTGTAATATTAGTTTTAATTGTGGTTTAGGCCGCATACATCGCGACTAATTTGGAACTTTTTCATTCAAACCAAGTAATTATCTCAGTAGGAAAAAGCAACTGATGATTAATTAATCTACCAATTTAAACAAAACACATACTTTTATTTCAGTGTTCTAGCAATTCATTTCTTAGCAATTGCTTAAATAAATAAAATTGTTATAAAAGAAAGGTCAATGTAATTCCTAGTACCCTGCACTGTAACAAAAGGTTTCTGTTGCTATTTCAACCTAACCACATACTATGCTAAACTTGCTGCTAGGGAAACAGTACTTCAATCACACGCATATTTATACATGTACTGTATTGCATTTTAATGGCAATAATGAATTGTGATATAAACTAAATAAAAAATCTTCAGGTTCTTACAACTTCCTGTTTTTGTTATCCATGACTCAGATTAATATTTCAACAGTTGAATGGCAAATGCAATTTATATACGATTTATGTAATCGGTAACAGCAGAGGATTTTTTTTTTTATTTTTTTTTTTTTTAAATCTTAATGACTTAACGTCATGCCAGGTAATGTTAGATTTAATTGTAGTCAATCAGTGTGGAACTACTTTCATTCAAAAGAAGTAACAATTTAAGTAACAGGACACTCATTAAAACAATTTAAATTATTTTTTAAATTAATTTACTCATGCCCTCTACATTGAAGTCAAGTGCCACTTATAATCACAATCTAATAATTGCTAATCGAAAATTAGGAGGTTTTATCTTATATATATATATATTGCCAAAAATTTAATTAATACTTTTACTTCAAACAAATATAAGCCACTTATAATTATTTTGTCGATTTAAACGGAATATGCACTTTCCTTTCAGTGTTCTGACAATGAATTTATTTACTGATGCTTAGTTAAATAGAACTATTATTAAATAACGTGCATATGCTAGAACATCATCTCTGGTTGTAAGTTGAGCAATGAAGGTGAAAAGAGTGATGTCATAGCACAACGTCATAGTGTGACGTCACCGTGTGACATAAAATGAACAAAACTTGTGTTTTATAAGTATATATAAACATTTGCTGGCTTAAAGCTAAAATAACTGAACAATGGCAAATAGCAACTATGATCTCTGTTTTCAAGAAAGGAGACAGAACTGATGCAAACAGTTACAGGGGAAGAAGTATTTTGAAAGCAGGGTATAAAATCTATGGCAAGATAATTAATGCTAGATTGTAACTAAAAGCAGATGCCAAATTACCAGAATTTCAGAGAGGATTTGGGTTAGGCCATTCTTGTTCAGATAATTTACATGTTATAAGTAGAATTATAGTGAAAGGAGGGTACATAACATACCAACATACAGACATTTTCTGGACTTGAGAAAGCTTTGAAAAGCTTAGAAAGCTTAGAAAATTGCCGTAAGAAATCCTTCATAGGAATGGACATCCGAGATATACTATAGAACCAGTAAATAATTAATATTTTGATACAAAGATACTCCTCAAAACAAGAGGCAAACGGCAAATGCTAACAATAGGGCATATGCATGCATTATTTTTATATTTTAAATCAATTATTTGCACTGTTACATAACCATTATATTAGGTTTAAAACAAAAAACTATGCACAGCCAGATATATGTATAAACTATAAAAACAACAAAATCTTAGAAACAGAGAGTATAAAATTTCTTGGTATTAAAATAGATCAGAAACTCTGTTGGCATGATCATATCACTACACTACTGGCAAAGTTAAGTAGTGCCACCTTCGCAATACGAACACTTTCTCTAACAGCAGATCTAGAATTAATGAAACAGGTGTACTCCTCATATTTTCATTCAGTAATGTCATATGGCATAATTTTTTGGGGAAACTCTTCACAAAGTAAAAAAGTTTTCATAGCACAGAAAAGAGCTATTAGGTTTCTGTGTAGGGCAAAAACCAAGAACTTCTTGCAGACAACTCTTTAAGAAACTCAATATTCTTACAATGTATTCTCAGTATATATATTCTCTCATGAGCTTTGTCATAGAAAATTTTAACCTGTTTACACCTAATTCACAGGTACACAGTTTCAATACAAGAAACAGAAATAACTTGCATAAAACACAAACATCTCTGTCATTAGTACAAAGAGGAGTTAATTATTCTGGGATACATCTGTTTAATAAACTACCTAATCGTATAAAACAGCTTTCAGATAATAAAGATGTATTCAAACAAAAACTTAGAGATTATCTTATTGGCAACTCCTTCTACTCCATTCAAGAATTTGAAGAAAATAATTAATTGTACTCATTATGACGTTAGCAAAACTCAGTTGCAAAAATGTATGTGTATTCTTATTTCTTGTATTTAAAATATGTATATATATATATATATTTACTATGATATGACTCATATTATGTGTATATGTATCAACAATGACATGTTTCACATCCCAGAGGTACTTCCTCAGCAGGGATCCATGGAACAAGATTGATAAATAAATAAATAAATAAATAAATAAACCACAGAAAGTATAATATTGATGAAAATAGTAAAATTTAACATTAAAAAAAAATTTCAAAACTGCAATCCAGTTCCAACAATTTAAAAGCCGCCAGTTTGGCACACTGCACCATGACTTCATTGTACACAATTACATCAGTGTATTGTATATTGTGAAGTGTTATATCTCAAATGTTTTATGTTTTATAACTAATTTCAATATAGAAGGAGGTCGAAAACCATTTTATAAATATTGTATTGTACCTAGGTGCAAAAATACAATATGAATGGCACCTAATATAGTGTATTTTTATATCCTGTGAGATGCGAATGTAAGAAAAAAGTGATGTATAGCCATGAGAAAACGTAAAGAATCTTCAGCTTACTAGTTGTATATATTATTGTCAAGACCATTTTAATGTAAGTATGTAATGTTTAATGTTATGTTAAATATGTTATAATACGTAACAATTCATTAAGTATTCTAATCCTAATCATAACTTAGTTTACAAAAGTTTAAACCATATATTTTTCAAATAATTTCTTAATCAAACTTAATCCAAAGCAATTATGAACCTTTTAAAGCCATCAAAGGAGACCATAAGACATTTTAAAAATAGATTTCATTCTCTTGAATATATTTTAAAGGGTATATGTCTACCTGAACTCATGACTTTAAGAGGCCACATCATTTAATGACTGAATTGGCTGATAATGATATGTCTGTAGTTCCGTCGTTTCTTCAAATTCGCCTACCAAAAAACAATTCAAAATGTCTTTTATTTTAAAAAAATTTATAGTCAGTATGGTGTAGGCAGTAAGCTATCCCACTCCCTAATTTTCCAAACCGGTTTTAAATCCCCGTAGTATCAGATTTAAGCTATCCCACTCCCTAATTTTCCAAACCGGTTTTAAATCCCCGTAGTATCAGATATTTCTATTTATTTTTATCTGCGGAAACTTTTGAGCGTGAATTTTTGTTTTATTTCAACTGTAAAATAAATCTCAATACTTCTAAAGATACAACAAATTCAATTTTAGCCAATGACTTTCTAATATGCCTTGCCAGTAGCCATTTAAACTTGGTTAGTAGGCGAATCTGGTTTCTTCATGTACATTATTTTATTTTTCAACCATGTACACCCAACCACTTCCAGGAATTAAACATATCGATTGTAGAAAAAAGAAAAAATCGATCTTCTCAATGTTACATATTACATTTAAAATACTTCTTGACGACATAAAGGTACAGAAAAGATGAAAATGAAATAAAGTAAGAAATAATTCCTATTTCAATTGGGGGGAAAAACCAAAACAAAACTTATTAACAAAAAAAGAAAGACTTTCCTGGTGTATGTTTGCAGTAAGGTTCTCCTATGTGTACCTCCGGGTTGTTTTGTGAAAACAGAATCCAGAGGTATACCAGTGAGGATTTAATTTCGAATGAATCAATGATTTTCTGGAAAAAATGCTTTTCTGATGCTTTATTATGTTACTAGCTTCAAAGCTCGTCAAAAATGATGTGCTAAATTGGATGATCTGGCAAGTCATTTCTTTGCAATTGATTAACTTAGTAAAATTGTTATAAAACATCATGCAGTGTAATTCCTTGTGTCGTACCTGTAACCAAAATTATCAGTTGTCACTCTGGGCCGTGATGCATTTAAACTTTACCAAAAACTCTGCTAATATACTAGATCTATATTTCATTGTTGGTTATTCTGGGGTGTCCCTTGATTCACATTAGGTATATCTAATACATAGCTAATGCTCTAAAAGTGAGAAAAAAAAATCCAAATATTTGACACTTATTACCTTGCCGCTTTCACTCCTCCAACATCAGTGACTGTAGAATGTGTATTTGAAGCAAAATACGTTTTCATCGTGAAAACTTTGTATTTTGGAAAATTATTTTACAAAACCCCATCCATTTGCTATTTACTGTATCAATATTCTTGCAAGACTGCAATATTTCACCAATTATGCTGATAAATTACCATAAAACTTAAACACACTCTTAAAATTATAAAAACGCCCAGTAACTATGCCTTTGTTAACAATATGAACGTGTACTTTCACAACATGATTCGATTCAATAAAAAACATCCTGTTTTGCGTAGTTACATTTCCCTCATATTTTTAACACTTAAAATCAATAAATAAAAAGTGAATAAATATGGAAAAAAAAACATTGTAACAGTAATTCTATAGTAATAAAGCTTCAAAATAAAAATATTAGATGTGTATTTGAATTTCATGCATGTTCCTTATTAACCAAGGTGTGAGACAGGGATGCAGTCTTTCCTCAACAGTTTTAACATGTATCTGAACAATGTCATTAATATGTGGCAGGGGTGAAGTATAGGGCTAGTACCTCAACTAAATATTTACTTGAAGTAAAAGTTCTCTAAACCTGCATTAATAATTTTAAATGACCATGTAGCCTGCCTGGAAACTCAACTGAAATTCTTGACGTCTGCCACAAAGCTTTTTAACCCAAAGCTGTGGAAAGGTTTCAGTCTACTACGAAATCATAAAAAGTTCACTTGAATAAAAATTTGAAGTTTATTTTCAAAGTCACATTTTAAATATTTGCATTCTACAGTTGAGTATGCTATCGAACAAACGTTTCCAAAAATTGAAAGGTTATGAAGAGAAGAGAACTGACCGAAAACCCCTTTAGAAAATTCATAAGTACATAATAGTTGTTGACGCGATACTCTGGTAAAGAAAATCATCATGGCCGACACTCGTTCTTAGTCTGGCTCACCGAGTTCCGGCTACCCACCCAACACACACCTAAACTACCAAATCAGATTCATCTTACACAACATTCCCGGAGTAAAGACCGCCCACCCTCTCCTAGGCTCCAGCATATATACCACCATCCGCATATCACATGTATACGGACACTTATTCAAAACAGTGAAGAATTATTGTGATTATGGAAGGTGTTCAAACTTAAACTGCAAGTAGTTTTGTCTTCAAGGTACATAAGAAGTGTTTAGTTAGAATTCTCAAATGATAAGCTCCTTTATAAATGAATTTAGTTTAACCGGCGTATCGATAAAAGATTCCGAAAGTTAAGTAGTGATTCCCCGATTTCTATCTGAATTTATTCAATTTTCAGGCAATCCCGCTGGATTGCAAATTAGCATAATAAAATTAGTGCCAAAGTGTTCTATATTAATTCCCAATTCCAGTGGTGTAAATTTTATTATGATCAGTGGTGAAATGGCAAAGTTATGAGTCTAACAAAGATCGGGTTTACTTCTGTTGAGCAGATACTTGGTTTATGTTTAATAAGGATTCAACTGTTATTTATATCGAAAAGGTGAAGTTAACAGAATTTTTCTGTCATCAAGTTACATGTTTTAACAGATATTTTTATTTACGAAAGTGGCTTGGTTTATTCGCAATTTAATTTCGAAATTACCACGTTGTGATAGATGATGAAATAACTTTCAAATTGATCTAAAATCTGTTCTACTGCATAGAATGTTCTGAAATTTTAATATGTTATACTAAATTTTGCGGTCTTTCAGGAAATCTACTTTTTAGTTCGAGAAATTATTGGAAACATATGATAAAAAATGTTAAAAATGAAAGTGTTCTCCACAAGGTGTTTAAACATTTATTTAAGCTATTTACACGGCCTGAAACTATGGAATTTTAATGAATTTAGTTTTTTCTTTTAATTATTATTATTTTAGAATTATTTTACTGCATCAAGAAGTGTCGAGAATTAGTGAAATGATCATGTTGCAAAAATCTATTGTTTACAAGTTGGATAATAATGGATTACCCTATTCCAGGTTAGTTAAAAGATTCTTTAATATTAAACATGTTTATTTAGTGTTTATATTAAGTGTTGAGGGTCTTTACTGTTCTTAAAATGGTTTATTTATTTAAGTTGGGTTGTAGTATCAGCTTCTGCAGGAAACGTTTCTCACTTCCTATACTTACAATGGAAATTATATGTATACTGGAAAGCTTACCCCCTCCCTTGTGCTTTAAGCTAAGCAAACTAGAATTTACCAAAATTCTAAGGTGCTTACAGGTACCTTAAGCTTTAACGTGATACCTCATTTACCGATTTTGGTTTGGTATGAAGTGAGATAATGATTGTGACAAAAAAAAAAAAAAAAAAAAAAAAAAACACCTTATGGAAATAATATATAGTAGGAGACCAATGCCAAAATTTCGTGATTACAATGGATAATAAGGTTGGGGGTATGTAATAGGATGAAGAAAGAACCGCCTCATTTGTTTGATTTGTTTAGCGTAATAGGTGCTTAACAAAAGTCGATGCCAGAGAAGTAATTTATTAATATCTCTTTGATATGTGCTACTGCTATCTAGCGGCTAGGCTCTGAACTGTCTCATACACACAAATTTCATAATTATTACTTTTGCCCTTTAAGGGCCAAATTTCGATAAATTTTGTTCTTGATAAATGATGTTACCAAAGCAGAGATATGACAGCTGATTTATCTATTTCGGTTTGATATCAGGGGAGATAAATGGCTCATAATTAAAAAAAAATATGTACGGAAATAATAATAGTTTTGCCCTTTAAGTGTCAAATCCGAAAAAATCCTTTCTTAAAATATGATTTGATCAAACTCGATACCATAATCCCTCAAATAATACTTCATTATCGATTTGGGTTAGATATCAAGGGAGATAAATAGCTCATCATGAAAAAAAGGTTATGGAAATACTGATAATTTTGTCCTTTGAGGGTCGAATTCCGAATAATTCCTTTCTTAAAATATGATGTAACCACGATGGAGACCTTAATCTTTAAAATGATACCTCATTTATCTATAGGGGGTTAGATATCAAGGGAGATAAAAGGCTTGTGAAACAAAATTGTGTTGTAGAAATATTGATACTTTTGCCCTTTAAGGCCAAATTCCATAAAATTCCTTTCTTAAAATATGATTTTACCAAAGCGGAGAACTTAATCTCTAAAATATTACCTCATTTCTCGATTTTGGTCAGATATCAAGGGAGATAAATAGCTCACGACAAAAAAATACATTATGCAAATAATGATAATTTTGCTCTTTAAAGGTCTAATTCTAAAATATTCCTTTCTTATAATATAATGTGTCCAGGGTGGAAAAATTACTTTTTTAAAATTATACTTCATTTTTCGATATCGGTTATCGGATATCAAAGGAGATAAAAGGCTCGTGACACAAAAATGCATTGTAGAAATATAATACCTTTGCCCTTTAAGGGTCGAATTCCAAAAAATTCTTTTCTTAAAATATGATTTGACCAAAATGGAAACCTTAGTCTCTAAAATAATAACTCATTTCTTTATTGCAATAAGATATCATGGGAGATAAATATCTCATGACAAAAATACACTATGGAAATAAAGATAATTTTTTCCTTTAAAGGTCGAATTCCTAAAAACTCCTTTCTTAAAATATGATGTGACCAAGGCGGAAACTTTAATCTTTAAAATGGCACCTTATTTATCTATATTAGTTAGATATCAAGGGAGATAAATGGCTTGTGACAAAAAAAAATGTATTGCAAAAATACTGATTTTTTTTTATTCTTGGCTGTCCAGGTTGTGCCGCATCATGTTCATTGTAGCCACCCTGGAAGAAGACCCCAGCATGAGGGTTGAAACGATGGTTACAATGAACATGACGCGGCGCCACCCGGACAGCCAAGAATCAAATGACTCTGGCCGCGGAAGCCTACGATTACACTGATTATTTGTCGTTTAAGGGTCAAATTCCAAAAAATTGCTCTCTTAATATATGATGTGTTGAAAGTGGAGACCTTATGTTTTAAAATGAGATCTCATCCATACTGTTCAGTTAGTTATCAAGAGAGATAATGGTTTGTAACCAAAAAAATACCTTTTTGAAATAATATATATGATGATAACACAAGGGAACAGAGATTTCGAAATACCTTTGTATTGGAAGGAGGTTTTTCACAAGTGGTATTGCAAAATACGAGGGGACAAACATGTTGGATATCTTTCTAACAAAACCTGGTAAAAAACTTGTAGGGTGTCAAGTACCTGAAGGAATAAGTGATTACAATGCTTTACTGATGGATGTTAGGGGATTCAGTAAACCAGGAAACAAAATAGGAGGTGGATATAGGTAGAGTTATAAAAAGGCACAGATTTTATAATTGAGAGATATCTCAGGGAATGGTTTAACAAATGGAAGGATTGCACAAGTACATTGGAGGCGAAATGGGAGGAGTTTAAGGAGATTCTAAAAAAGAGTGAGGAAATGTTTATTCCAAAGCAGAAAATTAAAAGGAGTACAGAACCTACATACTATGGTAGGGAGGTGTGAGAGTTAAAGAGACTACTGAGACGTGAACACAACAGAGTTAAGAAACAGGAAGGCAGTAGGGAATGCTTAAAACAGCCAAACAAGCAATTAATAAGAGCAAATAGAGAAGCAAAGGATGGGTTTATGAAGAATATTATTGGAGTAGGAGGACCACTGAATGATGCAACCAAAAATTTCTATTGCTATATTAGAAAGCTGAGGGGAAGGGAAGGTATTCGTACTATTGTAGAAAAGTATGAGGATTTTAAAATGGCAGATATATTGAGTTATTGGTTTAATGAGACTACTAGAGACTATCATCCTGTGATGGGAGGGAATGAATCAGAAGAGAGTCTCCCTAAAAGTATAAGTGAGGAATCTACAAAATTTGAAATAGATTCTCAGGAATTGATTAAGGAACTCAGAAAGCTAAAAAAATGTAAAGGAGCTGGTGTAGATAATATTACTACTGATGTATTAAAGGTTGTGCGATACGATATTGTACCTTACCTTGAAATTTTATTTAAAATGAGTCTGGAGTCTTGCTGCATACCAGAGAATTTGAAAGAGTGATAGTAGTACTGATTCATAAAGGAGGTGTTACAAATAGAGTTGAAATTTACAGGCCAATTTGTTTGACATCAGTGATATGCAAAATGATTGTGAGATTGCTAAGCAACATAATCAGAAATGTCTGTAAGGAAAGAAACTGGTTTGCAGATTGACAAAATGGCTTTAGGCAAGGATATTCATGTGAATCTCAGATGGTGGGCTATATGCAAGATATTTCAAATGAATTGGACAAGGGAAGCCAAGTTGATATTGTGGCACTAGATCTTTCTACTGCATTTGACAGAGTGAATCATTAAATGGTTATAAATAAATGGAAATCTGTTGGATTGAATGAAGAAGTTAGTTGCTGGGTAGAGGAATTCAAAACAGTTGAAGATTGAACAGCTGCACGGTGACTTGGATAGAATATCTTAATGGGAAGGTCAGCATGGAATGAAGATAACTGCCAAGAAGAGTCAGCTTATTAGGTACACAGATAAAATACTAATGGTTAATTATGATTATAGGGTGGGGTCAGAATTGCTTTTTGAAGGCTTGAAGTGTAAATGTATTGCATAACATTAGATAACAAACTCAACTGGACAGAGCACATTTGGCAGGTGGTAGGAAAAGGTTAAAAAGTCCTTCATTTACTGGAGAGGGTGATGAGAGGATGTACCAGAGAAGTTAGGGAATTGGGTTATAAAACTTTGGTGAGACCACTAGCTGAATATGATGGTGTAGTTTGGGATTCATGTTCTGGCTATCAAATACAGGAGTTGGAGGGTGTGCAAAGAAGAGCAGCTAGATTTGTTTGTGCAAATTATTGCAGGATCCAGTCAGTATCTGATATGAAAAAGGAGTTGGAATGGGGATAATTGGAGGAAAGGAAAGGAAAGGAAAGAAAAGGAAAGGAGGAGTGTGAAGAGAGTGCTGGTAATGTACAGGGCATATGTTGGTGATGAGGTCTGGAGGAAAATTGCATGGAAGGGGTAAGACAACTATGACAACAAGCTGGTGTTCGATTTCATGCATAAGGGAGTGGGGAAATTTTCTTTTGGTGGTAATGGTGTCAGGAATTGGAACAAATTACCAAGTTAAGTGATAAATAGTTTATCAAAAAATTCTTAAAGAATTCAAAATTAGAAAAGTAAGTGGGGAAGGAATTTATAAAATAAAATTTTAAAAAATAAAATGGGATAATTAGATGACTAGGGGAATTTCCACCGGAACGTTCGCTCCATCACAATTTAAATTAATAATAATAATCAGCTGTTTTGGAAAACTAAACAGTAACTGAAGGCCAGTATAAACACTTGGTTATTACTAAATTACCTTTTTTACAATTAAGTACAATTTATAGCTTCTTAACTTCAAATTAAATGATGATTGTTTTAAACAGTAATAAATATAAATTAAAGGTTTTCAACATCTGATAAACATGATAAACAGTTCTTTATCACTTAAGTTAATCAGTCTATAGTAGTTGCACATGTACAGCTAATAAAAAATTTTAGTTAAAATATTCTCTATTAAAATCAACTAGCAATTTTTACAAACTCTCATACACTTAATCACAACTGTTTTACATCATTTTGAAGCATAATTTTACAAATTATTGGGGCACTCTTACATAAACTTGTGTGAAAAATAATTCATCTGTGGACTTACAGGAAATTAATTGAAAGAGGGGCAATCAGAAGTTAAAGATCATGGCTATATTACGTGAGGTAAGTTAAACAGGGCCGGCCCTAGGATTATTCAGCCTGGGTAGGCTTTCTTGGCCTTTCCCCCTCCCACTGACCAAATTTTAAACTTTTCTTGTGTATAAAATCAGAAAATTTTAATGCAAAAGTATTGAAAATCATTGGTGCAGATTTTAAAACTTGTATTTTATTTCTGTTTAGCTAGGCACCATAGCGAGTGTGGTCCTTTGGGAGGCCCAGATTACTTTTGCACCACTTACCATCCCCCCCCCCCTTCCCCGCCTACCCCAATGCCATCCCTGAAGTTAAAAAGGTGTTTAATTTGGATGCCTGTGGTATATCTACAGATATGTTATAGGTAGATGTATGTGACCTCATTCCATACCTAGAAATATTATTTAGATTGAATCAGGAGATGAATGATCTCAGTGGTAGACAAGCGGATAGAGAGCTTGACGTGCAACTGTAATAGAAACGTCGGTTAGGAAAGAGAATGGTTAGTCAATGAGCAAGCCACATGATTTTAGGAGAGGTTCTTAAATTGGATGTAAGAAGAATATATGCAATCTGTTATAGCTGAATTGGACTAGTTGATAATATAGCACATGATTCTTCCAAATCGTTAGACAGAGTCAGTGACAGTATGGTGCTGAATGAAATTAAAGCCACTGAGGTGAGTCAGAATCAGTCAGTCATGCAGGGGAGAGGATTTCTTAAATGATAGGAAGCTAAGTATTAGCGGTAGGAAAGACTCTCAAAAGATAGGGAAGTGAGAACAGAGGTGTGACATGGTTGGCAGTGTATTGGGACCATTACTAATGAATTATTCTCCTGTTAGTTATGTCTTTACTTCTTTATGGGGTGCATCTATGGGTATCAAAAGCAGGAACTAACTCTGGTGGGTGAGTCGTAATAATTGGGCCTGGAATTTGGGTGGACATGTGTTCAAATTCTGTCTGGTCATCCAAATTTTGGTATGCCATGATTTCTCAAAACTATTCCAGGAAATGCATGAGTGATTCCTTCAAAAAGCCCTTAATCCCATTCATTTCCCACATTCCTTTCATGGCTGTTATGTTTTGCTGAGTTGCAAAGCCCTAATTTAATAAATAAAAAGTAGTGGAGGTAGAGCAGATGGGAAGTAAGAAATCTAGTTTAGTTTGAAGAAATTGTTTGCCTTAAGTGTGCATTAAAGCACCATACTCTTGATTGGGAGAAACAACAGCACCAGGTTGAAGTCCTAGTTGCCGCATACAGGCCATCCTAATTGTGGGTTGTTTTTTTTTTTTGTCACTTTTCCACAATCATTTAGGCTAACGCTCAGATGGCTCCAATATCTGCCTCATCATATATATTATTTCTATAAGGTATTTTTTTGTCACAAGCCTGTATCTCCCTTCATACTTAACATAAATCATTGAATGAGATGTCATTTTAAAGCTTATGGTCTCCACTTTTGTTTCATCATATTTTAAGAAATTAAGTTTTCGGAATTTGACCCTTAAAGGGCAAAAATGTCAATATTTCTAAAATGCTGATTTCTGTGTTACGATTCATTTATCTCCCTGGATACGTATATGAAATCGTTTAATGAAGTATCATTTTAAAGATTAAGATCTCCGCTTCAGTGATGTCATATATTAAGACAGAAATTTTTCAGAATTCGACCCTTAAAGGGCACAAGTATCAATATTTTTGCAATGCGTTTTTGTGTCACGAGCGATTTATCTCCCTTAATATCTAACCAATATAGATAAATGAGGTATCATATTAAAGAATAAGGTCTACGCCGTGGTAACATTATATTTCAAGAAAGGAATTTTTTGTAATTCAACCCTTAAAGGGCAAAAATGTCAATTTTTTTTAAAATGCGTTTTTTGTGTCTCGAGCCATTTATCTCCTTGGATATCTAACGAAAATCGATAAATGAAGTAGGATTACGAGGAGTAATGTCTCAGCTTTGTGACACCATTCTTTAAGAAAGAATGTTTTAGGAATTCAACCCTTAAAGGGGAAAAGTATAAATTTTTCTGTAACGCATTTTTGTGTCACGAGCGATTTATCTCCCTTAATATCTAACCGATTAGGATAAATGAGGTATCATATTAAAGAATAAGGTCTCCGCCGTGGTAACATTATATTTTAAGAATGGAATTTTTCGTAATTTGACCCTTAAAGGGCAAAAATGTCAATTTTTCTAAAATGCGTTTTTTGTGTCTCGAGCCACTTATCTTCCTGCATATCTATCCAAAATCGATAAATCAAGTAAGATTATGAGGAATAATGTCTAAGCTTTGGTGACTATCATATTTTACTAAAGTAGTTTTTGGAATTCAACCCTTAAGGGAAAAAGTATAAATGGTTCTACAACGCATTTTTGTGTCACGAGCGATTTATCTCCCTTAATATCGAACCGATACAGATAAATGAGGTATCATATTAAAGAATAAGTTCTCCGCCATGGTAACATTATATTTCCAGAAAGGAATTTTTTGTAATTCAACCCTTAAAGGGCAAAAATGTCAATTTTTTTAAAATGCGTTTTTTGTGTCTCGAGCCATTTATCTCCCCTGGATATCGAACCAGAATCGATAAATGAAGTAGGATTATGAGGAGCAATGTCTCAGCTTTGTGACATCATACTTTAAGAAAGAATGTTTTTGGAATTCAACCCTTAAAGGGAAGAAGTATAAATATTTTCTACAACGCATTTCTGTGTCACAAGCGATTTATCTCCCTTAATATCTAACCGATATGGATAAATGAGGTATCATATTAAAGAATAAGGTCTCCGCCGTGGTAACATTATATTTTAAAATGGAAGTTTTCGTAATTCGACCCTTAAAGGGCGAAAATGTCAATTTTTTTAAAATGCGTTTTTTGTGTCTCGAGCCACTTATCTTCCTGGATATCTATCCAAAATCGATAAATCAAGTAATATTATGAGGAATAATGTCTCAGCTTTGGTGACATCTTATTTTAGGAAAGTAGTTTTTGGAATTCAACCCTTAAAGGGAAAAAGTATAAATGGTTCTACAACGCATTTTTGTGTCACGTGCCATTTATCTCCATTAATATCTAACCCAAATAGATAAATGTGGTATCATTCTAAAAATTAAGGTCTCCGCTGTGGTTATATCACATTTTAAGAAATGAATTTTTCTGAATTGAACTCTTAAAGGGCATATATATCAGTATTTCTAAAATGCGTTTTTTGTGTCTCGAGTTATTTATCTTCCTTTACAATTAAACAAAATTGATAAACGAGGTATGATTTAAAAGATTGTGGTCTTCGTAATGTCTTCGGTTCCGTTACCACATTTTAAGAAAGACATTTTTAAAATTTCTACTCTTAGAGGGCAAAAGTATTAATATTCTTTCAACACATTTTTCTGTCACGAGCTATTTATTTCCCTTGATACCAAACCGAAATCAATAAATGAGGTATTGATTTAAATATTAAATTATCCGTTATGGTCACATCATATTTTAAGAAAAAACTTTCTCCAAATTCAACCCTCAAGGGACAAAAATATCATCATGTCTCAAAACTTTTTTTTTTTTATCCTCCCTAGATAAATAACCAAAATCTATAAATGAGGTATCATTTTAAAGACCAAGGTGAATGCTTTGGTCACATCATATTTTATAAAAGAAATTTTTTGGAATTCGACCCTTAAAGGGCGAAGGCATCAATATTATTTATACAACGTATTTTTTTATTACTAGCCATTTATCTTCTTCGATACCTAGCCGAAATCGATAAATAACATATCATTTTAAAAATTTAGGTCTCCATCTCAGTCAAATCATAAATTAAGAAATAATTTTTCGGAATTTGGTGCTTTAAGAGGTAGCGCGTATGAGACTGTTAAGACCCAAGTCCTTAGATTGCAATAGCGGATATCACAGAGATGTCAATAAACTTTTTTTTAATCAATAATTAGCTTTTCGGATTTTTTTTTCTTTGTATTACGGAAACACTGTCGTTTTGCTACACAATTCCTATGTGAACATTTTATTCGCACAGCAACAAATATTTCAGATATTGTGTGCATTTTGTTCAGGTTTTTCTTATTCTGTTAAGGTCAGTGACAGTTTGTCATAAATACAGAGTGTTTTAGATTTTCCTAACTGTTTCGTAATATGTTGTGAGTATTTTGATGCGAAACTATTACACTAAGAAAAAAAAGTACGTTTCTACTTATCATTATACTACAAACATTCAACCTCACTATTCATCGCATTTTATTCGCGAAATTTTCGCACGGGTCGTCTAGTAAATTACATATTTCACAAACAAATATATAATTATTGTACAAAACATAAAAAAGTTATATCCTTTCCTCCTCTCGAGATTCACACTGGCCACCTGTGTAGATGAGGCGGGGGGGGGGGGGGGGGGTGATGACATGGGTTCTTATGTGAGAAGATAAAAATAAATAAATTAGTAATTGATATATTAAAGGAGTGTTGTTAGTTTGTTGGATATCACTTGAAGGCGAGGACAGAACAGAGAGTGATGTCTGAGTATAAGGCGTACATTAGATGGGTATAACATGTAAAATTAGTAGTAGTTAATAAAAGAGAGAGATTACTGTAAATTAGCCCTTGCCATTATTCATAAGGAAGTGTAGAAAGTTTTAATTTGTATAAATTATTAATTGAGGTGTTGAATATAAATAATAAACGAAAAGGAAATCAACCCACCACATACCAAAGTGTACGGCTGCGATGAGAGGGAACACTTTGGTATGTGGTGGGTTAATTTCCCTTTCCTTTATTATTTATATTGCCTAGAAGCTGCATCCATTTTCTTTAGTTTCATAATTGAGGTGTTGAGCAATTTACCTCAAACAGTAAAAGAATTTGAGTCAACACTGTGTAATGTAAAAATAGGTGTGACAGAAAATTCTGATTTAAGGTGCAACCTCTATTACAGTCAATAATAGGTCTAATAATTGTAATAATAATTGTATTTACAGTCCCTGGCCAATTTATTAGACACACTGCAAATGTTTAATATTATTTGTAATAATTACATGTTGAGTATTATTTTTCATACGATTAATCATAAAATTTATAACAGTTATTATATTGTTGAATTTTATATCTATTGTTGCTATGTGACATTGGATTGTTGACTTATTGTTGGTATCAGCGTTCAGAGTACAGCATACAGGTAGGGAGGGACCTGTTCAGTGGCGTTATCACATGTAACTGGTCTGTTACTTTGTTCGCTTTTATTATCATTTTCGTAATATTGACACCACAAGTGATTGTTTAACAATCAGATATTACTAATTGTGACATTTAAAAATGGGTAAAAGAGGGGATATTTCACCACGAAAAAAGCTGAGGTCAAAGCTCTCGTTAATATGAAAATGTATTTCAGTCGGGAAATTTCACAAAGGTTGAAAATGTCAGAAGCTAACATGAGGCGCATAAAGAAGAAAATTGATTTAGGTGAAGAATTGAGCCCCAGAAGGAAGAATAAATGTGGAAGAAAGCCAATTTTCACCCCAAGGTCAGAAAGATTTCTCTAAAGAAATTGCCTAGAAGACAGATTTGCAACAACAAAACAGATAAAATCTCAAGTGGAAGAGGCTAATGTGAATGGAGCTGAATGCACTGTTCACAGAAAGATGAAAGATATTGATTTCAAGGCCTGTTAGAAAACCCAAGTTAACAGCTGCAGTGAAAGCAAAGCATCTGAAGTGGGCTAAACAGTGGTGTGATAAGGATGTGAACTTCTGGAGATCGGTAATTTAACTTTAAAATTATTATTTACGATATGATAGGACCCATGTACATTTATTCATAGTATATTAATTATGTTTCTTGATTTTTACAGGTATGCTTCAATGATGAAAGTACGTTTGAAATTTTAACTAACAAATGTCAGCATGTGCGTCATTGAAGATGAGAAAAATTTCATCCCGACTGCATTATTCAGACCATAAAACACCCAACTAAGGTGATGATTTGGTCTGTCATCAGTGGCAAGGGTACAGGACATCTTTACATGATTAAATGCATAATGAGGCAAGACCAGTACAAAGAAGTCCTGCAAAAACGGTTAATACCGCAGGTCAGAGAATGGTTGCCGAATGGGAAACCATTTATTTTTATGCAGGATGAAGCTCCCTGTCACACAGCCAGGTCAGTAAAAATCTTTTTGAAGGTCTGTTGGACTGGCCAGGTAATGGTCCCGACATGAACCCCATAGAAAATGTATGGGAACTCATGAAGAGGGAGGTGGCAAAAGATGTCATCACAACAGAAACGCAGCTCTTCGAGAAGATCATCCATGTGTGGTATCATCATCCACAAATGCAGGAGACAGTACAGACCTGCATCGACAGCATTCTGTGTCATATTAAGACTCTCATAGCTGCAAAAGGTGGCTCAATGAGATATTAAACCAAATTTTTCATTTTTGTAATATTTTAATTGTTGTTGTAATTATTTGAAATAAAATATTTTCAACAAATACTATGTTTTATTTATTTGTTATATCACCTATGTTATGAAGTAGACTACACATAATCATTTTATCACAATTTATGTATTAAAAATAAACAAATTTCGTTAGCCACAAATCAAAATTTGCATAAAAACTGTTGTGAGTCTAATATATTGGTCAGGGACTGTAGTAGCTACAAATATTCATTTACAAATAAATTTGCTGTTTAGTTACTTTACTTGAATTTTAAAAAATAAATGCTTGTTTGCCTAGCGAGAAATGAAATTCAGGACTTGTTTTAGGATTCTAGTACACAATGGATGCAGCACAGTTGGGGTGATTGTTCTTCAGCTGGCACGTCTATGGGGAGCTCATGTAACAGTAACATGCCCAATGAGAGCCATTCCTGTAGCACAGGCCCTGGGGGCAGATTTCATCGTGGTTTGTGACCAGCAACAACATGCTGTTAAACAACTGCTGGATCTAGAAAGGTATAGTGTAATTTTAAAAACTGATATTTTTTATTATTTTTGTCCCATGTTAGAAATTGTAGCTCATGTTCTCATTTTTTAGATATAATTGTAGCAACATGTGCAGCAAATTATTAAGAAATGAATTGTTGGCAAGAACTTCTGATTTCTCCACAAAAAATAGTCTTCCTCGTCCCAACAGTCAGCTCAAAGACTCTTTCTTGCACAATAGATGCCGCTGCAAGATATCCAATAAACACCATCCCACCTACACTTTTACCAACCCTGTCACTGGGGATAGCTTTCTGATCAAAGGTCATGCCAGCTGTGAAATCTCCCATGTAATTTGCCAGTTAACTTGCAACCACTGCCTACCTTCAGATATAGGTTTAACCACAAATCCATTTTCCATAAGATGGACGGTATTCACACGGAACTCAAAACACTGAGTAACTGCCCATGCCATCACTCATGACATGAATAATTTCAACTCTTGTTTCATGGTCCATGCTATCTGAGTCCTCTCTGTATTAGCAGCAGCTCCTCTGAACTCAGAAGGTGGTAACTTGCCTAACAGCACAAATTGGGCACAAGACAACCACATGGTCTCAACGTAAGACTACCCAGTCATTATTATTATATGAAAAACTGTGTTCATCTATTATTATTATTATTTCTTATGGTTACTATTTTTTTCCTCTCTTTGCCTCCATCCCCACTTCCTAAATTGAACCACTACTAACCTGAGGTGATGTTTAACTTCATAGAGACTTTGGTTTAACTTAAACATGTACATATAAAGAACATGAAATTTTGAGGCTTATCATATGGCTGCATGATGGAAGCTAGCAGCCAACTGAGTGTGCAGAACAGGCTGGCAGCTTAATGTGGGTGAAAAGCAACATGGCAGCAAGCGAGGATGGGAGTTGGAAAGCATTATTTCGCAAATAATTAACCTGATCGTAGAAACCCATTGTAGAAATGCAGTAGATGTCAGCAGAAAGTATTTTCCTATGTTTTATATGGGTATACAATATATATGCATACACACAAAGATTGAAAATTTAAAGAATGTTAAAAAAATTAAAAACAAATTTGATGTTAAAAACTTCTAAAAGTTTAACTCTGGTGAATGATGGTTCTGTGAAGAAAGGTAGGGTGCGGGGAATGGATTGTAGAGAAGGAGGAAAATGGCGCTATCTTAAATTAAGTACTGGTGCTTCTCTGGTACCAAATTGTTGCTCATATGCCAGTTCCCACATTCTAAGTTGAAAGTTGCTACTATTGTCCGAGAGGATCTGATGGCCCGGACTATGGGTCTTGCACACTCAGGTGGTTGCTAGACTCCATCTTGTAGCCACCTCACTCTATTGCTGAAATCCAAATATATATATTTGCTCTTCCTGTCTACCTGAGATCAGTTTTGATATTTATCTAAGTTCAGGTATTAGCTCTGAATTAATGTCCCTCTACCTGTCCTCAGTTTTAATTTATCCCCACCATTTTCCTTGCCAACAGTTTTTATGTCAGGCAGTCTCCCACAACAGCCCCCCCATACCCACAATGTTCTCTGTCGACAAAGGGCTAGACCCACAAATGTCTATATCATTTGTGTTTCTGTCTTTTCTGTGTGTTCGCACCCAACATCCATCATCTAAAGGTAAGTGATGGCTCATTTCCCTATCCTAATTTGGAATTCCTTTTTGTTACTTAGCCCCTTTCATTGTTTACTATATATAAACCTTCCACACTACCCCAATATCATTTCTTGTGAATGTAGCCCGAATTGGTCCAGCAGTTTGTCCATGGTGCGGTTTATGCATGCCTAGGATTTTATATATAAAGATTATTCTGCACTTACGTTTCCTCTTTTATTGGTTACTTACTACAAATGGATTCCACATAAATAGTATGTGATTTATTTTGGTTTCCTTAAAATTGCTTCACCACAAGAAAATAATAGCTTCCAACTGTTCAAAATAAATCCCACCCCACTGGCTCATTTGATTGCTGCACTGTGATGGTAGTGGAAGAAAATTTCATCATCATGACTTGGCCGGAAGGGTAAGAGAGGTGGTGGTGCACAATTCCTAATCACCTTGTTGTACTGTTAAGTTCTGGGTTATGTACAGAATGAGGGCACATGTCACTATTGATGATGATTTTTCCATTGGATGGGGATGTTTACCATGGTGGCCCCATTTTTGTCTTTCAGAAGTGTAGACCTGAATAGGTCTCTCCCTTGATTCATCAGTCATCCACAACATGAATAATACTCTCCACTGAACACTCACACCATCTCTGTCATCCACACTTACAGTCACTATCAAACTGTGGAAGGCAATGGGAAACCATCCTAGTTCATCTTCCCAGTTGTTCCCATGGAGGGGTAAAGATACCCATGGTAACTGCCTACGACCATACACGAACAACGCACTAATAGATTCAAAATAAAAACTCGTCTTCATTTATATAGGGTCAGATGTTGCAATGGTACCTCCTTGCTGCTGTTGAGCATTCGCAAACATTTGCTTAATATTATATTTACTGCAGTCCCTAAGATGAGCATCGGTGTATTATAATTTAACTATTATTTGAACTGACATTACTTTGCTCCATAAATCCTGGCTGAGACCATATTGTTGTACTTTCTGATTAGTGTGAAGAAAATGAATGTATAATGTAATAGCAGTTACCCGTGACTTCATCCACTTGAAAGAGTGTTATGGTACAAAAGTTTTGTTATTATTCACAGAACTCCGAACAGAAAAATTTTCCCTTTAAGTCAAAAGCTTACTTGGATTTTATTCTTCAATGAAAATTGTACCTCAAAGCTGGGACACAGGTAACAAAGGTGTAGCGCGCACCGAAAGATATGGTTACACACATTACTCACTTAGCCGCAGTAGACGTCTTGAGCAGATTCTGGCATCATTATAGTCAAAATTCAACATGGCATCCACCATCTGCACTCCAAATTCATTGTGTATCATGGATCATTCTGGTCCAGGCTGTATTTCAACCTTACCATAACCATCGTTGACCCAGCTCCTTGAAAATCAGCACTTTATTTTTCAAATTCTGATTTTTCACATATATTGTGACCCATATGATGCAAATAGAAATATTATAGTGTGATACCTGATATGTCACACTATTTCATGTCTGCAACTGGAGGAATCTTCTTGTGAACAGTACGACAAAATTTTTTAGAGTAAGTACCGATTTATATTTCCTGCTCTGGAACTATTATTATTGATCTTTTGATGCAATTTAAGTACACTCTTCTGGTATCTCTGGCATTTTTGTAGAGTGGAACAAAACTATATTTTGAAGGGTTTCAAGTCAAAAGGAAAATAATAGCCAAGGTCACCAGAAAAGTGAAACTCAAGTTTGAGAAGGAGCAACTAAGGGAGATAGAAGAAAAGTTTAATAGAAAAAACACCAGAAATTTCTATCAAACCTTAAAGTCCAAAATTCAAGGTTACTCTATGAGTAACCTTTGCTTCTGGATTGATCAGGGTAAACTAATTCTAAACAATAAAGAAAAATGTGAACATTTGGCTAAATACTTTAAGCAGCTCCTTGACTGTGAACCCTCACAGAATGAAATGACATTGTATGAAACAAGCAATAAACTTCCTGACTCAGCTCTGTCAGATAAGAAGGAAATAAGGGAAATTATAAAGAGCCTTAAGAACAAGACATCTGAAAGAAGACTCCATTGTTGCCGAGCTTATGAAGTATGCTGAAGGTAATAGACCAACTTTAGAAACTCTTCCAACAAATCTGGTTTTTCTGGGTTTCTGCACATCTCCTCTTCAAGCTGAGACCAAAATTCTTCTACCATATCTGGGTTCTTCCTATTGTCTTCATTAATAGGAGTGTGGGCTTGAAAACAGTGTAGAATTTATTTCCACTTCTTAATGTTAAAATAGCCTGGGAGAAGGGTATCTGAAGTCTACTATGGATTCTGTTATTGAATTGTGAACAAAGAAAGCTGTCCCAGATATGACCATGGTGTTCTTCCTTTTATCAGACTTGGCAATCTCCCAATCCAATGTTAGGAGAGATTCAACTACCAGTCCAAGAGAAGTAATAAATGTCAGAGTACAGAGAAGGAATAACATTGACTCAGGCCACTATCTGATGAGGGTTAAAGTGTAACTAAGAGCTCCCAAGATTCAGAAATAAAGAAGAACTGAAAATCAACCAAGAAATAACTTAAATGTATCAGAAGGAACTGGATACGCTGGATTCTTACAAATGGAATAAAATAGCCCAGAGCATACAGGAAGCAGCAAAACAAACAATTTTCCTGGTCAAGAAGGAGAATCAGCCAGGTCGAATGACGAGTGTTAAGATGCTCTACAAAGGCATTCTTGTAGGCCAACTTGAGAAACTGTTCCAACAAATCTGGCTTAAAGAAGAAAACGGAAAAGACAGGCAGGGCTGTTCCTTTACCTTAGCCTATCCGGCCAAAATATTTTTTTTAATAGTCTGTCTGTGAATCAACAGCAAAAATTCTACATGGAGAAAGTTTTGGGTGCAGCTAGTATTTTAATTGAAAAGTCACAATAATAATGGTACAGAAAACAATTCTGAAGTGAGTTTAAAGTAGAACACAAATATGAACGGTAAACCTATTACTTTCCACAGCTGGTGGCTGAAAATAAGAACACAACAATATTTTAAGCTACCCCTCTATCGTATTAATTTGGTTTCCTTTCGCATATTTAAGAGGACAACTGAAATATTATTTCTTGTGTTAATTTTTTGTCCACAATCTTCCTGTATTGTTAAGTAATGCTTTACCTTCTGCATTCATCAAAATATCTTTTAGAAACTGTGCTTTTGCTTCCTGTAACCATTAACAGCTTATGTGTGTTTTATTCATTTGTTATTATTTTAACTTGATGTTAATGATTTTTGGTGCTACTTCTTTGTTGCAGGTTTGACATTGTTTTCAACACTATGGGAGAAGTAGCTCATGAGTTATGTTTGAAATTTTGTAAAAATGAGGGACTTGTTGTTACAACAGTAGCAGGTCCAATACCTTCAGATAAATATGGTCTTTTCGTGGGTTTCCTGTACAGTCTTTGGATTCGTGTCTCCTGCATAGTAAGAGTAAGTTGAGCATTGCAAGTTTGTTAGTTGGAAATGGCTTCATACAGCTGTCAATTAGAAGTCAAATTTTCATTTTTACAATCAGGAGTAAATGTTTATCATGTTGTAGAAATTTGTTGGTGCTACAATGTGGAGCTCTGCAGATATGTGTCCTCTTATACTGGATCAACTGGGATCTTTAGTAGAAAATGGAAGCCTGCAACCTGTAGTAGACAAAATTTTTTCGCCCCAAGATGCAGAACTGGCTTTCCAGCATGTAGACTCATTTGATGCAATTGGGAAAACAGTAATAAGATTCAGGTGAGTTATTTCATTCATTATTGAAGCACCTAACTCTGTAAGAGTACAATATAATAGTTCTTATTTCATGAGCAACTTTTGTAAGATTTTAATTGCATAGCATGACCTCATGTTATGTTACAAGCTTTGTTTGCTGCTTCTGTTTGATGGTTTCTTCATTTCTGTTTTCTTTAAAAAATACATTATGGTCCTGTACATACAGGATGATTCAAAACGTGAACAAAATGACATGGTAGATCAGTCATATAATAAGAATCAAAAATCTCAGAGGAACAGAGGGTCGCAACTGCGATCCGGAGCCGCTACAGGGCGTCTAAAATAAAACTGACACAAAGAGAAGAAACAAAACCATTAGAGGTCATTTTATTGATAATTTATCACTCACATGCAGCTGATGCAAGCCAAATGTTGAGCCTACAGCAGATGCTCAAAGTTTTTGCCAGATGCATCGAGACAAGCCCATTGCACCTTCTCAAAGATACCAGGTTTATCTCGAACATATCCGGCTGCTGCAACGATTCTTCCTTCCAAGTCTTCCGGCGTTTCAACAGGTGTTTCATACATGAGTCCTTTTAAAAATACCCACAAGAAAAAATCCGAGGAAGACAGGTCTGGTGATTGTGGTGGCCATGCCTCTCATGGCTCTAGTGCCCTCTACAGGTGTTTGCGACACTCTCTTCCTATGTGATTTTTGATCCTTATTGTATGACAGATCTACCATGTCATTTTGTCCACATTTTTTGAATCACCCTGTATAGTCAAAATACTATATCCTAACAACTTTTCTCTTAAAATCATAATATTTTGTTATTTTATGGACCATTATTATTAAATTCAATATTCTGAGTGCCTCTATATATTTCAGCAATTTAATAAGTTGTAATTACGGTACATAATGTATATATTCTGATCTTGTATATAGCTGTATCTACTGTAATATTTTTCATAGATGTTATCTTTATCATTCTCAACAGTTGCACAATAATATGGGTTAAAAGGAGTTTGTCATTTATTGCAATCACAGATGTGATACTTTGCATTCGTGTGGACAAATAATTGATTTACCTTATTTACAATCTCAAATATAAACAAAATTGTTAAATTTAGCAATTACCTAAACTTGACCAAAATGCATCATAAATTAGTTGCCCACATAGCTTTTAAGGCAATCTCATCAGTCATTACAGCGAGCAAGTTGTAATTTTGAAATGTTCATAATGTAGCTCAGGATAATAGGTCTTTAACTGTAATGTTGCCCACAAGTCCCTGTATATAAATTTTTGGGAGACCTTTCTTCGTAATGCTGTCACCAGTAATCAGTCAAATGGGCTGCATTCATCATCCACAGTCATTCACAGCCACCAAAACATTATTTGTGTTTAAGACTGAACATAAAGATCTCATCACTTAGCAAGAACTGAGCATGGTGGTGTAATGGTTAGCGTTCTGGCCTCGCATTCGGGAGGACGGCTGTTCGAATCCCCGTCCGGGCATCCAGATTTGGGTTTTCCATGCTTTCCCCAAATCACTCCAGGTGAATGCTTCCTTCAAAAGGCCATGACTGAATTCCTTTCCATTCCTTGCCCCCCATCCTTTCCCGTCTCTAAATACCTCGCTGTTAAGAGACATTAAGCAGTTTAAAAAAAAACTTAGCAAGAAGTGGTTTGCTCTTTGTAAAATCAGGGACGTGTTTTTTTTTTTAAATTGTGAACATGAAGTGTGGATTGAAGTGAAGTATTTGCTCTCTCCCAGCACGAAAGAAAGTGTGTATGAGTTTCTATCTATCTATTCTAACTCAAGGTAATTTTAATGAGTAGGTTTTACTAACCATTCTTCTGTAAAATTCCCAGTCAATCAGACCAGACCTGCTAGTTCAAAATCTCCTACACCTTTTCCCGAAGATGGGAGCTTCCTGCTGGAATGTCAAAGCCATATATTCCACAAATAAAAACATATATCCACAAATTAGTCTCGCCATACTGTAGTAATTTTATTTGCCATCCAGTGCACCCTGCACAGTGGTGACTTTTGTAGTCTGTTCGTTGGGAACCAGCTTCATAAAATAATCTGCCTTTTCATGTACTGAATGGATACCATTCACTCACACTAATCCACAGAACAACACCTCTTTATACTGAAACTTTAAATATGACAGAGCCTTTATATCAATGTTTGCCACAAATTGCAGCAATTGGTTTTAATCAAATGATTAATCCTTTACATTACCACCAACTGAGTAATTCAAACTTTACACAACTGGAATGTTTAAATTCTACAACAGTTTTTTGCCTTAATTTTCCAAGGTTCTTATCTAATTACCCATCTTTCACCTATTCAAACTAATAACAATTACTATTCAGTCAATTGTTTAATAAGGTTTTTCTTAAGAGTACTAATTTACAAGAAATTAGAAAGATTTGTTGTTTTCATGGTTACTATTGCGTTTTTCTTCCTCCCCTCCCCCCTCCCTCCGCAAATACAAGCAATCCCCCACCCCACTTCTTAAGGTTCAATATCAAAGATTTTAAAAACAGAAATCTTATAATTTCACTGTATGTGTCTGACCATTCATTGATATAAATGTCTTTATCTGTCTTGCACCTATTGTGATGAAATTATGCAGAAAGACATATTTAACTGATCAAAAAATAGATCTGTAGGAAAATGCTAAAAAAAATAATAATAAAAATTGTTATTCACCGTCAAGTGTGATACTGCTCAACAGGTACTTACAAATGCAACAATATTGATTAGGGGCATTCTTATTTAGTTTTATGTTTCTTGAGTCCACCTCTCCGTAAGTTTCCAACCATATGATAAAAATCTGGAAAGAACTAAACAATGGTGTATAGGGGAGAAAAATTATCTTTGTGTATGTTGGGTTTCATGAGCCTGAATGTTAAGAAATGAGTTGGTGAAAGAGCTTAGGGAAATGAAAATAAATGTAGCATTTATAATATCAGTAATAATGGAGCTGGAAGAAACGCTGTTAAATCATTTCACTATGGTAAGGGTAGATAAATAAACCCAACACTCACCAAAGTTGAAGGAAGAAAATTAGTGGGCATCCATTAATTACGCAAGGTGAAATGGGGGGGAGGACGTCCGGTGAAATCTCAATATAGGGGGGGCAGGGGGGATCAATGTAAATCTCACGTATGGTTCTGAAAAAAAAAAAGGCCTCAAAAAGTTATGAAGTCGATTAGAAGGGTGGGGGGGGGGGGGGCGGGTGTCTCCGTCAAAATCTCTCGTCATTTTAGGGATGGGGGGGGCTGACCAGTTCTCACGAAATCTCACCAGAAAAGGGGGGAGGGTTCAAAATTCCAGAAAAACACCTCATGTAATTAATGGATGCCCCCTTATTTGTGAAAATACAAGGTGGACTCAAAAAGTTTGGCACCAAAATTTATTTCTACGACACCAACAATGTTATGTGGCTGAAATTTTGAGGCATTCTAGTTTGAACCTTTCACCCTTGTTGTGGGAAGTTGGAATGCCCTCTGCCATGCAGGAGTGTGGTAGGCGTTGTTGAAGATGGTGACTGTTAGAGATAGCAGCACCTTGCTATCAAGTTTCTCATTGCTGAGGGAGAAAGTTCATCTGCAGTTGTGTAATGTGTAAGGAATTGTCACTGTTAACCAAAGCACCTTTAGTCAATGGTCACAATATGTAAAGTCTGTGAGTGCACACGACGATCTCGCCAACTTGCCATGAAGTGGTCACCCCACAGCAGCTGTACTCCAGTGCTGGTGCAGCATGCTGTCAAACTGATTCAGCAGAATTGACTTATTACTCTTCAACAATTGAGTGAAAAATTGTCCATTAGTTTTGGTAGTGAATACCATATCATCCTTGAACTGCGATACTACAAGGTGTGTGCAAAATGAATTCCCAAACATCTCACACTTAACTAGGAAGAAGCAAGAAAAGACATTTCATCTGAACAGTTGCAATGATACAAAAATAAGGGAGATGTCATCTTATGTCGTTTCGTCACTGCCAACGAAATGTGGGTTCATCAATTCGAGTTTGAAACAAAGCAACAGTCAATGAAATGACACCATACCCATTTGCCATGAAAGGATAAAGTCTAATCAGATCTGTCAGCAGAAAAGACCTTGGTTACTGTGTTTTGAGATATTTAAGAAGTCATTTTGTTGGATGTGATGGATCAAGGATCCACCATTTAGTCAGACGCCTATGTTGCTACACTGCAATGACTAAGGGAGCACTTCAAATGTGTTCAGCCTGAAAAATCTGTGTGACATGCTGCTTCAGCACAACAATGCAAGACCCCACACAAGTCTGTGAACATATGAAGTAGTTGCAAAACTTGGTTTCACCATCTTGCCATACCCACCCTATAGTCCTACTTTGCACCATCAGACTTTCACATGTTTAGCCCTTTGAAAAAAGGTTTCCGAGCGATACACTTTTAATTCCAGTACAATGTTCTTCATGCAGTGAAGAAGTGTTTTCGTAACCAAAAACCAGGATGGTACCGACAGGATTTACACGCTCTTCCAGAATGCTGACATAAAATCCAAGGGAAGAACAGAGACTTCCTTGAAAAATAATCAGTAACGGACTTCTACTAAGCCAGTCTGTGCGGTGACTTCTAAGCTTCCAACACCTGAAGCTTTCTGCACCTGATGAAGACAGCAGGGCCAGCTGTTAAAACATTGTGTTTTTATGATGCTATCCAGCTGAACATCAATCAAGCTTACATTGAGAGAGTATACTTGAACAATGTAGTAATGCACTCCCCGAGTTACAAAGTTGTATCTTCAATACTTTCAGATAAATAAATTTTGGTATGATGCCCTTAAGAGAAACATCTTACAGAGTGCCCTTGGTCAACCAAGCCACAAGACTGATGGTATTTAGTCGTTTCAGAAACAGCAGAAGGTATGGGTGGGAAAAAAACAATATCAGTGTAAATGATACTCATGGGAAATAAATAAATAACAAGGAATAATAATAAGTAATTGAGATTATATATATTTTGAACATTAAGATAGGATAAAAATCCACCGCTTACCAAAGAAGAGGATTCCTGCGGTATTGGTACACGAAAAAAAAAACACGAACACGCAAAGAATAGAATTTTTGAGCATGGCTCTTCCTCAATATATGTATATATAACAAAGGAGAGAGAAAATGACTCGTCGCTCACCAAAGTTGAAGGCTGCAACAAGTGAAACACATATGAGACAAACAGTACAATATTACAGTTTTATACCTGATTGATGTGTTAGGAACTGGCCGCTATGAGTGAAAAACATAGATGACAAACAAAAACATATAGAATATTTCGGTTTTACGTGTTATTCCTGTTCCCAGACCTGTGCACATGCCAAAGTTTACCACATGACTCAAAATAAAAAGGGTCATGCAGTAATCTTTAGTGTGTGCTCTCCTCCCAAACAACATGGCTCATTTTCTAAAACATGAATTATTGTTTATGGTTTTATTTGTCATACTGTATATGTTTTTGTTTGTCATATATGTTTTTCACTCATCTCAGCTTTCGACTTTGGTGAGTGATGAGTCATTTTTCCTATCCTTTGTTATTTATATTAGATAAATGATAACTATGATAATACTAATAATAATGAGTGATCGGTCGAAAGGTAGAATTTAATCGGTGGTTGAGGGCAGATGGATGACTGGTATCCAGGATATTTTGGTATGTAAGTTCCCATCTCTGAAGTGGCTGTGGTTTTGGGGAAAACTCTGATTGCTCTCACAATGGAGGTTGTTAGGATTATGGCAATTGACATGTTCCGGTATTGGAAGGTATAAGTTGCAGGTGTCGACTGTTTGTCAGTGGCCATTCATTCTGGCTGACAGTTGCTGTGTAGTGAGGCCTATATAGGATATATGATATGCTTGTGGAGCAGGTGGCATGCCCATTCATGGGGAAGGTTTCCGCTGCAGTAGGTTTGGAATATGTTGTAGTGGGTGGATGCATGCTGTAGGTTTTGCAGTGAGATCTGTGGTTTTTTGAGAGTCTGACAGAGGGTATTTGTAAACCAAGATGTTTTTGAGATTACGTGGTCTGCTGAAACATGTACGGGGACAGTTGGTAGAATTTTTGGTAAAGGAATGCACATTTCTGGAAAGGAGTGAAGGATGCCGTTACCCTGTTGTAAGATTAATTGATGGATTCAAGGCCAGGAGAGAACTGGGTGACAAAGGGCAGGGCTATGGTTGGATTTTAGAGATGCTGAACGGGGTTGATTGCATGGGTGATTTGTTTATGTACAAGATCTGGTGGGTAACAGTGGGAAATAAGGGCTTGGGATAGGTTCTGGGAGTACTGAGAGGCAATTCAGCATCAGAACTGTTATGTCTGCCAAGGATAGCAAGGCTGTGTGGGAGGGGACATTTGGTGTGGAATGGATGGCAACTGACAAAATATAGATATTGCTGCAAATTAGTGGGTTTGATGTGGACAGAGGTGTGAATGCACCTTGCCTGAGCGTGATGTCCACATTGAGGTACATGATATATGTGCGAGAGTAGGTCCAGATGAAATTAATGGAATAGTTATTGTTAAGGGAGTGGAGAAGCTCTGGGAGTTGGTTTTCACTGTGGATCCAGATCATAAAAATATCGTCTATTTATCTGAACCACAAAGTGGGTTTAGAGGGAGGAACATTCCTCCAGATGATCAAGGAATAGGTTGGCATACGATAGGGCCATGTAGGATTTGGTGGGATACTTTGGAATTGAATATACAAGAGGAACAATTTTTTTCTTCTTCAAATATTCAAACTCATACCCTCTAATTCTTTTTAAACCACTATAAGCTACTTACATAAGGAATTTTATCCTCCTATGATGATGCTAAACTGTGATGAGAAGATCACAAAGTTTATGAAAAATGTTTGTTTTGATTATTGCTTGATGTGTGACTAAATATTTTGAGAAATGTTTTATAAAATTTATATCCTCACCCAGTAATTATGTTAATGTTCCCCCACCTCAAAAATAATAGACCTTCAGGATTATCGATCTAGTATTTGCCACTCCCCATCCCTTTTATACTACGATCTTTGCCAGCGATGCCATGCTACCTCCATTCATCAGAGAGTCTTCGGCGTATACATGTTGTGCCCTGCCTAGTGTCTCACTCCTGACAAGAATAACACTAACCACCAAAATATTGCGTTTCTTGTGTTCATCTCTTTTATGTTCATCACTCCCAGTCCCCTTCATTTGTGGTAAGTGTTGAGTCATATTTCCCCATCCTTCCTTAGTTATATATACACTGAAGAGCCAAAGAAACTGGTATAGGCATGTGTATGCAAACACAGATATATGTAAACACTCAGAGTACGGCGCTGCTGTCGGCAACGCCTATATAAGACAACAGGTGTCTGGTGTAGGTGTTAGATTGGTTACTGCTGCTGCAATAGCATGTTATCACGATTTAAGTGAGTTTGAACGTGGTGTTATAGTAGGCGCACGAGAAATGGGACACAGCATCTCCGAGGAAGCGATGAGGCAGGGATTTTCCCATACTATCATTTCACGAGTGCACCGTGAATATCGATAATCTGGTAAAACATCAAATCAGCGACATCGCTGCGGCCAGAAAAAAGATCCTGCAAGAACGTGACCAACGACAACTCAAGAGAATCGTTCAATGTGACAGAAGTGCAACCCTTCAAAAATTGCTGCGGTTTTTAATGCTGGACCATCAACATGGTGCAAACCAATCAACAAAACATCATGGATATGGGCTTTTTGAGCTGAAGGCCCACTCATGTACACTTGCTAAGTGCACGACACAGAGCTTTACACCTCGCCTGGGCCCTTCAATACCGACATTAGACTGTTGATGATTGGAAACATGTTCCCAGGTCTGATGAGTCTTATTTCCAATTCTATCGCACGAATGGATGTGTACAGGTATGGCGACAACCTCATGAATTCTTGGAGCATGCATCTCAGCATGGGACTGTTCAAGATGTTGGAGATTCTGTAAAGGTGTGGGGCGTGTGCAGTTGGAGTGACATGAAACCCATGATACATCTAGCTACAACTCTGACAGGTGACACGTACGTACGCATCCTGGCTGATCACCTGCATCCATTCATGTCCATTATGCATTCCGATGGACTTGGGCAATTAAAGCAGGTCAATGTGACACTCCACATGTCCATAATTGCTACAGAGTGGCTCCAGGAACACTCTTCTGAGTTTAAACACCTCCGCTGGCCACCAAACACCCCAGACATGAACATTATTGAGCATATCTGGGATGCCTTTCAATGTGCTATTCAGAAGAGATCTCCACCCCCTCATACTCTTACGGATTTATGGACAGTCCTGCAGGATGCATGGTGTCAATTTCCTCCAGTGCTACTTCAGACATTAGTTGAGTCCATGCCACATCGTGTTGCAGGGGCCCTACACGATATTAGGCAGGTGTACCAGTTTCTTATATATACACACACATGCAAGTACAGGGTTTAACATGGTGTGTAAGGTGAGTATTATGTGAGATTGAGGCCCCTAGGATTTTCTGGTATCCAAAATGTCTTGTGAGACCATTCCCCATGTACAGATAAGCATAAAGACATGGTATCTGGAAGTGTCTTGAAAGCTCTGACTGTGAAACAGTTGTAAGAGCTCATATGGGCAGCCACAGGGTGTTCTAGATTTTGGGAGTAAATTATATGAGGCACAAGTGGCATTTCCTATGGTGGTGTGGGCTTCATCTGTGGTAGGATTATACTAGGTTGTGGGTGGAGGTGCATGTTTTGCAACAGCCCTATAACAATGGAAAGAAAAAGTTGTAACATGGTTTAGGTATTTATGAAAATTGGTATTTGTGCGCAAGTATATTTTGCAGGTTTAAGGTTTGCCGTACGTGAAGTGAGAAGTAGTGAGTGCGGAAAGTGTGGCACATTCCGGCTGTGATCTGAGAAGAAGAATCTGGTTTAGTGATTCCAAGCCAGGATAGAAGTGCATGAGAAACACAGGATTACTGTTGGTTTTTGGTTGTGTGTTTTTGGACAAATTTTGCTAGGGATATCAGTTTAAGTACCTTTTCTAGGAGACAGTTACAGGTTGCAAGAACTTGTGTCAGGTTGTTGGAGGAAAGGGTTAAAGAATTCTTGACTAGAGTTGATGTGTCTGCCTTGGATGGAGAGGTCGTAGTCGAAAGAGAAACTAGTGTGATTTGGATTGAAGCTATCAAAGTGGAGTATTGTTGCAGGTTTGTTGGTATTGGGGACAGAGCGGCCATTATCTCAAGTGAGGTGATGTGGGTGTGTGAATATTGCAATGTTAAGTTTAAGGAGTGGACACTGTTCTAGGAGTTAGGAAGTAAGGAGGAGATTCTCTCCATTAATCCAGATCAAAACAATGCCATCTATATATCTGAACCACATAGTGAGTTGTAAGTTCATTCTTTCAACAAAAGATTTTTCAGTCTGACCAGTAAAAGGTAGGGATATGAGGGAAACATCTGAGTGACCATGGCAGAGCCTTATACGTCATTTGGGACTCTGGAAGATGACTAAATGGTGTAGTGAAATGGGGGAAGAAGCGACAGAGAGAGTGCTTGGAGGACACGCCTCAAGGTAGTGTTCCAGGGCAATAAGGCCCTGACAATGTGAGAAGTTGGTTTGCAGGGAGGAATATCTATAGCGACCAAGAACTGTCGATAGAGTTTCTAGGAAGTGTGTCACTGATATAGCATGGTGAAACAAGGACAAAAAATTGTAAGTATTGGTCCACAAGGCTCATTTGCCCTCCGTGCTACACTCGTATGCAATTGTGTCTAGGATTGGCTGCCATGTATATCTTCATTGGTAAGTAAAGGGCAGGTGTCCAGAGTCAATTAGGTGTAAGAAAGAAAATCAAGTGCATGAGGGACCTTGGGGAGTTTAACAAATGAACGGATTTATATACAGATCGAGATAGTGGGGTAAGTGGTGTGGGACTGGAAAGTGGAGGTATCGGAAAGCTGTTTAGAGGCCTGCACACATGACCAAGCCAACAGGCCAAATGACTTCACGCCAATCCAAACCTCAACAAATGGGAGGGGGGGAGTTCTGATGGATTGATGTGGCATGGTAGGGCTGACTTGATTTTCATTACGTCCAAACTCCATGACACCAAGTCATTGAGTTGAAGCTCAGCCTTTCCATGTGTGGGAAATCCTTGCATAAAGAGGAGTGGAAATATCTGCTAGACCCACCATGTGTATGCAATCCCTAATACAAAATCCATTCAGAGAGAGTTCAGATTTCAAGCAGGAAAGTATGGCCTCTTGAAGCGGGGATGATTTTGTTCTTGGTGTTACTGAAAATTATAGGCAACATCCATGACTGGGCAAATACCACATGAAGATTACCATAACAATGTGAAAAGGAACTGTGCACTGGATGAAAGGGACAGAGGACCCACATGCCAACCAGGATTTAGTACAAAAGAAGCTTTTGTCCATTCATGGGTTGTATAATAAAGAGCTAATAAAGGCAAGTGATTATTTAATTTCTATATTTTCTTATATTATAAGATTGCATCTGGTAGTTAAGTTTACAATGACTAATTGAAATCATAGAACTTCCTGTCAGTCCAAGATGTTGCATGGGTGGTTAACACTTTCACCTAAACTTTGAACAATCAAGTTCTTGACCATGTGTAGCCTACTGGTACCTTAAATATTTAAGAAATTGCCCACCGTGCATTCATATTAAACCCCAAATGTGAAGGGTAATTGAAATAAAGTCACTTGACACAGTTTCAAAGTAACACAATACTTATATTCTTGATAAAGTTCACTTGTACATTGTCAGTACCAGATACGTCGATAAAGCATCGAACAACAGTTTCATTGAAGATTACAGGTTAAGCACATTCATACGAGAAGACAAACTCACCAAGTCCCCCTAACATTAGTGAGTACACTACTACGGCATGTTGGAATTTGCCGTAACTGCTACCGCTCAGAGCAGTTCGCCCCGCTAACCAGTGTGAAGTTACGCGATCACTTTCCAGAGAAAGAATGAGACAAGACTAAGACAAATCGTGGTGGCTGCATGGCCTTTTATAAGCTTGCCATGGCAGTAACTTTTTTCTTTAATTAATATCTCCTAAAGTACAAAATAGTTTAACTTGCAATTTATACAAGGACTTCCTATGATCATGTTCTATCTGTTATAATTTAATTTTAATTTAATTTAGTATCCAAAAGGGTTTCTATAATATTAACCTTGAAGCCTCTTACGTCAGCGGTTGGTGGAATTTTTACACGCTTCAACAACAATCAATGACAATCTACCTTTAAAAACTTAATTATCAGACAAGTGCTTAAATTTTTTACCAAACCCATTATATATTCGTAATCGTATCAATTTAGGCTATCTACTGATATAAATTTCTCAACTGTGTTCCTTTTAGTTAAAAATTTCATTTTTTTCTCTTAATTAAAACTGCTAATTAAACTTTGCCAAATTAGTTAATTTTACTATAAAAATACTTGGGACAATGCTGACTATAGCAAGTGATAAAAGTTCAGCTGTAGCTTTACTCAATTCAAAGATATTTCAAAACTTAGATTTTTACTTTCCTAATCGCCTGTCTCAAAATGTGAACAAACCAAATTATCTCGTAAAATAAATTTTTCCTGATATAATGAATACACTTTAAAATAATTCTAATGATGAGCTTTCACTGTGGAAGTGAATACAGGAAAATTCCTTCAAGTTGACAATTACCTTACATAAAATTTCTAAGTCCAACACAGGCGATTTCACAATCAATCTATAGAATATTTTACTACTGGGCTACTGGCTAGTGGGAGTACTTTTGGTGAACTAAAGGGTGCCTTACATTCCCCACCCACTCATGTACTTCGTCATAGCCCTTTCTTTTTTGTGTTCAGTTGTTTAAAAAATGGGTTAAAAGTGTGTTGGAAATTTGCAGAAAAATTAATTTTGAAAGCTTGAAAATATGAACCTCGATTGGTGCTTTAAATAACGAACACAATGTTTTAACCTCAGACACCAAGATACGATACATTTTTTAATATTCTGATTTGCTCACTGTGTATGGACCAGTACTTACTAACTTACATTCTTTAAGATTATGTCATCATCATCGTCTAGGACAGCTTCCATATCAATGTTGTTTTTTATTCCTTTAACTCATACAAAAACAGGAGAAATATTTATGAATGTTTCTCGGGAAACAACTGAGTATTACTATTATTTATGCACAATATTTTGGCGACATCAATCTTCATCGCCATCTTCAGGTGTAGTCATAAGACTTGAAGTTTGTCTAGAGTGTGTTGTTTAAAAACTATCATGGCAACGATAGATGTTGTTACATTGTATAGCAGCATCTCAGACTTCATTAGATGCCCGCAGATCAGAAAACACTGAGCGTGGCTGACAAGCAGCCTGAATAACAGGTATCCATGCATCACTTAGTTGGATACCACAATATTGGTTAACTAGATCAGACACTAGGCGAATTTGAAATGATTCTGCAATGATGCTGTCCCAGAAGCCTCTGGCATGTGCCAGCTACCTTGGTTGATTCAAAACTGAATCCATGTCCTTGTTCCAAACTACATTCCGCCACTGAGGATTTGTCCTTTTGCACCAGGCGAATATGTCAGGCATATTACAAACAATATTGTTTAATACATTGTACTGTCTGGCCAGTGCACTTCTTTCCACATTCATACAGAATGCTATAAACTCCCGGTGTATGAAGGGCAAGGTCATACTTTGAATAGCGCAAAATGTTCCATAGTTTTGGTGGCTTTAATGATGTTTCTGCTTGAACCCTTCCAAACCCTCAATGTTGTGGCACCAGAGTACAGCAAGAAGGCTAAGCGATCGTGTGGAACATTTTCACAGTTGTTAAGCCTGTGTTTCACTTCCCTGAATTCCAATTGTATCTGATCTTCACTGTATCTATTCTGTCTGAAGGTGTGATGTAAATGTTCTATCTCCACATTCTAGACATCGAAATTGTAGATCCTTTTATTTTATGTAGAAATTATTAATTACAATTTTTTGTTACTAAATGTGCTTTCTGCTACTTCAGAAAAGTTTAACCTTCCATGAAGTTATATACGTTCATATCAGCGATATTTAGATTTAAAAACTCATGGAAAGGTGTTTATATTTTATTTTATTATTTTTTAAAAAAATATGAAGAAAAAAATTAAAAAGGCTGTTGATTCACATAAAAACTTCCACAGTACTTTTTAAATTTGTAGATGATAACTTTGTGTTTTTTAATGGTGTATTCTACATCACAAGTGACAAAAAAATTAATGAATAGTTAGTGTAAATCTGTTGTTTAGTTCAAACTAATTCTGTTAACATTTTTCTGTTTTAATCTTTTTACTGCCATGTCAGCTTGATTTCTCCCATTCTATTGTCATATTGTTAAATACGAGGGTGAGTCAAATGAAAACCTTAAATTTGTAATAAAAAATCGAAATTTCACGCCGTTATCCTGTAAATTGGTAAACGTGCTACAAGCAGCATGCAGAATGGCCTGTAGGTGGCAGCAGAGTGCAGATGCACAAATACCATCGCAGTATCAGTATAAAGATGGCTGCCCCACTTGAGACCTGCACCAGGGAAGAACAGCGTTCTGTTATTCGGTTTTTGAGTAGTGAAGGTGTGAAACCCATTGAAATTCATCGAAGAATGAAGGTTCAGTACGGTGATGCATGTTTGTCACAGCAGCAAGTCTACGAATGGAGTAGTAAGTTCGCAAATAGTGTGACTTCAGTGGAAGATACTCCTCGTCCAGGTCAGGCACAACGAATTGTGACTCCACAGAACATTGCAGCAGTTGAAGCCATAGTGATGGAAAACCGCCAAGTGACACTAAATGACATTGCAGCATGTTTAAAGATTAGACATGGTTCAGCACACCACATTTTGCATTATGTGCTCCAGTTTCACAAAGTGTCTGCAAGATGGGTTCCACGGCAGCTGACTCCTGAAATGAGAGAATGACGTGTTGATGCTTGTGAAGAACTTCTTCAGCGCTTTGAATAAGAAGGTGATAGCGTCCTTGCAAGAATCGTTACTGGGGACGAAACCTGGGTTTACTTCCACCAACCAGAAACGAAGAGACCGAGCAAGGAATGGCGCCATTCCTCATCACCAAAACCAAAGAAGTTTCGAACAGAACCATCAGCAGGGAAGGTTATGCTGACTCTCTTTTGGGACGAAAATGGCGTCATTTTTGGAGCATTACATGCCTAGAGGGACCACTGTCACCAGTGCATCATACACAGATCTCCTAAAAAATCATCTTCGGCCTGCAATCAAATCAAAACGACGTGGATTGCTGTCATCAGGTGTCCTTTTGCAACATGACAATGCAAGGCCCCACACTGCCCATACAACAATTGCAACAATCGCAGACCTGCATTTTGAGTGTCTTCCTCATCCACCATACTCACCAGACCTTGCCGCAAGTGATTTCCATATGTTTGGACCACTCAAAGAAGCAATGGGAGGAAAGAAGTTCCGTTCTGATGAAGAGGTACGCCACACGGTGCATGAGTGGTTGCGCAGACTACCAAAAGATTTTTTTTTCTAAATGAATTAATGCACTTTGTAAGCACTGGAGGACTTGCATTGAGTGTGGGAGAGATGTTGAAAAGTGATACAGCTTTGTACCACTTCTGCACAATAAATAATATTTTAAAAAAAATTTAAGTTTTTCATTTGACTCACCCTCGTATAAGCTTTAATATTAAAAATTTATTTAATCGGATATTGTTCGGTGCACAAATTCTGACTACTATGCTTTTTTCATATTTTCAATAAATACAAATTGTTCTATACAATGAAGGTAATAACAAATACCATTAAATTATCTTTGTTATTGCTTAAAATCTTTAATAGCTGATTGTTTTCCCGCTGGCCTTCTGCCGTTGTCTTTTTTCTGGAACGATCGTGTCCGAGTGCCAACCAGGTGGCGGCACCTCTATTTTATTCTAGTAGTCTCAATGTACACAGAAACAGTAGTTCTCTTCAAGAGCAGAGTAAATTCGCCAGAATATTATTCACAGGGAAATAAAAATTTTGTTATTCTTGCTTCTGCACAGTAAATAATATTTTTAAAAAATATTTAAGGTTTTCATTTGACTCACCCTCGTAGAAAATGGTTATTAAAATTACTGTTAAACTGTTGCATATCCCAAGCTTTTAATGCATATTTTAGAAATTCAGCTGCATAAATTTGCTATATTTAGACATTTTAAATTTTGTATATATCAGGTTTCTAGTTACCAATGAGAGCCAATTCTGCATATGAAATCTGTAAATATAATAAGACTTACGACTGGAAGAATGTCTGTATATTTAAGATATTTTTAAAGAAATTATTTTGGGACACTAATAATGATGTACACAACTGAAATAAAGTTTGTTAAAAAGATTGGAAATGTCTGTTTGTTTGGATGAACTGCTGGTATAATACATTAACAATAAAAATCTCTATTTATTCATTGTTTTGATTCTAAAATGTGGAAACTCACCATATAAATGTCTCAATTGGTTATTAAATTGTATAATTTTTAGGTGAAAGCGTCATGGATCCCTGGGTTGGGATCTAAGAGCTTTCATGTAACAAAATAACAATAATGTGGTACTTCAGTTGCCTGTCATTCCTACAAGAGGAAAATACACCAAGAAGGTCCAGGACGGCTTCATCTATATTGGATGAAGTTCCATTTCAGGAGGAAGAGGTAATAACAATATTTTTGATAATTTTTTATTGTTTATCTCCTATTTTACCTATTGAAAAGGACATCTCGTTGTAATTTTTTTTTAGTTAATGTACATTTCCATGCCCAGCCATATGTTCTCCACCAACAATAATTTTTTTGAAGATTTTGCAAACAAAATTGTTGTAGTAGATATGTTTCTTGATGCGGTAGTTTCTGAGCTGAAATGCATCTTCATTCTTCTGATTTAATTTCTTGCACAGTATATGTAGAACAAATATTTCCAACATAATTATGTAAAATTCGACATGTTAGATCTTTCTGATTCAATGACAAATTTATACTAACTTGAAATTTTCTAAAACAAATAAACCATGACTCCAAATACATTCTTGGATCTTCATGTAGCTCTTTACAAATAGTAGCTGAAACATATTTCTTCGCTGATAGCAGTTTTCTGACTAAATGGTTTCATGAAGTCAAGTTTTAATGTAAATGCTAGAACTCCGAAAAAACTATGGCAGGCATATTAGTTGCTACCACACTCGAAAGAGGTTCTGGGGGAGCTAAGTTAAGTTTGTCATTGTTACATTTTATAAACTGATCATTTTTCGAAACACCACCATCTGATATTTGACTACTCCTGCATACATCTACCTCGATAACTCATAGTCCGCAATAAAAAAATAAAATAAAATAAAATAAAAAGGCTACAAGCACAACAGAAGGAAATATGGAAAATTCCATTTATCTTTAAATCTAATAATTCACTCTCAGATGTTGCCATGAACGACGTATCAACTGCTAACTTCACTTTACTCATCATGCCTAGTGGTACGCGAATGTGGTTACTGGAACAGTGACATGTTTTGCAGTAACCAATTCAACCTACCACTTCACTTGACAAATACATTGAAGGTAACTATTGAAATGTCTCACATGACGGAACTTATCCGCTGAACAGTTGAGAAGAATGTTTGAAAGCCGTAAGCCAAGATTGCTCTCCACTGTTGGACAATATTGGGTATATACAAATGATGAAATAAATAAAATATTTTGAATTTTTATTGTTTTTTTTTCTTTTCAGAATGACAATACTTTGCTGGATGAGGGAGGCACAATTATCCTACATTCATCAACATTGAGGAGCATTAAACGTTCTCGGCCAAAAGTGGAAAAACTGTTGGAGAAAATCGCAAAATGAATGACCTATGGTCCGTATGCCCTCTGTTAAAACAACAACATGATGCATTTGGAGAGTATGAGGCAGAGAAACTGTGATCTATCGTTGGTACCTTATTGCTACAAATTCGTAAACAATGCCTTGTTTTTGGGTGTAATGGGATCAATAAACTTCTCATCCAGGATCCTGACTCGTGTACCAAATCCACCCAAAATGGAGACCCTGTAATGACACCTTATTACACAGCCATGGATTCAACTGTAAATAATAGTATATGAACATTTGTGTATTACTGTATATGTTTGGTTTTATTTAATTTTTTTAATGAATTTTTTTGTAAGTTTTTGCAAAAATAAAGTTTGTTATTTCATTTACATCCCCTTTATGCTAAATTTTCCAGTGGAAATATCTCAAGAATTTAATGTGTTTTTCCATCAAACTTTTTCTAGTATGCAGTATTAATTAATAGTTTCCAGAATTCATAATAATATTTTTATTTTTAAATAGGCTTAACACATTGTTCCAGTAGGCTCTTGATTTACATAAAATGAGGGCATGAGTGACAGTTTACCGCAAAATAAAAGAAACACTAAAATTAAAGACCCCATTACCAAATGGGTCCATTTTATATTAATTTTCCCAAGAATGCAAAATACCAAACCGCCAGAACAAAAATATTGCAATACAGCAGTGGCAAGAAGTTGTGGCACAAAGGGACCACCACTATATTCTTTCATCCATATTTTATATTTTAACATTTTAAATTGCAAATAAATCCTGTATCCAGGACGGATTCATCTACATTGCTGTTTGAGGAGTAAATTCCTTATTCTTGCCAAGGCACTTTTCCTGCACCAATGAAATATGCTTTGAACAGTCACAAACAAGTATTACTGAAGTAGATGAATTTTGTGCTGTTGAAGTTTGCAGGGAGATTAATGAATTGTTGGCAGAAGCCCTATTTGCTTCTTCTGATTCAGTTTCTTTAACAGTATATGTATAACAGGCTTTCTAAGGAAATTATGTAGAACACAAGTTTGTATCAGAAAATCGATCCTGTCCAATGAGAAATTAACACCACTGTAAAAAATTTGAAAATGGTTAACCATGATTCCAAGTACATTCTTGACCACTCTTCTAGCTCTTGATAAGTGGTAGTTGAAAACTCTTCATTCTTTGGTAAAAATTTTCTTATTAAATGGCTTTGTGAAATCATTTCTTAACTAAAATTTTTCATATTCAATGAAAACTTAGAGTAGACTAGTCATTACAAATTCTAAAAGACATTGTGCGGGAGGTTAAATTGACTAGCCATTATTCAGTTTCTTGAAAAACTCAGTGCTTTGCAACACACTATCATTTGATATTCGACCATTCATGCCTAGGTCAACCATCATAAACTCATAATCAGCATTAACACAAGCCATGAGTACAATTGAGTGAAACTATTTGTAATTATAAAAGAATGATCCACCACACACAAGTGATCCATCTGACACCAGGCAATTTAGGCCCAGTCCATTTAGACTCAGTCCAAACTAGAGCATCACTTACAACTGCATCACTTCCATTTGAGCCATGGCAGGCCAGTCTACTATATGTCACCATCAAGTGTACAACTGTGACTTTGTGAACTAACTAAATATATACATCTATGTTGCTACTACAAAAGAGGAGGACTTCATAAATTAAGTTGCTCTACATTTTGCATTTACATCAAGAAAAGGAAACTGAAAACTAAATGACAGAAAGGATGATGCATCTAAATTTGGTTCAACAACTGTCACTCGAGCCTGCTGACTGGTGAAATTACTTACAGATAGATGAGATGCCGTAAAATATGTTGCTCAAAATGGTCACCCTATAGCTAAAGAAAGGGGAACAAATATGAGACAAGCCATCACATCTCATGAGAGATTGACTGCTACACTATGGTACTTAGCAAGGGGATGTACCTATTAGGAACTGAAATTCTCTACAGTAATTTCACCCCAGGCTTTTAGCGACACATGTCATGCGATTTTGTGTTGTCTCAAAAATTACATGAAGGTATATCATATTCATTTTTGCAGTAACTTATAAACAAAAGTTAACAGTAATAAAGTAATGTAATACATACAATAGGTGTTTATCACAAACTTTGATGTTACTGTTACATATTGCTCACAGTGTCTATTGCTTTGAGGGCTATAGATTTGTTATTTATTTCATTATTTGCTTGCAGATGCCTAATACTGTCCAAGAATGGAGGGCAATCGCTCAACGATTCGAAGATAGATGGGTGAGACAGGAAACATATTTAGATCACCCCATCACCCAGTTTCACTCATTTGTATTCGTGGCTTTTGTTAATGCTGATTATGAGTTTATGTAGGTGGATTTAGTCACAAATGGTCAATTATCTGATGGTAGTGTAAGGAAAAGTACTGAATTTTTCAAGAAACTGAATGACGGCCAACTGATTTTACCTCACGCAGAGCATCTTTCTGAATTTGTAATGACTAGTTTTACCAAAGAATGAAGAGTTTCCTTAGAAAGACCTGTTATACATACGAGGGTTGTTTCAAAAATAAGGTTCCCACATTTTTTTGGACACAAGGAATTTTATTCGGAAAAAAAAAAACGATTACACCATTGGAAACGTTGATCTTTAAGCTATTTTTCCACATAGTCCCCATTTTTTTCTATGCATTTTTTCTGTTGAGTAATCCACTTTTGCATTCCCACCTCAAAGAAGTCCGCCGCCAACCCGTTGAGAAACTTGGAAACTTCTTCTTGCAACTCCTCGTCTGTCTGGAATCGTAGACCGCCTAGGTGCTCCTTCAATTTCGGAAACAGATGGAAATCGCTTGGTGCCAAATCGGGGCTGTAAGGGGGTTGGTCAATGACATCCCAGCCAAATTTGTCGTTTAACTCCTCTGTTTGTTGCGACACATGTGGACGGGCATTGTTGTGGTACAGCCTTACTCCTTTGCTGAGTTTTCCCCTACGACGATTTTTGAATTGCCCGTCTGAGCTTTTTCAAGGTCTCACAATAACCTGTGGAGTTTATGGTGGTCCCTCTAGGCATGAAATCAATGAGCAGTACACCACGCCGGTCCCAAAACACCGATGCCATGATTTTTCCTGCTGACAGCTGCTGCTTAAACTTCTTTGGTGGTGGCGATCCAGTGTGTTTCTATTGGCGTGATTGTTGTTTTGTTTCTGGAGTAATGTAATGGCACCACGATTCATCCCCCGTAACAATGGAATCAAGGAAGTCTTCGTTATTCTCGTCGCATTCACTGCAGAACTTCCGAGCACAGTTGACGCGCTGCTGTTTGTGGACTTCTGAAAGCGTCCAGCGCGCACACACCTTTTGGTAGCCTAGCTTTTCATTCAATATCCTATCAATTGGAGCTTCAGAAGCCTCAGGAATTTGAGCAGCCAGTTGCCGGATGGTGATTTGCCGATCTTCGAGCAGGATTTGCTCAACTTTCGCCACAACGTCGTCGGAGATCGACGGCCTCCCACTTCGTTGTTCGACATTGACGTCCGTACGGCCATTGGCAAACTCCCTACACCATTTGCGGACTTGTTGAATGCTTATACACGTTTCCCCATACACTTCACTCAATTACCGATGAATTTCTACAGGTGGTAACTTTCTTGCGTGCAAAAATCGGATGATCACACGAATTTCACACCTGGCGGTGAGGGCGATGACGAGCTCCATCGCTTTTGGCTATCAGGCTGGTACTGACCGTTGTAGAGCCACGCAGGTTGTTGGAATCGGTGGTAGGGGATCCGGTGAATACGGTGGTGTTGCCAGATTTCGCATTGCACCATGCACGGTAATGGTACAGAGTTGGGAACCTTACTTTTGAAACAACCCTCGTATACTGTTAAAGAAACTGAATGAGATGAAGAAGCTTCTGTCAACAATTCATTAATCTCCTTGCAAACTTCAATAGCACAAAATTCATCTACTTTAGTAATACTTGTTTGTGAACTGTTCAAAGAATATTTCGTTGGTGCAGGAAAAGTGCCTTGGCAAGATTAAGGACTATAAAATTACACTAACTAAAATAAGAATGAGGTAGAGTAAGAGAGACAACAAATTTATTCTCTATTGATTTCAGAAAAATAAAACAGCAATGCAGATGAAGCCGTCCTAGATACAGGATTTATATGAAATTTAAAATGTTAAATTATTTTTTGTTTTATAAAAGAGTAACTATCATTGCAAATCTGGCATTTTAATTGATATTCAGCGATAGAGAATGGTTTTAATGGTGTAAATGTTGTGCCGAGCAGGTTTCTGATACATTTGTAAATATTGGCAATCAATGGTAGGTGAAACATGGTTCGATAATTATTACATGTGTGGAGTAAGGGGAAAGGGTTGGTCAGATGGAGGAAAGAATATAGTGGTGGTCTCTTTGTGCCACAACTCCTTGCCGCTGCTGTATTGCAATGTTTGTTCTGGCTGTCTTCTATATTGCATTCTTGTGAAGAGTGAAATTAAAATGGACCCTTCTGGTAATGGTGTCTTTAAGTACAGTGTTTCTTTTATTTTGCACTGAGCATGGTGGGTGAGCAGTTAACACTCAGGTCTCACATTCAGGAGAACACCAGTTCGAATCCCTGTCCGGGCATCCAGATTTGGGTTTTCCATGGTTTCCCCAAATGACTCCAAATGAATGGCGGAATGCTTTCTTCAAAAAGGTCATGGCCTAATTCCTTCATGTTCCTTTTCCCCAGTCCCATCCCGCCTCTAATGAACTCAACTTTGACAAGGCATAAAGCCATAAGAAAAAAAAAAAATTAAAAAAATATATATATTATTTTGCAGTAAACTGCCACTAATGCCTTCATTTTATGTAAATCAAGAGCCTGTTAGAATAATGTGTCAAGCCTATTTAAAAATAAGAATATTATTAATTATTCTGTAGGCTATTAATTAATACTGTATGCTAGTCCAATTTTGATGGAAAAACACATTAAGTCTTTGAGAAATTTCCACTGGAAAATTTAGCATAAAAGGGATGTAAGTGAAATAACTAAAATTTATTTTTGCAATAACTAATGAAAAAAAAACATTTTTTATTTAAAAAAATACTACACATTTACAGTGATACACAAATGTTCATATACAGTAGAACTCCAACTATCTTAATCAATTGGGATCGGACCCCATTGGGATAATCAAAATTTTAAATAATGGGATGTTTTCCGAAAAAGGGTCTATTTTACTTAATTACTGTATATAAGTTGAAAATGGAAGAAAAAACATTTTTAAAGAAAAAGAGTTTTTAATTAATTAAATTAAAGGCAAGGCTTTTATACGTTAAGTGCACTTAGAAGTGTATGTTCCGTACTGTAAATAAAAGTCGTTGCTTGCTGAACATCTCTGTCAAAGTAAGCTGTTTGACTGTATTCATCCATTTTCGGGCAGCATGTGGTCACACTCAGGCTGACACTCCATCCACTTCAATGCAGTTTCAAGGCCGGGAAATGCTTGACTGGCTGATGGTCACAAGTCAGCTTCAACTTCGACATTAAGGACATCTTCTTCCTTGACACTTTCTTCTCTCACACTTTCAATAAGTTCATCATCATTTAGAATTTCATTCCCAGGGTATGACGAATCACACACCAACCACTCTCCTAAATGTTTGGCACTGATTTCTGAACATCCAGGAATTTTCAGAAGAATGTTACTGAATTCATCAAGTGACACATCATTCCCATCTTCTTCTGTCTGTTCCCTTTTCTTGAGCTTCTTTTTTCTTTTTCTCCATTTCCTTCTCTTCTTCAGTTGATATGCCTTTCAACTTGTTCCACGCATGTCTTAATGTGACTTCCTTAAGTGATTCGGATAGTCGGAGTTCGGATAATTAGAGTTCTACTGTACTATTATATACAGTCATATCGATGGCTGTGTAATAAGCTGTCATTACAGGGTCTCCGTCTTGGGGGAATTTGGTACATGAGTCACGATCCTGAATGAGATGTTTATTGATCCCATTTCACCCAAAAACAAGGCATTGTATATGAATTTCAGGCAATAAGGTACCATTGCTCTGCCACATGCTCTCCAAATGCATTTTTTTTTTTTTTTTTTTTATTACTGAGGGCATAGGTACCATTTTGCTGTTTTCTCCAACAGTTGGTCCACTTTTGGCTGAGATTGTTTAAAGCTCCTCGAGGTTGATGAATGAAGGCTAATTGGGCCTCCCTCATCCAGCAAAGTATTTCTCACTCTGAAAAGAAAAAAACAAATCAAAAAAAATTCAGAATATTTCATCATTTGCATATACCCAATATCATCCAACAGTGGAGAGCAATCTCTGAGGAAATAAAAGCTTATACTTGGGGTGGAGCATAAACTGTTGTCTCAACTGTGATCGTGTATACCTAAGGTGTTACAGTTCTGACTTAGCTATTAACTCAGTTGCCACCATAGTTTTAACCCAGAAACTATGGAAAGGTGAAAGTTCAATGATGGTTAGTCCATTCTGGTATGATGAATATATTCTTTAAAATTTTACAAAGTCAGAAAACTGCACAGGCAATCAGACAACTTCTTCAAAAATTATTTCACAGATTCAACCGACCATTCGAGCATGACCCATTATTTCTTAACTACATGAGTTCTTCAAAATAAACTTCCACCCATGATGACAAAATTCAACCGATACTACATAACTTAGTAGTTTGCGGCACCACGAGCCCAGAGCTGGCCACCTTCCTACATACTGCTTCTATACCAACTGAATGCTGCTACTTGAATGGGGCGAGGGTAGGTTCTGGAGGGGGAACTTCCTTATCTCTACTTCCCCATGGACTTTATCCGATATCTAGGCTGAAACAAATTTAATTCTACTCTCCTATTTCTCATCTATTATCTGATATCAAATAAAGAATTTTACCTAATTTTGAAAGTGGTATAAAACTCGAAAATAAAATTTAATGACTTGAAATATTCAAAGTATCGACTTGAAAATAACTCTAAACAAATTTCCCTATTGAAAAACGGTTGCTGTAAAAATTTGGAATCTCTAATTACGTTCCCTGATTTATTACAATTTTACAAATATTATTCCTCCCGAATGCCGAACGATCGAATCATCTTGTCCAAGCGTTTTTCTCGCGCCAAAACTCATTTTATTTTATTACAATCAAATGCTTTAATATTTTGAAATAAAACTTTTCCAGAAATCTTTATATTTAAATAAACTTTACTCTGAATATAATTTATTTTCATGAATCCCTGAATAAGACTGAAATATCTAACTTTTCCATTAATCACATGTCTAGTTATACCAAATTATATCCAAAAACGATCTTTAAAATGCATGAAACTTTCCAAAATTTTAATATGTTATTTAAACCGAAATTACGCTACTTCCTGTCTATCACTTGACTTCTAAACTGTTTTCTAATAACTGAATTCTTTGATTTTAGAGTGGAAAATTACGTGATAAAATTCTAAACCGGCAAATCACTATTAAACATAATCAAACTCTAAGTATGATGTTTTAACAACAAAATTAATCATCTTCTGGCTATCTATTTACCCAAACATCTTCTGAACTAAAGAAATATCTTGATTTAGCGAAATTATATTAAAGTCAAATACTACATATTCAAATCTAAGGTTAAGTTTCTCAACAGCTGTTTAAATGAATTTAACTATTGAATTTACTGTTCATATTAGAATAAATGCTTATGTTGGACGTATTAATGGGAAATATTATCAAAATTGACTATAAAAATGACTTTAAAATGATGGTATCATATACTTCAACTGAACTTGCTATCTTGGCAACTAATTTCGCTGTGCGAAATTCTAAGATGTGTTACAAATCCTGGCTTACAACTTTCAAACATTCTTCTCGGCAGTTTAGCGAATAAGTTCTGTCATGTGTGATGTTTCAACAGTTACCTTCACTGTCTTTGTCAAGTGAAGTGGTAGGTTGAAGTGGTTACTGCAACAACATGTCACTGATCCAGTAACCACATATGCCTACCACTAAGCATGATGAGTAAAGTGAAGTTAGCAGTTGATACATCGTTCATGGCAGAACTTATCTCGCCAAACACCTGAGAGTTAATTATTGGATTTAAAGATAAATTGAATTTTCCATATTTCCTTCTATTGTACTTGTGGCTTTTGTTATTACTGACTATGAGTTTATCTGGGTTGATGTAGGCACGAGTGGTCAAACATCAGATGGTTGTGTCTTGAAAAATACTCAGTTTATAAAACGTAACAAACTCATTTTACCTCTCACAGAACCTCCTTCGGATGTTTTGTTGGAGATTGAGATTTTACACTGAGACATGACTTCATGTAGCCATTTAATCAGAAAACTTCTATCAGTGGACAAAAATTTTTCAGGTACCCCTTATTAAAAGCAACACTAGTAGCCGAGAATAATTTTGAATCATGGTGTACCATTTTAGAAAATTTCAAAGCAGTGTAAACTGTTGTTGAATTGGATCAATCTAACATGTACTGACATGTTGATTTTTACATAATTATCATATACTGTGCAAGAAGCCAAATAATAAGAAAGAAGTTCCATTTCAGCTGACAGTTTGCTAAGTTCCCTGGAAACTATCGCATCATGAAAGGTATTAACTACAGCAAAATGGTTTGCAAAATCCTTAAAGAATGTATTGTTGGTGCAGGACATGTGCATTGTCACAGAAATATACATTAAAATTACAGAGAGATGTCTTTTTGAGTAGGTAAAATAAGAGACAAAAATAAAATATTTTCAGTTTTGACTTGAGGAAAAAAAAAAAAAATACTAAACATATGGTTATTACCTGTTCCTCTTCAAATGGCATTTCATTCAATATGGATGGAGCTTCTTGGAGTATCTTCCTCTTGAGAAATGAAGTACCACAGTTTTGCTACATGAACACACTTAGATCCTAACCCAGTGGTCCGTGAAGCTTTCACCTAAAAATTATACAGTTTAAAAACTAATTGAGACCATTATGTGGTGAACATAGTTTTCAGATTTTCACATCAAAACAATGAGTAAATAAAATAGAGACTTTTATGGATGCTGGTGTTGATTGGTATTGTATTATACCCAACAGTTCATCAAAACATAAAAACAATATTATTATTTTAAAAAAAGGTTTATATCATTTCCATAAGTCATTATTAGTATCTCCAAATAATTTTTTTTTAATAAATGTTAAATATATAGACATTCTTCCAGTCACAGTCTTCTTGTTTTTACAGATTTCATATGTGGAATTCAGTCACATTGATAAATAGAAACCTCATTTGCAACGCTTTATCGGTAATTTTAATAACCATTTTCTATTTAACAATACTAGACGACCCGTGCGAAAATTTCGCGAATAAAATGCGATGAATAGTGAGGTTGAATATAATGTCACAAAGTTCAGTCATTACTCTTCATACTCCTACTTCATTTATCGATTTTGGTAAGAAGTCCAGGGAGATAAATGGCTCGATATTCAAAAAACGCATTTTAGAAAAATTGACATTTTTGCCTTTTAAGGGTCGAATTACGAAAAATTCCTTTGTTAAAATATAATGTTACCACGGCGGAGACCTTATTCTTTAATATGATACCTCATTTATCTATATCGGTTAGATATCAAGGGAGATAAATCGCTCGTGACACAAAAATCGGTTATAGAAAAATTTATACTTTTTTCCTTTAACGGTTGAATTCCAAAAACATTATTTCTTAAAATATGATTTCACAAAGCTGATACATTACTCCTTATATTCCTACTTCATTTATCGATTTGGTTAGATATCCAGGGAGATAAATGACTCGAGATACAAAAAACGCAATTTTAGAAAAAGTGACATTTTTGCCCTATAAGGGTCGAATTACGAAAATTTCCTTTCTTAAAATATAATGTTACCATGGCGGAGACCTTATTATTTAATGTGATAGCTCATTTATCTATATCGGTTAGATATCAAGTGAGATAAATCGGTCGTGACACAAAAATCGGTTATAGAAAAATTTATTCTTTTTTCCTTTAACGGTTGAATTCCAAAAACATTCTTTCTTAAAATATGATTTCACAAAGCTGATACGTTACTCCTTATATTCCTACTTCATTTATCGATTTGGTTAGATATCCAGGGAGATAAATGGCTCGAGATACAAAAAAAGCATTTTAGAAAGATTGACATTTTTGCCTTTTAAGGGTCGAATTACGAAAAATTCCTTCGTTAAAATATAATGTTACCACGGCGGAGACCTTATTATTTAATATGATACCTCATTTATCTATATCGGTTAGACATCAAGGGAGATAAATCGCCCGTGACACAAAAATCGGTAATAGAAAAATGTATACATTTTTCCTTTAAGGGTTGAATTCCAAAAATATTCTTTCTTAAAATATGATGTCACAAAGCTGAGACATTACTCCTCGTAATCCTACCTCATTTATCGATTTTGCTTAGATATCCAGGGAGATAAATGGCTCGAGATACAAAAAAACGCATTTTAGAAAAAGTGACATTTTTGCCCTTTAAGGGTCGAATTCCGAAAACTTTCTTGCTTAAAATACGATTTAACCAAAGTGGAGACCATAAGCTTTAAAATGACACCTCATTCATTGATTTCGGTTAAGTATGAAGGAAGATATAGGCTTGTGACAAAAAAATACCTTATAGAAATAATATATATGATGGCGTTAGAGTGGGAGAAATCAAATTGACATAGAAGTAAAATGATTAAAAAAGAAAAATGTTAAAAGATTTAGTTTCAACTAAATGGCAGAATTACACTACTTGTTCTTTTTTTTTTTTTTTTTTTTTTTTACAGTTGCGATGTACATTAAACCCTTAAAAAAACATAGTTATTATCTACATATTTAAAAAGTGGTTAAGAGTTTTTATGTGAAGCAACAGTCTTAAAAGTTTTTTTCGTACTTTATTTGATGTTTAAGATAAAAAAAAACTATATGCCTTTCCTTGAATTTTTGAATCTAAATATCGCTAGTACCAACAATTTAACTACATTGAAATTTAAACTTTTCTGAAGTAGCAGAGAGCACATTCAGCAACAAAAAAATTGTAATTAATGTACAATTTTTATGTCTAGAATGTGGAAATATTTCTACTGTTTTTGTCTGAGTTAAAAGAAATAGAAAACAACATTGACATAATCTTAAACAATGTTAGTAAGTACCAGTACATAGACAGCGAAAAAAATCAGGATATTAAAAAATATTTCGGGTCTTTGTGTCTGAGGTTAAAACATTGTGTTCTTCATTTAATACGCTGATTGAAGTTAATATTTTCAAGCTTTCAGAATTAATTTTTTGCATATTGTGAACACACTTTTAACACTGGTTTTTTAAACATCTGAACACAAAAAGGAAATGTCTAGGATGAAGTACATGGGCTGGTGGGGAAGTTTTATTAATTCAATTAGTCGTATGCAGTCTTATAATATAAGAGAAAATATAAAAATTAAATAATCACTTGCCTTTCTTAGCTCTTTATTATAGTACCCATGAATGGAAAAAACCTTCTTTTGTACTAAATCCTGGTTGGCATGTGGGTCCTTTGTTTTGAACATTTCAGTATTTCATCCAGTGCACAGTTCCTTTCAACTTTGTCATGGTAATCTTCATGTGTTATTTCCCACAGAAGTGGGTGTTGCCAATAATTTTCAATAACATTGAGAACAAAATCATTTTCGTTTGAAGAGGCCATACTTTCCTGCTTGACATTTGAACTCACCCTGAATGGATTTTGTATTAGGGATTGCGCACACATGGTGGGTCCAGCAGGTTTTTCCACTCCACTATGTGTAGAGATTTCCCACACATGGAGAGGCCAAGCCTCAACTCGGTGACTTGGCGTCGTGGGTGCCACACTAATCCATCAGAGCTCCACCACACTTGGTGAGGTTTGGATTGGTGTGGAGTCATTTTGTAGCAAATTGAGTGGCAAATCCGCCACATAACGTGGGTTCTATCAACGAGACTGCTGCCGGTTCGGTTTCAACCAACATTTGCATCATTGTGTTGATAGACAACTAGTGGTTTATTTTATCTTCTACAGTCAGCTAAACTGATAGAAGTAGGTAATGCACCTGTTACTCGCTGCTTGAGACAAGAAACAAGGTTACAGCTAAGCAACTGTCCGTTTGCTAGTGCGGCTTAACAAGTTACTTACTGGAGGAAAACGACTCACTATTGAATGCTAATACTTTAATTCTTAACTAATGACAAGGTATTCTTGAAAGAAAATACACCTATCCATTAAACTCTATAATTTATTCTATCACTTGATGAAAACATACGACATTACATAGATAACACAATAAGACTGAAATCATGATGGCACAAAACATTTACTTATACTCTGTTCTAGGCACATATAACTTTCTACGATGATCTAACTGTTATACAAGACCTATCCCTTGAAATGAGTGACTTGAATGACTGACTATAAATCTTTAAGCAACAAGCGTAGGAATATCAGATGGTTAGGTGTTACCTTAATTCTTGTAGATGTTTCTCGAGTCGAAGATGGTGTTAGACTATCCGTTCAACTAGCTACAGAGCATCGTCTGTGCCATTAGCAGTGGAGGGGGCATCTCGCACTATAATGGGCTAGACCATTCACATAGTTACTCTTAAGGTTCATAAGTGGCTTTCAGCGGTTCAAGAGGACCATATGGTGGGGACGGTAAATCTCACATACTCAGTGCTTACGAAAGGGAAACTTGCCACCTACGCAGTTACCAGGCTATGCAAGTGAACTTTCAGCTCTCAACCTTGAAGCTCGTGTGCTGTTACAACTTAACTCTGATAACAAAGCTCGCTTCCTGTCCAGCCGACTGGGAAACTGGCTCGCTCACCGAGGCCCACAGCTCAATAAAAATGAATGAAATCTAATAAATATTCCTTTTCTCTCTGATTGATAATCCAAAATTAGCGCCTTCGCTAAAATTTTGCTTGCCCTTAAATCTCTCTAATCTATTACCACAGTTGTTGAGCACTTGTCAGGTGGGAATGTAATGATGTTTTTATTTTTTTTAATTTCTTTAATGGCCTGCAGTTAAGTGTGATTGAGGTTATTCTAATGTTGAATTGAATTTAGGAAGAAAGATGATCAGAGGATAAAGATGGAATAGGAGAAAGTGATGTTTTCAGGGAAGGTTGGTACATGGGGAGGAGAAATTGTTGGAGGCTGTGTTCCAAATTATCACATTGGATGTCATTTATTTTGGTGGTAGTAAAATAATGCCACCAGTGGAGGGTGCAGGAGAAAGAAAGAGAATCCCTAATCAGAGTAGCATGGATAAATTTTGTTGTGGGAGAGAACGTGAGAGACCCTTGGAGAGAAGAGAAAGCTGGAGTTTGGAGAGGAGGATGTAAGAATGATTCGTTATAAAAGTTTTGTGTTTCCCCTGATGGTGGGGGTTGGTAGGTTATGTCTGATGATGCTGGATGGTAGATATGCTGGATGGAGAAAGTTAAGGTAGTGAAAAAGAAATGGGGTCAAGGCAGTAACTAGTGAAGAGGTCATACGTTGTCTGTTGTGTGGGTTGGGAATATGTAGCCCAAAATTAAGTAGCTCTTGCAGAGGAGAGATGCTTTTGTTTATGTTTGGTTGTTTCCTTTTGGTTTTCATTTCATGTTTGTCCTATTTGTCCTTATGATTGTGTTTCTGCTTCTTTACCTGCTTCCTTGTGTGTTATTTTGTTCCTTATTTTACATCTGCCACTATGTCATGTCTGTAACAGGTAATTTCTTGTGGCTGAGTTGACCTCGGACGCCCGTGCAAGCTCCATCAAATGTTTCTGTTTTCATGAATAAGGGAATTGCACCCAAATATGTTTGTGTAATATTTTTGTTGCTGCAGCCCACCTCCATTCAACTTTGAAGAGTGCTGGGTTTATTTATCTTTCTGTATTAATACAGAGTGAGTGCAAAAGAACTTAATACTTTCAAAAATTTATAAAAAATGGTACAATGAACTGGCTTTGATCCTATCCTTTTAAAAGATCATTTTTCAGGTTACAGGGACTCAATATGAGCTCTTTCAGCAACATGGCAGATATTGAGATGATATTCATATTCTACTAAAACCTTGTGCAAACATGTAGGTGATGGACTCTACCACATCTGTGATTTGTTGCCTTAGTTACAGCAAGGATTTTGGCAGGATTGGGACAAACACTTTGTTTTTCACATAAGCCCATAAGATAAAATCACGTGGGGTTAAGTATGAGTTTGGATCATGGTGGCCATCTGCACCACACTTCGTCATCAACACCTGCACAGTCGAGCTATCGTACAGCCAAGTGGAAGTGAGGAGGTGCACTATCTTGTTGAAAGATGAAGTTGTTGGAGCTACAAGGAAAGTATGTCAGGGTAGCAAATGCCTGTGACTGGAGCTTTAAACCTTCTCCCTTGACATTGCACAGAATACTTTTACCTTTGACGAATCTCACTCTTATTCAATGGTGAAATTGGGGTTTTCTGTTCCCCAAATATGCACATTGTGCTGATTAACATCACCATTAGTGTAAAACGTTGTTTCATCACTAAAAATTAACCTCTTCCACAGTTTGTCATTGTCCATCCTTGCCAACATCTCAGTGAAGAAGTCAGATCATGCAGCATAATCTCCTGGAGTGAGTGATTGAATCAACTGCAATCTGTAGAGTTTCATGCACTAGTGTTTATGCAAGATTTTGAAAACGGTCATTGCTGCGATCTGAAGCTCATTCGACGTGTTGAGGTTTTGTTGGAATACAAATCGAACATGATTCACATTTCGCACAGATGCAGGAGGGTGACCAGCACTTTTGCCTTTGTAACTGCATCTCTTTCCTTTGAAATTTTTGTACCAGGTATAAATAGACATTCAGCTTAGTGGCTCCCAGCGAAAGTGTGTGCGAAATGCTCTTTGAACAGCAGTTACCGACTCCATTTTTGCCAACTAAAACACACAACAGCTCTTCTCTTTTCTACACTAGTACTTTCTAGCAGTTGCAACAGAAGAATTGGACCGGAACATTAAAAAATCTATTGCTAGGAAAAGGTTTAAAGTGAATAAGTTGTATCATTTCATTTTTATCAATTTTTGAATGTGTAAAGTTCTTTTGTGCTCTTCTGATATATCACTAATAAAAGATACAAAAAAGAAACTCCATTAAACAAAAAATTTAACAGAGTATACTATGATATATATTTTAGATGAGTAACCAGCTGCAAGTGTTGGGGTGTATTGATGATACACATTTAATGGAAACAAATAGGACCAACTATGAGTATGTGAATGAAATAATTAAATTCAAGATAAAGAGAGGGCTTTTATCAGTAATAGAATTATATACTCCAGATGCAGGTAGGGCAAGTGACTTTGAAGATAGTTCTCAGTTGGATCTGTCCACATTGAGAAGCACACCAAAATTCAAATGGGTTAAAAATGTATAATCAACTATGACACTATCAGTGAGAAACTATTGCCACAAATCACAGATGCTAGAGTCTTAATAGGGAGGGACATACAGTCTGATCATTTCCTGGTAAATCAAAATTAAACATAAACAGTAGCTGAAAGAAAAAGGGATGAGCTATAAAATTGAAAGATGGCATTTATCATTTATATAAACATAGGCTCACTAACTGCTTGTCTTATGCTGCAACAGGAGATTACATCAGTAGAGGTTTGGAAAATATTAAAAAAAGATCAGAAGTTTTAGTGAAATGAAGTCCATGCAATAGCAAAAAGGGACTAAGAATTTGGAAAGAAGAAATGGCAGAAAATATATATATATTGAATTGCACTACTTAGCGCCTTTGATTTCATTGTTTTATATATATATTGAAAAACCACCGCTTACAATAGAGGAGGATTCCTTCAGCATTGAGACATGGAAAAAACACGTACACACATTATACATATAAAAGAAATAGGCATATTTGATAAGCTTTGAACAGAGAACTGAGGGGGCAAGAGAAATGTATATCAAACTAGCTTCACTAGAAAGTATGCATGTCTTGGGTGGCAAAAATCAAGTCATGTTAAGACAGCAGACATTGTGCTCCATAGAACATGCCGGCTCATCACAGGTTTCCTCAGACCATCGCCTTTGGGGAAAGTGGAGACATTAGCTGTCATTGCCGCTGGATCATACGCCGGGAAGTCACCACTAGCGCAGCAAGGCTTAGAGTGAACAAAGACACCCAACACCCAATACATCAGTTACATCAAGACTAAAGTCCCAATCAAACTTCCTACAGACTTCCAAGCCATTAAAGGGAGCACCAAGCAATGAAAGAATATTTTCTTGGGAGAAGAGTGTGCCACATGATATCGAATGGATCAGCCAAAAGAGGGTTTACCACCTAGCCTGAACAACAATGGCCCATATGGAGTTGGCCGTTCCAAAGATACTGTTGCTTCATGTGGAGAACAGTCAGATACCACATGTTTGTGTGGGGAGAGAGAAACTATGGTACATCTGTTGTCATGTCCACAAATCAGAATGAATGTATCACAATTAGCTACTGACAAAGCCATTGGTGGAAAAACTACCTCATATTTGATGCTGTCATCAACACGAGAAGAATAAGATTAGCTTCAGTACTTGGCATTGACCGGGACAGAATATATTTCACACTTAATGGCATGAGGACCTATCTCAGATGGATACAGACGTATATTCCATTAATAGTGTACTCAAAATTAATTAATCAATGATGTGATATAATGTTATTATTTTTCTAAAACACTGTTCAGAATAAAAAGTTACTTAATTTATTAAGAAATTTATTTATAATTGTGTATATGTTACGGTCATAAACCAAAAATGCTCAGTAGCAAAAAAAAAAAAAAAACCCACAACATATATTATGTTTTTTAAAAAAAATGGCCACAACATGTTATTCACATTAAGGCACTAACAAAAACAGCCAGAATACATTTTGGCTATCTCAAAAGGGCCACAGCACAAAATTTGGATTGTGGTACCCATAATATATGACCATTAAACGTTGTGGTTACTAAGAAAAGCCACAACACATTCTGAACATTAGCTGATGCAACCACGACACAACAGGCAGGTTGCAAGTACATATTCTGAACATTAATTAATAATCAGGTGATGTTAAGAAAATAAAACTCTCTTTTTCATTACCGTTTCTTTATCTTTAACCATTGTCTGATACAAGCTGACAGCAAAATTATTAAAACAAAAGGAAGTTGGTAACAAAATTACCAATGCAGAGTTATTACTTTCACAAGAACTATTACCATGACATTTTTAGTTAGGTTTTATTTTTTTAGCAGCATGTGCATTTTTTATCAATACTGTATCTTTTACAGTGACAAATTTTAAAGCCTTGCTGACATCCATGTGGTAACATAAATGCTAAGCAAAGTGTTAAAGGAGTTGAGAGACGTCCTTAATGTTAAAGTTACTCTCTGAAACTGTAAATTCATTACTAGCATAAAGTCAATCGAGAAGACCTTCCTTGTTTACTAACTAATAGAGAGCTGATGGATTAATGCTCATAACAACAGCTAAAACATTGCTAAGAGCTGCACCTCCTTGTCAACTTCGGTTACCTTACCTGAAACGGTAGAACCAATTTCAACTGCAGGAAATTTTTAGTTGGTTAGTGAAATCATTTTATGTGCCTGTGTCTTTGGCCGCAATTGGTATTTACTCTCTCAACATTTATTCTGTTCTTTCGTAAACAGAGCTTACAAGTAACATTTGCACTAGGGTGTCCACTTACAAAGTACATCAATGTTTTTATTCGATGTAAAACATCGGAACCCTGCATCGATGTTTTTCGATGCATCGCTTAAAAACATCAATGTTTTTTCAACATCGAGAAAATTCAATTTCCAGTTGAACGCATTGTCTTTCGTTTGTTCCGTGTGAACTCAGGGTAACACTATACTAGCAGTGTAATGATGTAGCTGTAATGATGTGTTTAATTTTAGGCTTTTTTTTATAGCCTTACGCCTCGTCGATGTCAAGGTCATTAGAGGTGGAAAAGGACAGGGGGCAAAGAACGGGACAGAATTTGGCCATGGCCCTTTTAAAGCATTCACCTGGAGTGGTTTGGGGAAACCATGGAAAACCCAAATCTGGATGCCCGGATGAGGATTCGAACCCGCGTCCTCCCGAATGCAAAGCCAGAGCGTTACCTTAATTTTATGATCTTGTGTGTTGGTTAAGTAGTGTTGTATTAGTGAGGTATAGTTTTGTGAGTGAAACAGAAACTACAAATTAGCAGAAATATTTTATTACAATACCAGACCATTAATATAGAAAACCAGATATTGAATACTAAATCTGCATAGAAATATTAATTTTAAGTTTTTTAACCTCTTAACACTAATGGTGTTTAGGCAAACTTTGCAGAAACAAAAGTTTACTCAATCGTTTTCCTTTCATTCTGTTCCTTTGCTGAATGACTATTTGAACAGCGTTCTAAAATAAACGTTCGGATGCAACAGAAGTCGCAAAAATATTCAATCAGATTCCTCAGACTTCCACGGCCATCTTTGTTCATGATTAATTGACTTTCGGGTTATGCTGCGTTGATAATTTCATTACCTGAGCTCAGGTAATGAAATAAACAACGCGGCATAACCCGAAAGTCAATTAATAATTCAATCAGATGTTGCCCCAGCCCGGCTTATATTTAAATATTGAATAGTATCACGTAACACTTAGTTGTTTTAGAGTAATAATATCTTATTTCGATTCACAGCAAACACCGGAAAACAGTAGGAATGAACCTAAGGAATTGATTTTATTCATTCTCTCATACAGGACAGCCAACCGCAAGAAAAATTCATCTTCACCGTTGTTATGTTCCACTGTTAATGTCAATTATTTTAAATTGAAATAATTTAATTTAATCTTGAATAAATTTAGTAATCTCAATATTTATTTCAATTTTTTTGTCATTATTATCAAGAGTTAGGTTTTTTTTATTAATTCGAAGTTTTTTATTAAAAACATCGATGCATCGAATAGAAAGATTCTTCGTCAAAACATCGAATCAATCCGATGTATCATATGGTAAGCATCGAATGGATACGATGCATCGATGTTCAATGAATATCCCTAAATTGCACCAAATCTCTCATTCTCGTTGCTTTCTCCATAGATGGTGTGAACATGTTCATGACACTTAGAACACACGTCCCACAATTGGCCATTTGAAAAGCATGATTCTTTTACATTAAAACCACAATATTGGAATGTTTTGCCCTATGCTTTGGTGATGGTCATACTGTAAGCCAACTTTATTTGGAATTACAATCACTTAAATATAAAGAGAAATCCAGTTGATATAAAAGATATTCGCAATATAAATACCGTCTGCCCTTTTTCTTTGCCAGTCATTATACTGGCTTCAGTGATGTTATTCTGCACATTCGGGAGGACGGCGGTTTGAATCCCCATCCGGGCATCCAGCTTTGGGTTTTCCATGGTTTCCCAAATCACTCCAGGCAAATGCTAGGATGCATCCTTCAAAAGGCCATGGCCGAATTCCTTCCCATTCCTTGCTCCCCATCCTTTCCCGTCTCTAAAGACCTCGCTGTTAGAGAGACGTTAAGCAGATAAAAAAAAGTTATTCTGCAGTTGTTTGGTGTAGAGTCTTCTAGCGTTACACCGTTTCGGTGAATTCAGAATCCGCAGTAACATGACTGGTGAATCACCTTAAATTTGAGGCGGTGTAACGATCGATTTTCGTGGAACATTAAACAAATTTAAAAATTCAATAGGAAAATTTACACTTTCATTTTCATCAGTCATGTAAATTTTCTCTCACTGGAACAATTCGCTCCCATAACCTTTCTGAATTGATATAATTTTCGACAGTTTCTGGGTATATTTCATTTATGAGTTATTCAAGTGTTCCAATGATGTTACACATTTCATTTGACAGTTCCATTTGGCCAAAATTTTTGTCTATTGGATAAGTGTGTTCTCCTATTTGTAAAAGGTTTTTGGCAAATTCTTGTGCTCTTTCCTCTCCTGAGATTTGTTCTCTCATGTTTGTTTTTAACTTCATTATTTTTTTATTTTTGTGTGCTACCATATGAACGACTTTTTTTAAGCAAACGTTTATTTCATCCACTGGTGTCAATTTTGGAATGATAGGCAGCATTTAACAAAAAGGGCCTGACAATATTATTAACACATTTCCCGTTAAACTCCCATTATCTTATAAATACTAGAGTGTTCTATTAATTGCTTCCAAATACTTTCTGTGGGCCATTGTGCATACGTCCCATATTATAGCATTGCACTATTTCAATATTTGCCCACGTGCTGATGACTTTGTAATGTCACATATTGGAAATTCATGTTCAGCTACATTAAAAGGTAATTTTAATGCAGAATATGCTGTTCGTCCGCCATCCATAAGTGTAGCTGTCATCCTAAAGATACCAGGGCGGGTAGTATATCTTTGTTTGCGTGAATTTCAACTAGGATTTAATTAATTAAAAATGTATTTCCTGTACCACCAGGTGCATCCAGAAATATTATGCCACCTTTTTTTACAAAATATATAATAATCCATCATGATGTCATATGCCTGTTTTTGATTCTGAATTGATAAGGTTTTGTTGTGTTGGATTTTATTTTCAAATACTAGACAACCCGTGCAAAAATTTTGCTAATAAAATACGACTAAAAGTGAGGTTGAATGCTTGTAATATAATGAAAAGTAGAACCACACTTTTGTAGCAAATATTTATTTGTTTAGTGTAATAGGTACACATCAGAATACTTACAACATATTATGAAACAGTTAGAAAACTTTAAATCACTCAGTATGTACAAAAAACTGTCACTGACCTTAACAGAATACAACCAACCTGAACAAAATGCACACAGCATATCAACATCTCTGTGATATGTGTTGCTGTGCTAATTTATTTCTCGTGTCCAGGACAGGAAACAAAACAAATAAAATTAATTAATATTAAGCTTATGGACTATAGAAACACAATTAAATGGAGTGTCACCAGAATTCTGCAATCCCGATGGCCTTCTCATTTGCCCTAAAAAGGTCATCAATAGTGCAGGTTACATGGAGATTCCTGCATACCAGAAGATGTTGTGGGTCCTGCAGCTCACCACATTCACATAGTTCGTTTTTTTGTAGTGTAACCTCATTTTTGGATATTAGATCTACATCGGGACACTTCAGTTCTTGATCTATTTATTGCCTTCCATATGGCATATGGTTGATTACATCATGCGGCTGGTGCCTCTTTGATATTCCTACAGTGCCTTTCAGGCAACGAATTTCGCCATAGTTGTACACAGCATGCTCCAGGTGAAGATGTTATGGCTGTAGTTGACTGTAAGAAGCTTTTTCTTCACTTTAGCCTTGCAACTTGAGGTTCGTGTCCAAACAAAGGATGTCTGTGGTCTGTTTCCTGTTTCCTCTTCTCCATCTCTGCAGCTGTTTTCTTTCAAATGTCAGGTGGTGCTATACCCATGATTTGGTATATTTTGCTGACAGTAGTTGGTTTCAGGCAACCTGCCTAGCATGTGCAGAGTTTTGGCAAAGAGGTGCTGACTATTCTGCTGCAGGGTAGATGTATGAAGCATATTTGGCTGTGCTCCCCAGGAGATACTTGTAAGTTTTCAGATGATGTTGTTCCAGGCAGATACTTTGAGTTCCAGGTCCTCACAATGGACTTTGAATGTAAGAGAGTGACCAAGCTTTACTCCTAGATAATTTGGAGTATCGCAATGTAATAGTTGTTGTTCCCTCCAGTAGATGTTCAGCTTTCTTCTGGCTTCTCTCTTTCTCTGGTGGAATGCACAGACCTGCATTTTTCCAGGGTTGGGCTTCAAGTGATTAGCATAATAATACTTGGCCATATCCTCAAGAGCTATTGTCTGCCTCACCTCCACCGCCCCAAAAGTTGTACCTTGAGCTGCAATTGCTGTGTCATCAGCATAAGTGAATGCTCTTGTCCCACGAATAATTGGTTGGTCATTTGTATATATGTCATACAAGAACGGGGCCAGCACACTACCCTAAGGGAGGCCATTCTTCTGAGTTCTCCAGTGACTCTTCTTATTGTGGAGGGTGACGTAAAAACTTCTGTTTTGTAGTAAACACTGGATGACTTGTGTAAGATGGTAGTCTTTTGTGGTGGAATATACCTTACTTATCAACATTTTATTATTATTATTATTATTATTACTCCGCGATTCACTAAAAGTGTGTGGCGGAGGGTGCATTGCACCTATCGAAAGGGGTTGTGGTTGACTGTATTGTATGCCGCTGTGAGATCGTTGAATGCCACTCCCGTAACCTATCCTCTTTCATACCCATCCTCTATATACTTTGTCAGGTTAAGAATTTGACCACAGCATGACCGACCAGGTCAAAAACCGGCCTGTTCCTCTATGAGCATTTTGTTAATGCACTCTGAGATACGGTTGAGGATCAATCGATTAAAGACTTTGTATAAATCACAAAGGAGTGAAACTGGTTGGAAGTTTTTTGTATCTGTTGGTTCCTTTCCTGGCTTTAGCAGTGCCACAACTTTGGCTTGGGGATCTGTAAGTTGGAGGTGGAGGCATTCATTAAATTCAGGATCCACTGATTTGTAGCTGCCCCAAACATTTTAATTTGCTCTGTTCTCAGGTCATCTAAGCCTGCAGCTTTGTTAATGTTCAAAGACTGCAAGACTGATTCCAGTTCTACCAATGTGAATGGATTCCCAAAATGGTCTTGCTCACCAGAGTGTCTTTGGAGCTTTCTGGTTTCAGGTCTTTCCATTCAGCAGCAGTTGGTGTGCTATTTGATTTGGACCAACTTTAAGGAGGCTAGGCGGAGTGCTACTTGGATCACTATTGAGGTTCTTCAGTAATTTCCAAACTTTACGAATGTTCTGTTTCATGTCTAACTCTGACATTAAAATGCACCATTTATCTCTTCTAGCAGTAGATAATAAAATGTTTACATTGGAATGGTATAGCAAAACAAAAATGTTTCCGTTACAGAAAAAAATATCCGAAAAGCTACTTATTGTATAAAAAAACAGTTTATTGACATCACTTTGATATCTGCTGATGCAATCTAGAGACTTGTCTCTGAAGTGTCTCATACACATTACCACTTAAGCATCAAATTGTGAAAAATTCTTTCTTAATTTATCATTTTGCCTAATTGAAGACCTTAATCTTTAAAATGATATGACATTTATTGATTTAGTTTAGATATCAAAGTTGATAAATGGCTCATAATAAACAAAAAAAACAATAAATTAAAAAACACACTGTTTTGAAATAATATTGATACTTTGCCCTTTAAGGGTCGAATTCTAAAAACTTCCTTTTATAAAATATAGTGTGACCAAAGCACGAGTTCGGTTAAGCATCAAGTGAGTTAAAAAAGTTTTACAAATGATGATATTTTTGCCCCATAAGGGTTGAATTTGGAGAAAGTTCTTCCTTAAAATATGATGTGGCCAAATCAGATACTTTAGTATTTAAAATGATACCTCATTTATCGATTTTGATTAAGCATAAAGGGAAATAAATAGCTCGCGACATAAAAATACATTGTAGAAATATTAATATTTTTGCCCTTTAAGGGTCGAATTTTGAAAAATTTATTTCTTAAAATATGGTGTAACGGAACCAAAGATCTCAGTCTTTAAAATGATACCTCGTTTATCAATTTTTTTAATTATCAAGGGAGATAAATGATTTGAGACACAAAAAAACGCATTTTAGAAATACTGATATTTTTGCCCTTTAAGGATCGAATTACGAAAAAAAATCCTTCCTTAAAATATAATGTGATCATGGCGGAGACTTTAATCTTTAATTTGATACCTCATTTATCTATATCGGTTAGATATCAAGGGTGATAAATGGCTCGTGACACAAAAATGCGTTGTAGAACCATTTATACTTTTTCCCTTTAAGAGCTGAATTCCAACAAAAAAAAATTCTTAATTTTTGATGTCACCAAAGCTGAGATATTACTCTTCATAATCCTACTTCATTTATTGATTTCGGTTAGATATGCAGGGAGATAAATAGCTCGAGATACAAAAAAAAAAAAAAAAAAAAAAAAAAAAAAATTTAGAAATATTGACATTTTTGGCCTTTAAGGGTTGAATTATGAAAAATTCCTTTCTTAAGATATAATATGACCATGGTGGAGACCTTACTCTTTAATATTATATGTCATTTATCTATATCGTTTGGATAAGAAGGGAGAAAAATGGCTTGTGACACAAAGACACATTACAAAAATACTGATACTTTTTCCCTTTAAGGGCTGAATTCCAAAAAATTCCTGTCTTAATATATGGTGTCAGCAAAGCGGAGATCTTAATCTTTAAAATGATACTTCATTAAGCGATTTCAGATAAGTATTGACACAATAAACAGCATTTTAGAACTATAGAAATTTTTGCCCTTTAAGGGTTGAATTCAGAAAAATACCTCTCTTAAAATATAATGTGACCAAAGTGCAGACCATAAGCTTTAAAATGACACCTCATTAATTGATTTTGGTTAAGTATGAAGGGAGGTTATGGCTTATGACCAAAAAAAAACCTAATAGAAATAATATATATACTAGACGATCCTTGCGAAATATTCGCGAATAAACAGCGATGAATAGCGAAGTTGAATGCTTGTAATATAATGAAAAGTAGAACTGTTATTTGTTTAGTGTAATAGGTACTCATCAAAATACTTACAACATATTACGAAACAGTTAGGAAACTTTAAAACACTCTGTATTTACGACAAACTGTCACTGACCTTAACATAATACAAAAACCTGAACAAAATGGACACAACATATCAACATTTCTGTGATATTTGTTGCTGTGTGCATAAAATGTGTACATTGGATTTGTATAGAAAAACGAAAGTGTTTCCATAACAGAAAAAAAATTCCGAAAAGTTACTTATTTAATAAAAAAAAATTCTATTGACATCTCTCTGAAATCTGCTACTGCAATCTAGGGACTTGGCTCTGAACTTTCTCATATGCGCTACAACTTTAAGCATCAAATGCCAAAAAATTCTTTCTTATTTTATGATTTTACCTAACTGGAGACCTTAATCTTTAAAACGATGTAATATTTATCAATTACAGCTAGGTATCGAAGAAGATAAATGGCTTGTAATAATAATAAAAAAAAAACACTGCAGAAATATTATTGATACTTTTGCCCTTTAAGGGTTGAATTACAAAAAAAATATTTTATGAAATATGGCGTAACCAAAGCAACCACCATGGTCTTTAAAATAATACCTCATTTATTGATTTCGATTAGTTATCAAGCTAGATAAAAAAAAAAAAAGTTCTAAAAATTATTATATTTTTGCCGCTTAAGGGTTGAATAAATTTGGAGAAAGTTTTTTCTTAACATATGATGTGACCAAAGCGGATAATTTAATATTCAAAACGATACCTCATTTATTAATTTTGGTTGGGTATCAAGGGCAATAAATAGATCATGACAGAAAAATGCATTGTAGAAATATTTTGCTTTTACTCTCTAAGGTTAGAATTTTGAAAATTTATTTCTTAAAATGTGGTTTAACGGAACCTAAGACCTTCCGAAGACCTCAATGTTTAAAATGATACCTAGTTTATCATTTTGTTTAATTATTCTGGGAGATAAATGACTCGAGACACAAAAATGGCATTTTAGAAATACTGATATTTATGCCCTTTAAGAGTTCAAATCAGAAAAATTCTATTCTAAAATGTGCTGTTACCACAGCAGAAACCTTAATTTTTAGAATGGTACCACATTTATCTATTTCATTTAGATATTAATGGAGATAAATGGCTTGTGACACAAAAATGCTTTTTAGAACCATTTATACTTTTTCCCTTTAAGGGTTGATTTCCAAAAAACTTCTTTCTTAAAATATGATGTCACCAAAGCTGAGACATTACTCCTCATAATCTTACTTGATTTATCGATTTTCGTTAGATATCCAGGGAGATAAATGGCTCGAGGCACAAAAAACGCATTTTAGAAATATTGACCTTTTTGCCCTTCAAGGGTCAAATTACGAAAAATTCCTTTCTTGAAATATAATGTTAGCACGGCGGAGACCTTAGTCTTTAATATGATACCTCATTTATCAATATCGGTTAGATATTAAGGGAGATAAATGGCTTGTGATACAAAAATGCATTGTAGAACCATTTATACTTTTTCCCTTTAAGGGTTGAATTCCAAAAAACTTCTTTCTTAAGATATGATGTCGCTAAATCTGAGACATTACTCCTCATAATCTTACTTGATTTATCGATTTTGGTTAGATATCCAGTGAGATAAATGGCTCAAGGCACAAAAAACCCATTTTAGAAATATTGACATTTTTGCCTTTAAAGGGTCGAATGACGAAAAATTTCATTCTTAAAATATAACGTTACCACGGCGGAGACCTTAGTCTTTAATATGATACCTCATTTATCTATATCGGTTAGATATGAAGTGAGATAAATTACTCGTGACACAAAAACGCTTTGCAAAAATATTGATACTTTTGTCCTTTAACGGTTGAATTCCGAAAAAATTCTTGTCTTAATATATGACGTCACAAAAGCGGAGATCTTAATCTTTAAAATGATACTTCATTAAACGATTTGAGATAGGTATCCAGGGCAATAAATGACCCATAACACAGAAAACAGCTTTTTAAACATATTGACATTTTTACCCTTTAAGGGTCGAATTCTGAAAACTTTCTTTCTTATAATATGATTTGATCAAAGTGGAGACCATAAGCTTTAAAATGGAACCTCATTCATTGATTTCGGTTAAGAATGAAGGAAGATACAGGCTTGTGACAGAAAAATACCTTATAGAAATAAGATGCATGATGATGATTCTAGAATATTCTAGTCTGTCCCTCACTGATATATGAAACATAACTCAAAACATTTTAGACTCTATTCATAAACACAATGTGTGAAAAAAGATCTGTATATCTCATTAGTAAGCCCCGGATTTTTAGGCTCTAAAAAATCAAATTTTGGTTTATTCAATTCATGTTTTAGGCTTTTATAGGTTTTTAAAATTCTGATTTAGGCATTTACACATTTTTAAGTGAAACAAAATTTAAAACACGCAATATATACTGCCATAGTGTTAAAAATGTTGTGACTTTATTGTCAAGTACTCCTTAAAAACTTCTAACATGACATTGCTCGTTCATATTAAAACATGCGACATAAACCACTATTATGTTCAAAACATTTTGCCTTTATTGTGGATTATAAACCACTCATTTAAAACTTGTAATATGACACTGAAAAATGAAATATTTTTGAAGATTTTTAGGAGTAAACCTTCTAATTTAATTGCAATGGAGCACATGCTCTGGTGGCAATTTCCCTACACACCCAACTTCCCGCTATCCTTCACTCACCTACATTTGCCCTCTGCAAATTTTAACTTTAAATTCTTTTAACGTTTTAGGTAGGTTATTCATCATTCCCCTTGGTAACTCATTCCAATCCCTGACACCCTTACCTAAAAAAGAAAATCTTCCCACACCCTTGTGCCTGAAATCGAGTGCCAGCTTGTGGTCATGGTCATCTTTTCCCTTCCATGAACTACTTTTCATACCTACTGCAATATCTTTCCATGCCTCATCGCCAGTATACGCCCTGTACACTCCCATTACCCTCCTCAACCTCCACCTGTCTTTCAATGAATCCCATTCCAGCTCCTTTATCATATCTGTCACTGATTGCATTCTGCGATAATTTCCAGAAACAAATCTAGCAGCCCTTCTTTGCACCTTCTCCAACTCCTTTATTTGATACTCAGAATGTGGGTCCCATACTGCACTACCATATTCGAGCAATGGTCTGACCAAAGTTTTGTAACCCAATTCCTTTACGTCTCTCGTGCATCCCCTCATCACTCTCTCCAACAGTGCAGGATTTTGAAACCTTTTCCTACCACCTGTCCAATGTGTCCTGCCCAGTTAAGCTTGTTATCAAATGTAATGCCAAGATATTTACATTTCAAGTCTTCAGCAAGCAATTCTTCCCCCACCTTATACTCATAATTAACCTTTTGTTTTTTATTTGTGTATCTAATTAGCTGACTCTTCTTAGCATTTATCTTCATCCCATGTTTACCAGCCCAACTAGATATTCTTCTCTCTTCCGATAAAACTCTCTTGAATGCGAAAAAACTACGCTCCACATCACATGAGGTAAGAGGTGTGAACTACGTATCAGCGATTTCCTTAGGATTCCAAGGCAGTACATCTTGTTCCTTTAGTCCAGATAGATCACGGTCTATTTGTTTCATCCTCTTGAAATCTGGACTTTGGGTTGAAACAGCCTCCAGCATTTTAGCTACAGGCACCCAAACTGGTTCAGGAGCCACTTTGGCCCTCACTTCTTGGATGATTTGAAGTGCTTCTGTCAATGGCAGAGTGCCTCCTTCCAACTTCTTGTTTGAAATTCTAGGTTGTAAAAATTTGTTTTTATATATGTCAACTCCTGTACAGCTGGTGCTGAGTGCAACGCTTTCTTTGCTTTTAGTATAGCAATAGCTTCACTTTCATCTAGTGCAGGGGTGCGCAACCCAAATGATCTTGTGGGCCACTTTGAAAATGCGTCATAACTCCGTGGGCGGCATATAAAATTATATATTGCATGTTATATTAGATGTTCCGAGATGCCCGCGAATTATGAGTTCGCATAATATAACATAATTATTCCGCGAACTGATCACTGTAAATTAATAAATAAAACATGCAATATCTGTCATATATTCACAAAAGTATTATTTTAAAATCAAAGTAATTTTTTTCTTATAATTTCGACAGTTAATTTTAAAATATATGGATGCACAAATAATGTATTTTTTAAATACATTGGTTTTCATTATATTTGTAATATAAACTAAGTACAATTTGAAAAAGTGTGATGAATCACGTAGGGCGAAAAAATATTCAAAGGCAGCCGCGTTTTGGCCAACCATGCTTTAAATTGAGTATGATGCTTATTTTTATTAATTTTAATGATTCAAAAAAGCTGCTCACATTTATATGTGCTTCCGAATGTGCAGATTATTTTTCGTGAGAAAACTCTCAGCTGTGGATATTTTTCTTCTGTATCTGAAATTTCTGAATCTCTCGCTGGCTGGATTGAAGCTGGTGGAGGGCCGGATCCGCCCCGCGGGCCGGGGGTTGCCCATATATGATCTAATGCATCAATGACCTCCGTGATGCTCTCATAGTTTTCTGCATAATATATTGCGGCTGAGAGCCAGGTCCCCCATCGTGTCACTATTGGCTCGGGATGGAGGGGTATTGATGGAAGCTTTTCCCTGATAGTAACTACTCAACTTGGCGCTTTCAGAATATTTTATTCACTGAAGAAATTATCTCATTAAGTACAGGGTGCTGTCCAGAATTTTTTCAGCTACCCGGTGGAGCCCGTGAGCTAGGCAGGTAACATGCGACATTCGAGGATGAAATGCAACCGTAACCAGTCAATAAGGCACTGTTCCGGCATTTGCCTGGAGGTGAAAAAGAAAACCACGGAATACCATTTCAGAACAGCCGATGGTGGATTTCATATCCAACGCATTTCCTGAGTCCAAATTAGTAGCCCACGGCCCGTATCACTGAGCTAATCCGACCAGTAAGTAACAAAATTACAGTCGGACTGGATCAGTACATCAAATTAGGTCCTTTTAGGTTCTGAAAACCGGATTAGGTCATTTTAGGTCGTAACAAAAAAATTAGGTCATTTTAGGTCCTATTAAATTTATGAATATTATCAGTTTATACAAAAGACGAAAAATAAAATTAAAATTTTGAGAATATCAGGTTGGGAACAAAATAGGTTCGTACCTAAGAATCCGGGGCTTGCTCATTACACATTTTTGCCACCCATCCCCTTCCACCCACCACAACCAAACCCCGTTACTAGCAGCAGGAGACCAAGGGCTATCTACCACCACAACCAAAAGTGGATGATCATGGAGAAATGTGTGTCTTTATGAATGCACACTTGCTTTAAAAATATATGTATCAATACATTGATATCATCTGTATTGGACTATGGTAGAAGGGGTACCCTCACCATTTGATAGAATATATAAAAGCCTTTATGATAATACAAAAATTATAATCTAAGAATAAAATTGACTGCAGATAGTATGCTACCAATCAGGGAGTAAAGCATGGCTGTAGGTTTTCTCCAAGGCTTTTAAATATATATTTGAATCACCTAAGAGAGTGGAGGGAAGAAAATAAACCAACAGGATTAAAGCTGAGAAGGAATGTGACATTGAATACTGTTGTATTTGCAGATGATCTTCTTTGTATTGAAGAAGAGTGTGATAAACTGCAACTTACTCTCCACAAGCTCAACCAAATATTCTTGAGATACCACCTACTAATTTCCAATCAGAAAGTAACAGTAATAGCATTCAAAAAAAAAAAAAAAGGTTGGATGGTAGATTTATTGAGCAGATTTCAGGTTTCAGCTATTTGGGATATGATATAACCCATGATTATGACAAAGATGTCAGAGGTAAGCCCCATAAACACCAGGAAATTTGTGGGACCATAAAATGTAGCTTTAAAGGAAAGGTAAACAAAGAAAGCAAGCATAAATTTTCCATACCCTTAAAATAAAACCAAATAAAGAAATCAGCTCAAATTTTGCAGTTTAATTGCAGTGCACTGAGCGTGGTGGGTGAGCGGTTAACACTCTGGCCTCGCATTCGGTAGGATGCCAGTTCGAAAAAAAGATGGCAATGCAGATATTATATTGTTGTATGGGAGTGAATCATGGGTACTAACTAAAACACATGAAAGTCATATCCAAGCAGCTGAAATGAAATTCTTATAATCACTCTAATAGGATGTACTGGATGTGATGGAATAAGAAAGATATAAGGTAGAAACAAAATAAAAGAATAAGGAAGAAGAGGCATAGGAACATACTACAGGCCAAAGGAAAGAAGAAGACCAAAAAATAGTTCATAATTACTTCAGGTTAAAAGGTGTTCATTATTTATTGCAAAACCAATTACAATGTTAGCAAAAAAAGAAAGAATTGTTGTAAACAGATAACTGATTTAATTAAGTTAATTTTTCTTTAATTTTATTAAAAAGTACATGAAAGTGTAAGACCTCCATAAAATTTACTGAAAGAGGAATGGAATATGTAAATATTCTGTTGCGTTGAGTTCTCTTTCACTGACCAGCTACAGCTGATGTCACACATGCAGTGAGATGAATTGGGTGCTACACGCTGTATGTGATTCATTCTTGGTGCCAATGTGGCCGCATGCATAAAAGTGCCACCACATTTGATCAGGGAGGTACAAGGCCAGGTTCAAATCCAGGGCCCTTTATACTGGCTGTCCTGATTGCAGTTCATAGGCAATTTCTGCAGTCATCTAGGTGAATGCTGGCATGGTTCCAAAACTGTGCCCCATAAACTACACATTTTACAAACAACAATACACTTATCACATAGAACACAAGTTACATGTTTCACAAACTGATTGCAACACATCTGCATCCGCTCTTCAAAGCTAGGATAAGCAGATGTGCTAAGAAACCTGCAAAATTGGAAATGTTCTAAAATTGATGTTGATATTTTTGAAAGTTTTTGCTCCCTGGTTTTGGTCTGTGGTTCACAACTGCTTTGAAGTAGATAGTAGTGAAATAAATAGTTTAATGTGTAATGAGAAAAGGTTGCTTGGGGTTCTGGTATTGCAACATTAGTACATTAACCTGATCGTAATGCCTTTATAATTATCTGATACCATTCTATTCAATATGCACAGAGTTCCTTTGAATTGGCCGCCAAGCTGCTAATTTATCTCATAACAGCTGACCTTTCAAGTAATAAAGTGAAATGGTGGTATATAATTTAAGCATATTCTCAAAGTTTGTTGAAGCTAATTTATTCTTGTGAACACATACACCATTCGAAACCCCAAATCAGAGTGAGCTCTACTAAAATTTTACAATCATTGCTACAAAGACACTGCTCGCCTATACCACCATAGACCGACATGGCCGAAAACTTAACTCCTACCAAGAGGCATTGCTCGCCCATACCACTGTCGACTGATCATGACAACAACTGAGAGGAGGCTGCCCAAAAAACTAAAGATGGCTGACCTATTTTATAGACAAATCCAGAAATCTGACATCAGCTCTTAACTATACAAATTAATATTTAATTAACCACTTAATAGTCCTAACTGCAATTAACATATGTTTCTTAGGGCACTCTGTTCTAATTATTCTTACTTTACTTATTCCTCAAAGAGGCTTCTACTAAATTAAAAATTAATTCTGTCACGTCATCACTTTTAGCGTGTAACCAATAATGCCTCCATTGTACACTTTGGAAAGTCTTCTTTTTCTTACTGAAATTTTAAACTTCTTTAAAAACTGACCATGTGATTTCAACCTGCTTGATTGTATCTGTCTCCTGAATCTGTTTTTATTCCTTTGCCTCATTTATTCTAGATTTTGGTTTTCCTTACCTAATTAAAAATTGTATTTATAATTTACTTAAGTGATTAAAATTATGTTTAGGACATCCTTGTCGATACTGAATACAACTTTGGCTATAAAAATCTAAGATATCTATTCACATTAATTAGTAATATTGAATCTTATATTTAGCTTTTTCTGAGCACATGTTTGTACATCACAAAAATCGAAATAACTTTTAAACTGAAATTTTTTGAGCATATAGAATACACTTTACTATGATCATCATGGTAAGTTCTCTTAGTGAAAATTGACATAGCAAAATTCATGATACTTGAAAACAAATCTTACATCTTTTACGAAACTGATTCTAGAATATGTATTGTTGTTGTAGGCCATCCGCAGTTGCTCAGTAAATTAAATGATAAAATAACACCAGTGAAACTGTTTTTCTAAGCTTAGTGCCATATGTGTTTTGCCTCTCATCGAGGCATCATTAAAATAAATTCATCGCTGATGATGCCTCAATGAGAGGCGAAACACGTATGGCATTAAAGCTTTGAAAAACAGTTGCATTGGAATTATTTCATCATTTGATTTTAGAATAAGCTACAAGATGCTTTGCTATACAGAAAGTGTTAATAAAAGCTGTGTGCTGTCTAGATATCAATGATAGATCCCCTTTATAAATGGTTTTGGCAAGGTTATAGATATATTACAAATGGCATAGAGTAAGGAATTGTATGGAACTGTCAGAGTTTTCCCAAATACCACCGCCTCTTTAGAGCTTGATGGGAACTAACCTATCAACACATCCTATACACCAGACATACCTGGCCTCATCGTACACTAAGACCCCACCCGTAAATCTGTCACTTACAATTTTAAATATTTACAGCCAATTCACATATATATTTTTATATCTTTCTAATTTTATTTATTTACTTATCTCTTTTATAATAGATTGAAATTATGTTTTTGGACAAAAAAATTACCTCAACTGATCATCACAGAGATTTGTCTGTCCCACAATTATAGCTTTCTCCACCCTTCCTTCTTGTTTCATCTTTGGTTCATTTGTCCGGTAGGTCTCGATGTGTACACATATTTCCCCTGTCATATGTCTCACCTCCTACATGAGTAAGGTTATTAGCTGAACTATTGTGATGTATGTTTGGTGTTTTGTTTTCTCTTGTGTTTGGTATTCTACCTTCATCTGTCGTAAGTGGCAGGTTATTTTCCCTATCCTATCTTATTTTCAGTGCTTGTTACCATTATCAAACTGTAAGATGATATTTTTATTTTGTCATTGCTCATATATATTAAAATTGTCTATTGTAGTATTTGCAGCAGAAGCCATAATAAAATTGTTATCATCCCTCACTGATTTGTAATTTCTTGCTTTCATCCTAAAACAAATAATAAAAGTTACTGCTATGTGAGAACCAACTGTAAGAGAAAACTAGATACTTTGCTCTTAGCCTTTGAAATTAGACCTTTTTTTTTTTTTTTTTAGTACAAATGTTTTCCTCTGATCTAGGCTTTGTTTCTCTTACTCTGTTTGTGGTCAAATTTTCACTATAGCATGGAGCCTTCCATAAGCCAAGAAGCTAGGTTTTCTTTGCGCCCTGCATAATATGGACTGTTTTGTAGTAAGTGCAGCAATTTAGTTTTAATTGACTAATTATTTGGACCATTTTGGTGTTGTGTGTGACACTAACACAAGTGGTTTTGCAACTTAGCGTGCTGCTTTCTTTTACATTAAATATCTAAATATTTGCATACAGTTTGTGACAGAGAGAATAATGCAATTTTAATTAATTCTTTACAAAGACTAATATATCTCTGCATATAATAAAATTGTGGAAACTTCAAGTACATAAATTAAATTCATATCAAAGACAGTAGTACAGTAGTAATTGCAATGTAAACTACTGATGTTAGAGAGGACAAAACTGTGATGTTTGGAAATTTTATCTAACTCCGTCTGTCATAATTATAGGCCTATGACTAATATGCAGCCAGACCTCATCACCAATATATGTTTTTTAAACTCCCAGCATTCTCTTAAATCGCCTCCTGGTTACTGATTGTATTCTGCAGATATTTCCACAAAGAAATCTTGCTGCCCTCCTTTGCACACCCTCCAATTCTTTTAAATTAGGATAGGGGAAAGAACCAACCTTCACCTCAGATAATGGTTGTGTGAAGTGAACACGCATAAGAAACAGGAACACAGCTCTTCATCAGCAAGAGAACATTACAGAAGGTTGGTGCTATTAGGGACATTGTCTCACAGAACACTCTCCTACAGCACCCACCCTCTTCAATATTATCTTGCTAATGAAGGGCCAAGACCCAATTATTTAATGTATATTGTGTCCATGTTATATAGTGTTCACGGCACACAACCATCGTCTAAGGTAAATGGTGGTTCATTTCCCTGTCCTAATTTGTAATTCATATTCTCTACTAACTGGTTATTATTTCATATATATATTTGCGGCACAGCCATGGATAGCAGCATGGTCTAGACTTGCGCATAATAGTTCGCGAAGGGGAGCGCTCAGTTTAGTTCGCAGCTCCCTCGCGAACTAGTTCGCTCTTTTAGTTCATTAGTTCGCGTCTCGAATTCAGAGAAACAGATCGTTCGCTCGCCTTGCTACCGCTACTGCACGCGCTATTTTGTTTGTTAAGTCAGTTTTACCAGGACATAAACATTTTTTTTGTCGTTTCTAAATTGAATTTAATATGACCTTCTTAACAAAAGTTATTGCTTAATAATAGCCCTTTCAAATTACATTATCATGAACAGTTGGCACCGATAAACTAAAGTGCTCCTTTGTCCTTTACACAAATGGGTAAATTGAATAATTGTGCTGTTTTTACTATTTACTTTACATGCATTTGTAGAATATTAATTTTTTTAATGGATTTGTTTATTAGTTCATGGAAGAAACATTACTTACTAAAGGCGCTAATGATCCTACCGCGCCCTTAAACAACAACAACAACACAACATTACTTATAAAATATTATAAACGCGTTTATTTTGATGAATTAAAATACCCGTTTATAAGTAATCGGCTTTTTTATATAAATAAAGTTTTGGAAATCATGGATAAAATATAATTCTACTATCGGCTACAACTTAAGTACTATATGACAGAAATAGTATTACCTATATTATTAAGAAAAAATAACATTAATACTTCCAATGTGATACCTAATAATTAGACATATAAAAATAACAGTGACCCTTGAATGAGAAAGTGGTAGCAATAACGGAAGTGCGTAAATTTCCAGTGAATTGGAAGTCATTGAGCTATTATTTTATTAGTGAAGGGGAGAATAATCCAACACACATTCACAATTTTTTGGCCACGAATGAAACTAATGAAGACACAAAAGTTAAAATCTTTTTGAATTTCGCAAGTCATTTCTTTCATCACTTTCACAAAGCTGTTAACCAACAGACTGAGATAAGTATTATATTATGTCAGCTTTAAAATCAGCGCTAGAAAAATGTAAAAGATACTGTTTCTTTGGTTAAGAAAACAAGAAAAAGCCTTTAGAAACCAAATTCTCCACAGAAAGTGATAATATAAAAAAATAATGCTCTAGTATTCGTTGATAAATGTCTGGAGTATCTTAGTAAATAGTTAGATTTTAATGAAAGCAATTGGCTATACAAAATCCAAAAATTAAATTCAAATCACAGGGTTTCATTTGATGACTGTGAGACTATATTAGAGGTTATAAATTTGCGAGAAAAAATGAATATCAAAGTGAACAAACTTTACTCTGAAATAACAATATTATACAAAATCCAGGTAAAAGTAAGAGAAGTATTTCATGAATAAAAAATGAGCTTTTTCTCGAAATTAACTTGACAACTGAAAGCGATAAAGCATATGACAATTTTACTGTAGACAAAAAAGAATTAAAGATGAGAGAAGTGCAAAAAATATAGCTTAAAAAAAATGAAACAGCAAAAACATACCTTTTATCATTTTCTACTCTTTCGTAAAATATTATATTTTTGAAGTGTAGCATATTTTTATAGGTTATTCTTTTTAAAAAATTCCTACCATCAACCGAAAAACTATTGGAAACCCTAGAGGCGAATGGTGCTAGTTCGCGAACGGTAGCGCTCAATTTAGTTCGCGAACGGTACCGCTCAGTTTAGTTCGCGAACGGTACCGCTCTCTATAGTTCGCGACCGGGAGCGCTCTGAATAGTTCGCGAACGGTACCGCTCTCTATTATAGTTCGCGACCGGGAGCGCTCTGTTAGTTCGCGAACGGTACCGCTCTCTTTAGCTCGCGACCGGGAGCGCTCTGTTTAGTTCGTGAACTAGGTCCTCCAAGACAGCTCGCTCGCTCGCTTTGCTAGTGCTACTGCACGCGCTCTCTTGTTTGTTATGGTAGTTGTGGTTATCGATGGTTGTCTTTTGATTGTTAATGGGATGAAAGTGTATTTTATTTTCACATTCCACGTTAAATTTCCGTTTGTGACTTCTGCAATAATTATTAATGTTGAACAATTTATTTTTCTTTTATTTTTATATCTGTGTCTTCAGTGAAATGTGTCCACAAGGAACTGTGTTTCCTTTTAGATAATATACTAAAACAAAAGTTGGTCTTCGGGAAAGGATCGAACGAACTAAGGAGCGAGAGATCTTGGAACTAGTTCGCGTAGTTCGCCTGTGGGAGCGCTCTTCCGAACTAGTTCGTTCGCGAACTACACAAGACTAGCATGGTCCTGTCGTATGAAAATCTCTTCCTAGGCTTTTTGGAGCAACAATTCCTGAACAATATCCACTCAAACTTCTTTTGTGATCCAGATTCCCAGATGATACTTTTATAATCTGAATCCACAGTGAGAAGCACCTATTAGACTACCTCATCTCCCTAAACAATAGCTACTCTATTCACTTTATCTGGACTTACACATCTCCTTTCTTTATGTTGACACCTCCTTACAGAAAGGTGGCAAACATATCTCTGTTCACATCAAACCTTAAAATCTACAACAGTATCCCTTCACTTCAACAGTTGTCAACCCTTCCATACCATACATTTATTTCCTTATAGCCTGGCCATCTTGTGGCAAACACATCTGTTGAAATAAAGAATTTCTCTCTAGACACATCCAATATCTATCACAAGCTCTCATTTCTTGCTGCTATCTCTGTGATTTAGTGCAAAAACAAATCTCTCATACTACCGTGCAACCTTCACACAACTACTCCAATCTAGTTCCTCTGAAAATTAGCCACAGTGCCACTTTAATCATCACCCAGTTCTCTTCAGGGCTTGAGTCCATTAGCTTACTTCTTTGTTGCAGGCATTACTGCCTACGATCATTCCCCAAAATAAATGCCATTCTTTACAGAATCCTGTCCACTACCCCATGTATTTGCTTCAGTACAATCCTATCTCAAGAATGATTCACATTGTAATTCTTTCCAAGCAACACATGGGTCATTCCCGTGCAACAGACCCTGCTGCAAAATGTGCAGCATGCACCCAGCTACTACCACCTACAACCAAAAGGGAAGCTTTTAACAACATTGTACTTGACACATGCACCACCTCTTGTATCAACTCACCTACTTCCACTGTACTATTTAATATATGGGTATCACCACTAACCTTCTTTCCAGCAAAATGAATGGTCAATGATGAACAGTTTATACTAGTTCCAGTTTCCCACAATTTGAACAACTGATACAACTGTTTACAATGAGTACTATCAAAGTCTTCCCTGGAACCATAACTCTTCAGGTGGAAAATGGCTTCTACAGATCCTTGTTACCAGATTTCCTACTGGCCTCAATCACTAATAAAACCCTTCCAGTATACCCAGCACCTAATATTATTATTATTAATTCTTATACATATATTTAATAAATTTAATGTTTTCTGTTATAATTTATATTCTTGTATGGTAATTACTTTGGTGATATCCTCCCAGTTCCTACAATAATCTTTCTCCAGAATTATTGATTCATTATTTTCTCACCACCCTCCACTACCATTCTGGCTTTACCATTTGGGTTCCTCGTTCACTCAGCAGGGGTCATTGTGATCACATCTGACCTCCTCACTAAGTGTCTCATCTACTTGCAAGAATAAGGTTCAATACCAAAATATTGTGTTACATGTGTTTTAGCCCAGTAATGGGATAGTTTTCACTTGCATTATATCATGTAGAAGATTTTTTTTATTATCTTGTATATAATAGTGAGAGTATGCAGAAACCAAGTTTTCGATCTCCACACCCTCGGCACAATTTTCTGTAGCCAAAAAACATCAAAATTTTGGTACTTTTTTCAGTTTTTTATTTGTAACTCCTTCCTGATGAGTCCTAGCAAGAACTACTCTATTTCCAATTCGAAAGAGGACAAAATTTCCTACAACTTTCGTAGTACAAACTTTTTTCTAAACTCAAAACTTAGCTAGCTACAGTTCTTCAAAAATTACCCAAATTTCACACTTTTCCTAAAAGTTGGGTTTTACCTACTTTGCTGCTCAAAATGAACTGCAATCCCTGTATATATAACTGATATATATGTATTTCTGTATAACAGTGTATATATGTGTACTATACTTTGATTACTGATGGTCAATTCAATAATCATATAGCATTGTTGGCTGGGAAATCTCCAAGGATTGTTCGGCCACCAGGTGATAGTGTTTTCGATACGCCTCGTAATGGGCTCCTTTGTGATTATCTAAACTGACCCAGTAATAGTACCGGATGTAGGGAACCTACAGCTTAACATGGAATCCAAACCACAGAATCGTTCTGGCTTACTTCATATTACACAACAAGCTGTGGCAGAGGTGAAGGTCGGGTCAATGACCTTTGAAAATCGCTGCTGAGGCCAGGATTTCGATCTCCAGTCAGACACCTTAACCATTGAGCTGCCAGATCGCTCTATTACTGATGATAATAGAGCGAAAATTAATGCTTATTGTTATGGTGCAAATTTATTAAGTCATAATAAATTCGCAATAAGTTAAAAAATGGTCATTTTGGATTGTCCCGGCTTATCAATGAATTGTGTTTCATTCATCTACTGCATCAGGTACAGCTTCCTCAAGGTCTAAGAACTTTTCCTCCCCTTCATCTAATTCATTTCAGGAACATTTTCATGAGACAGGCTAGAGCAATTTTTGCAAGCAGCTGAACAGTGCAGTCCTGATTAGCGACAGCTGCATGGTGGACTACATGGTTTCTTGTAGGAACATGATACTAACTTCGGAGTAAACTCAGGTGCAGCATCTTATGGCTTTACACCTCGTCGAGGCATAAGAGGCACGATGGGACTGGGGAGAAGGAACAGTAAGGATTTTGGCCATCACCATTTGAAGGAAGCATCCCAGCATTTGGCTGGAATGATTTGGGGAAACCATGGAAAACACAAATCTGAATGCCCGAACCGGTGTCCTCCTGAATGTGTTTTATTATTGTAACTGGAATATGACTGAGCCTTTCCTTCATCCCATTGCAGTGAGTATGTTTCCCGACCCAATCATCCTTTACTTGGTGGTATGTGCATATTGAGTGAAACGTTGCCGCATCTGATTTTGGTGGAAACCGTGCCAGCCTAAATGCATTTTTTGGGTAGATTTCTTAAAAATTTCATATCTGAGCCTTCCAATGCTCCACAAGCAATTTTTCTGTACCGTTCCAAGATTAGCTGTTCTCCTGTGTATTCTCCAGATGCTAATCTCTGGAGGCTAGGAGTTCTGAAAAGTTAGCATGCATGTTACTTTCCTTTCAGATGTGAATGGTATTGAATGAGGCAGCAGAATTTTTCTTTCCCATAGCTGATATATGCTGATATTGTATCACATCCTGCAAATGCATGGATGAAGAGGATTTGTGTAGGTTCAAACTTGTGTTACCAAGGCCCATTAGCAGAGCGAGAAGCCCAATCTACCCACTTAGAACCATCATACTGTCGGATTTTGCTGCTTGGGAAACAACTGTGTCAACAATCAATCCAGCTGCATCTTCTTTTGTCTGTTTAGCTTAGAAGTCTCCTTTTCCAGTTTTTGCATTAGTATCAACATTACACGTTTCTTGCTACTCTCATTTGTTTCCTAACTGAAAATTATGTCTGCTGAAGTATTTGATGTTTTCAAACTACAAAACATCTCAGATTACTTTATTCCTCTCTGTGCAGCATCACTTTGGTATCCGTTAAATATAACTGTGATGTTGGATCTATAGTGCATTCTCAATTAGGCTTCATATTTTCCACAGAAGCTGCCGAGGTCTTCACTACGATGCTACATAACCTTATGCAGGAGGCATCCTCCATCCACAACAAAACTTTTTATGTTGGATGTTGCATCTTGAAGAAATTTAAATGCTTCATATGGAGACAATTTTGTTCCCTTGAAGTATGGAACCAATTAAAATGGAAAACATTGCTTTAATCCATTAAAACGTAAAAGAAATGGATTTATGACTAATTTCTGACTTATTATGACTTAATTTTGACTGCATAAATAAACTTTGTGCCATAACATTATGTTTTCAATTTTGCAAATCCGTTTTTCAACTGGTTCAAATACCATCATGTAATAGAACAGACTGGTAGCCCAGTAGGTAAGGTATCTCACTGGAGAACGAAATCCCAGTCTCAGCAGTGATTTTCAAAGGCCATTGACCCAACCTTCATCTCTGCCACAGCTTGCTGAATAATATGAAGCAAGCCAGAATGATTCTGTGGTTTGGCTTCAACCTTAAGCTGTAGGTTCCCTATATCCGGTACTATTACTTGGTCAGGTTAGAGAACCAGAAACTGCGCTGCGTATCGAAAACACTGTCACCTGGCGGCCGAATAATCCTAAGGGATCTCCCGGCCAACAATCCTATATTATTATTGAATTGACCATCAGTAATCAAAGTGTAGTACATATATATGTGTACTGTGTCATACAGAAATACGTATATATCAGTTATATATACAGGGGTTTCAGGTCATTTTGAGCGGCTAAGTAGGTAAAAACCCGACTTTTAGGAAAAGTGTGAAATTTGGCCGATTTTCAAAGAACTGCAGCTTGCTTAGTTTTGAGCTTAGAAAAAAAGTTTGTACAACGAAAGTTGTAGGAAATTTTGTCCTCTTTCATATTGTAAATAGAGTGTTTCCTGCTAGGACTCATGAGGAATGAGTTATAGATGAAAAGCTGAAAAAGTACTAAAATTTTATGTTTTTTGGCTACAGAAAATTGTGCCGAGGGTGTTGGAAGTTGAAAACTTTGTTTCTACATACTCTCACCAATATATACAAGATTAAAAAAAATCTTCTACGTGATATAATGTTTGTGAGACCCCCTTTTTAAGACCCGTTACTGGAGTGTTTGTTGATTCCAACCATCCTCATGTATAGTAAATTTTGGGTTGAATTTCCCTATCCATCCTTAGTTTCAACATATATATTCACTTTGAGGATAGCAATAATCATCATATTAAGCTTAAACATATTTCATGCCAGATGTATCTTCAATGGCAATAATCACAAAGGAATCGTCGGAAAGTTGATATGTATTCCATATTTCATTTCTCTGTGGCCTAACCATTTCCTTTGAAACGCAAATAAAAACAGAAGACTTGCATCCAAAGTTTCAATGGTAGAATAGGAGATGGCTGGGGAGTCATTTCAAATGTGAAAAACGTAGTTTGGACTGTTGTTTTTGAAATGATAGTAACATCATCTGTTCATTTAATAGAGCTACAAACTAAATCAGCAAGTACTACTTACAACTTATATTTACTTATAACAAAACTAACCTATCGTTTCTTCTTTTTCTCCATAACTGTAAGGTTGGTAGGTACTTTTGCTTGAAAATTTTTTAACTGTGGTGGTTTCTCCTTGCCTTCCACAGTGAGGGAAGTATGTAGATGTCTGTGTTGTGTGTATTTTCCATGTAATGTATTGTGAATCAATGAATGAAGGATGGATGGATGGAAGAGGGCAAAGGTTAAAACCTGGTGCTGGCTTATTCAAAGTTGCTCTTCATGGGATCTGCAAAGCTTAATGCCCCATCCAATGGACAAATCACCATCACCCCATATGTATTGTGGATAGGTTTGGGATTTAACCAAGGTCTTTGGTGTACAATCTGATGATCAGGAACTGCGCACCTCCAGCTCTCCTCATGTCAGCCGAGTCATAATCATAAACATTTCTTCCACCACCAGCATGTGAAACAGCAAATCCTGTTTCAGTCACTAGGCACCATCATGGTATCACACTTAACTGAGTCTATATGTTGTGTAACTTATTATTTATAAAATTAATTTCACCTAGTTACGATCGTTACCATAAATCTACAGTTGCACTACATTAATGTTGCTTATAGTATTACTGCAATATCCATACAATAGGTTAAAAAAAAGTAGTGAAAAAATTGATAGAATTCTGTTACTTCTATTAAAGTTTAATACCTGTTATTTTTTAAACAAAAATAGATACTTACTAGTGTGGCTGCATGTGTTTAACTTCCAAGTGCCACTGGACAGGGGAATACAACAGGCCTAGATTCAAATTCCAGACTACACATGCTAACTGTCCTGATTGCAGTTTATAGTCAATTTTCTGCTATCACCTAGGCAAATGCTGGGATGTGGTCCCCAAAATCCTCTTCATAAACTACACATCCAACAAACAGAGACATACTTATCACACGGAACAGAAATTACATGTTCCACAGACAGATGGAAACAATCTGCTCCCCTATGACAGGCCAAGCAAGCCAGTAGTAGATGAAACCTTCATTTCAAATTAAGCACTGCCTCAGAAGAGGTTGTACCGGAAGATCTGCAAAAGTGGAAACATTCAAAAAATGATGAGGAACTAAAATTACAATAGATGAACAAAAGCAGAATAACTCCAGTGAAAATAAACATGTTAAAAAAAAAAAAAAAATTAAACACTGACCTGGAATTGAGATCTTTTTGAAACTGCATAAATGGACCAGTCTGCTTTATTGGCATGAAGCGTGTACTTCAGAAATAGCAGATACAAATAAAATTTAAGTGTTTGTAATGCAGTGTACAGAAAGATGAATTTTGGAAAGAAGAGAAAGGTTAGGATGGTTAATCCCCATTTTTAGACTTGCAGAATCAGATGATTTATTAGAAAAGGGAACTGTTGAAGCATAGAATTGTAGTGGAAGAATAGATTAGAATATGAAGCAGATAATTGTAATCCTGTACATTTGCATTTACTAATGGACAATATTACAGTTCCTTAACAATTAAGTATTTTCAGTCAAATAATGGATACTCCTGGTTTATTATATATAGCAATACAAGCAGTAATAATTAGACATATTTGAGTCATTTTGACAAAAAAAAAAAAAAAAACAGATAAAACATGTGATCCACTACAGTTGATTTGACTTTGGCATCTGCATCCCTGGATTTATTAACTAATTACATCTTTAGATGCTAATCAACTTTGCTCATAATTCAAAAGTTCACTACATAATCTGGCCGATGAATTTTGATTATTTTGTAAAGGTATTTCGCAGTTTGCCTGAGGGAAGTCATAATCACTATTTCCACCAATGAGGTTGCATGCAATCATTGTATTTTGGTTTTCCTTGATTTCAACACAAAGCATGGTTTAGTTTCATAAAGCAACTGGCTTTACCTTTGCTGTGGGATAATAGCACTGTTTTGATGGCATCAAGTCATGTAGCATGTTGATATAACAAAGTATCTGATTAAATAAGGACAGGAAAAGAGGTCTGTTAATTTCCACAGAAGTGGGATGAAAGCATGTTGGAGAATGTTTTCTAGTAGATTTTGCCATTCCAAAGTTTCTCAAGGTTTGTTTGAATGAAAGCTATTGTGGTTTCCTGATACAGGTAATGGCTGATTAAAAATGTGTGTTACAATAATCTTAATTAAACCGCTGGTTATAGGGATGGTGAATAAATCCATTGACTGTAAGTATAAATTTTGTAGGAAATAAAATTATCATTTGTATACAATAATGGATATGAAACTTATTAGGCTTATTCCTTTCTCCAGCTTCAATGGAAAGGAGTATTACACATAATAAATGAAAAGTAAAAGATTTATTAAATGGTAACTATTCCTCCAAACTACTTATGCCATCAAAGAATCAGACTGTGTAGCATATATATATTTGTGAGCTGACCACTTAAACTGGTTTTGGGGTGGAAAGTTCCCTTACCTGGTAAATACTAATTTATGCTGGATTAAAATATTTTAATTGAGATTATTACAGAAAAGGTTGAAATTAGTACTATTTCTGCTTACTAGAAAAGATAAGTGCACTCTCCTTTGGCAATATTCCTACACACCCATTTTTCCCCCTTTCCTGATTGCATCTACTTTTGTCCGCTATAAATTTCAACTTTAAATTCTTTCAACGTTTTTGGTAAATTACTCATCATTTTTCTTGCTAACTTATTCCACTTCCTGATTCCCCTACCTATGAAAGAAAATCTTCCCTCACCCTTGTTCGTGAAATCAAGTGTGCCAGCTTTTGGTCATAGTCATCTTTTCCTTACATGCATTATTTTAAATTCTTACACCAATATCTTTTCACACCTCATCACTAATATATGTATTGTACAATCCCATGACTCTCTTCATCCTTCTCTTTTCTTCCAATGAATCCCATTCCAGCACTGTTTACATATTTTCAGAGACAAATCTAGCAGCTCGAGGACACTCTCCAGTTCCTTTATTTAATACCCAAAATGTGGGTCTCATTCTACACCACCTTATTCAAGCAATTGTCTGACCAAAGTTTTGTAACCCAGTTCCTTTGCTTCTTTGGTACATCCCTCAATACCACCTCCAAGTCCAGGATTTTGAAATCTTTTCCTACTACTTGTCAAATGTGTCCTGTCCAGTTCAGTTTGTTATCAAATGTTATGACAAGATATTTACATTTTAAATCTACAACAAGCAATTCTTTCTCCGCCTTATAATCAACAATTAGTTTCTTATCTGTGTACCTAATAAGCTGACTCTTTTTTTTGAATATACCTTCATCCCATGTTTACCAACCCAGCTAGATATACTGTCTGGATCACCAGCTTTTGTCATCTGCAAACAATGTAACTTCTGATAGTAAACCATCAACACAATCATTTATTAGAATAATTAATAACAATGGTCCAAATAAGCTACCTGTGATACTCCCACTTCCACTTTTGATACTGCATTTCCTACCTAACTTTTAAGAATTCTTCTACCCAACAAATCACTTTCGCATCCACTCCAATAGCTTTTATCTTATTTATCACCATTTTATGGCTGACTCTCTCAAAAGCTTTTGAAAGATCTAGTACTACACTATCCATTTGGCCTCCCTTTTCCAGTTCATTCAAAATATTTCACGTATATCCTACTAACAGAGATTCTCATGAATATCCTTGCCTAAAGCCATGTTGCAAATTTCACAACCATTTACACTCCACATATATATTTGATGTGGTTGGGTTTCAATCACTTCATAAATTTATCTTCCACTGATGTTAAACTGTTCGGCCTATAATTTTCAATTCTATTTTCACCCCTCCTTTATGTACCGGTACTACTGTTGCACATTTCCACTCCTCTGGTAAGCAGCAAGTATCCAGACTCAATTTAAATAACATTTAAAGATAAGGTGCAACATCAAATTCTGGTATCTTCAATAAATCTGTAATAATATCTACACCAACTCTTATATGTTTTTTTAAACTTTCTTAGTTTCTTCATGATATCCTCAGGATGAATTTCAAAATTTTAGTATGCTCATTTCTAATTGTGTGGTTAAATCCATTCTCCATTTTGCACCCTCCTATTTCTGAATCATTGGCAATAATGATCTCAATAAACCAGTTACTTAAAATCTCTGCCTTTTTTAAATTCTCAGGAACTTCTTATCCGTCCTTATCTATAATTGTCTCAACACCCTCCCTTCTCCTCAGTTTTCTAACATAGCCATAGAAATTTCTAGATGCATCAGTCAGCGGTCCCCCTGCACTGATAATACTGTTCATAAACCCATCTTTAGCTACCTTCTTTGGTATTATCAGTTGCTTGTTTAATTGCTTCAAATATTCCTTACTACCCTGCTGTCTCTTAACTCTGTTATGTTATTTTCTTACCAAACTCTTTAACCTTCTCACCTCCCTATTACAGTGCATAGGTTCTGCACTTCTCTTTATATTCTGTTTTGGAATAAATATTTCTTCATCCTTTCTTATTATCTCCCTGAACTCTTCCCACCTTGACTGTACTGTACTTGTGCCTTCATTCCATTTGCTGAAACTGAAATATCTCTTTAAGTTTGAAATCTTTGCCTTTTTTATAACTGTACCTATTTCCCCCTTCAATTTTCGCCATTGGTTTACTGAATCCTCTAACGTCCATCACAGCTGCTTCGTGTTCACTTATTCCTTTAGTTACTTGACACCACACAAGGTTATAATCATGCTGTATTAGGAAGTTATCCTACATGTTTTGTCCCCTAGTGTTCTGCTGTACCACCTGTGTAATCCCTCCTTCACTTATTAAAAAACTAGCTGTTACCCGCGACTTTGTATGCGTGGACTTAGAATTTGATTGCTAAAATTGGATATATGAAGCTGAAACAATACCGAGTTGCCATAATATGATGGGAACACCATCGATATACCATTCTACTGTTGGCCCTGTCTCATGACTAAAACTGTTATTCATACTGGAAAAAAGTATCCTATTTCCTTCCTAAAGATACAAAGTATTTCCTTGTCATTGGTATCATTGGTATACACATATAATCATCAAAACGTAACAAAAAGACAGACTTACATTCACATATATAACATTATTAGTTTAGATCACACACAAACTGCCTGTGGAACCAGTATACTGTGAGTAAAGTACACGCTTAAGGCACTGTTCTACCGCCTACGATTTGCCATGCATTCCAGCCCTGAATTTATGGGACCTACAATTCAACATGGCATCCTTATTACAAAATCCCAGACTTAGCTCAACCTATGAAAATCAATTCTTAAAATTTTTTTCCCCACAGAGTTTGAACCCGAAGCCACACGGGAAATTTCTTATGAAGGAAACACTTTACTCACTGCGCTACCAGCCCTCTCAGTCATTAAGCCTTACAGAGACGTATACATATTATGAGTCTGTGTTTCACAGTTCAGTTAGTTTTCATAATTCAATGACAATTTGTATTATCATACAGAAAATACGTAGTCCATACTAATGTCAAATAACATCTCCTTGTCAAATTTCATCACAATCGGATTAGCCGTTTAGCCCAAGAAATGTAACAAACGGACAGAGTTACTATCACATTTATAATATTAGTATAGATTTGAAAATCTCTGTTGCCTTGTATTATTAATCTTATATCTTAACCAGTTTACCCCTGGTTAATTTTAATTCCCACCAATATTGACCATTCTATTCTCACTTCTGAACTCTGGGTATGAATTTAATTTCTCACTAAGAGTCTCATCCTTCATTAGTCATTCTTGCACTGTGATAGGCAGCCAACACCCTTATTTTTTCTTTGTAATTACTACAGAAATTTACCCCAAGTAACTAATGGTCATGCTTTATGATCACAAGTGAACTGTAGTAGTTTTTGTTGACCAATACGAAAACCCCTCTGCAGTATACTCTGTAACCATCGGGAAAAACCTCAATGTCTAGTATTTCTTCTTTTAACCAAGACTCTACCCCTATAATTAGTTGTGGTTTGTGTATCTCTGTTAAATTTGCAAATTGTATTACTTTATTATACTTATACAGTTCAGCCAGTAAGATGCTTATTATTGGCTGTGTGACATTTTCCACAATAACCTCCTCTTTCGCAGTTCTGCCTCAGTCTGTTATTGTTTCAGCAGCTTCATCTTTTTATTTAGCATTTGTGATTTTTTCCATTGTGGATCTACAATCAGTATCACTTTGATCATCTATTTCTATCCACTCATCAGCAGCACCTAACCTAAAAAAAGACACAATCCTGACCTCATCATCACTAGAAAGGGGCTCACAGCTTCATCTAACAACTGAGAAAGTACCCTGTTGTCCCTTCTATTTAGGTGTAGGGCATTGTAAGCACCTTAGAATTTTGGTAAATTCTAGTTTCTTAGCTTTGTCAGAGAACATTTCATTTCAAGTTAACTGCTGGTTAAGGCGCTAAAGTGATACTCCCACCCCAGTGTGGCTTAAGCCCCTTACAGCATGCCTAGTGAAACCTTGCAAATGGTGTTTATAGGCACAACACCTAAGACAGAACTAACGCCTTTTCCCACTAGCACCTTCATTTCCACATTTACCCACCTTACAGCATGGTTCAATTGTGGTCGATTATGGTGACTTAGGACCTGCATGAGCTCAATTCTGGTATGCTGTGCCTCCTTCACCACAATCCTCTCTATATTGTAACTCGAGTTTCTATCCATATTTTTCCCTGCACCTTCAACTATCACTACTGTATCATCCTTAGTGAAACTCATACAAAGTGAACCTATATCCTCTATTACCTTAACTAATGTTACACTAGGTTTTAAAAAACTTGTAACCTGGTAACATGTGCCTAACTGATCCTTAAGAAGAGGGCCTGCTCCTCTCCTATGGCTACTACCTAGCAATGGAACCCTTTTTTCCTATTCTTTCCATGCACTTTCCTATTCCAAAATGCCTGCTACATCTTACCTACTCTTACATGAGGCTATTCCCTTCCTGACTCTGGTAACAGGTCAAATCTATTTTTACCCATGATTTCTGAAGTGTCTGACTTCTTCAGCCTGCTAACCATATTTCTCCCAAGACCTGTTACCGACACCCAAACATCCTTCTCAACCATCTCTACTTTCTGCCTCTGTAGAACCACAGGCTTATTCTTTTATTTGAATAGTATTGTTTTGAGTTCTAAGGTGAATGTTATACTTACTTATTGGATAACAAGAACCATTTTATAATTTTTATAGTAGCAAGGAAAATTTGTCAGTTAAAACAGGAGCTTTAAGCTTATCTGTCAAAATAAACATAATGAAACTGAGCAGGTATAAGTAACATTCTTGGCAAAAATGAAATGAGGAACAGAAATGGGTGTATTTAATCAAGTCAAAGAACTCTCTGCATCCTCATGGATAATAAGAATTTTGTCAATTTTTGATGTAAAATTCTTAAGGTTTGATGTGATTTTTAGGTCTAAAGGTCACGATACATGTTCAAGTAAATTTGTCCAATTTGTCTTGTAAAATCTATTTGATCGTATATGGTTGAAGTTTGTCAGTCTGATGGATTGATGAAGTGTTAAACAGTTTTTTATTATTATTATTTTGTCTGAAAAGTAGTTTGAAGAATGAAGTTTTTGAAGTAAATTGGACCATGTGTGGACTTGTCAATCTGTAAACCACTAAGCCTACATACTGAATTAGGAACCTTCAACGATGCTGCTCAATCCTAACGAAGCATCTCTGTCTATATAACCATCAGCAACTGTTGTCGCTCAGTGCCCCCAGTAAATTACATGGACTTTAACCCATGTGAATCATGATTATTAGAGAGTAATCCTCTTTCAAATGTACTGAATCTGGTTTGGAAAGTAAAAAAACTCAAGTTTCAGGAACTGAGTATGGGGTTTCTCCCACTGTCCCCTATGAAGAGTCATTAACATATGCCCTCACTGAGCACCTTTGCTGAGTAGTAGTTTCAAAATAATATGAAAGATAGAGAAAAAAAAATCCTTTGTTTATTCCTATTTACACCTTTCCTGCAAAATAAATGTGATTTCTTCTAAACTTGAAGTAGTTTTTGTGTAAGGTTTCCACATTATCCCCAGGATTATTCTATTCAGAGATCTGGGGAATATATCGTTGTTGAATATTTCATATCCTCAATAGCTTCTATCTGTTGCCAAGAATTGCAAAGTTGTAGTTAAATGTTTATGTGGAGAATTAGGGGCTTCTCATGCCAGTGTCCTGCTCCTGCACTCTGGGGAGAGTGATAGTAATTGCAGATTACTGTCTTCATCCAGCTTCATATAGTTATGCCAAAGTCAATGCCTATATCTTATTTCCTCTAGCAGATTTACATGGTTATACTGTCCTCTTTTCAGTAACCGCTGTTTGCACCAAGTCAATACTTATTTCTTTTTCAATAATTTTTTTAACGTGCAATATAAATACATCATAGCTTCAAAATCCATGATGAGCACTTCACTACAGTCAACATACGATATCTTGACACTGACTGGTTTGTCACTCCTACTTGAACATGAGTACTCATCTCTGAGTAAAACTTGCATCACAAATTTATTTTATTATTAATGGGGTATAAAGGGAAGCAGTGACTAAGATTGTTGGTTTTGGCTGAAAAATCTTCCCTTTCCATGATATGCATGAAGTCATTAAATCACTATATTACAGGGTTTTTTTTATTGTCAGACTAAAATTTCTGATTATTTTAAACATCTTTGATTTTTTGTATAAATAATCATTAGTCTACAAAATATAGTAGTAGGCAGTTATAAACTGATTCACAGATTGATAGTTTGAAAGTATGTTGTCTAAAAATTACTGAATTCATTTAACTACATAACTGAAATTTTTACCAATACTGATAATTTTATGAACAGAAAGGATCAACATAAATTATGTTCCCTATTTCCAATTCCTAATGCATTTTGGCACTAGAAACATGAGATTACAGTTGTACAAGAGCAAATATAATGGATAAAATCATTCCATCTAGGTGACTACAAGTAACTGATAGGAAATACTGTTTTTAAAATTCAATCTATAGTCTGTGTATGTATCACAGTATTATAAATGGGACTGCCATTTTTAGTCATAACATTCTCTTTTTTAACTAGTAAGATAATTAAAAATATTTCCTTCAGATCTTCTGATGGCTGTACTTGTGGAGCTTACTCATCTTAGTATTATGGAGTTTTGGGTGATGCAAGATTTATTTTAAGTTATATATTTATAAATTTGTTGTAATTAGTTGCTTGGTTAACTTCTATGAAATTTCTATTTAAAAGTGTAAGAGACAGTTCTGTACGGAAGTGAATCCCATAGATGTTTACATATAACTTTACAGCCCTTATCTCTCTTTTCATACTGGAAATTCCATGCCATTATGAATTTGCTTTTTACTTCATTTCTTACTGAGCAAGTTACTTACAAAGAAGTACCACATTTTATCTATTCTTTGATTCATTATTTTGTTCAAAAATATAATTTGAAAGTTATTGTGAAAAAATTGAACACTTTTGCTGGGATCTAACAAAATAGGATTACTATAACTTGAATTTGAAAATCAGTAGTGTTTCATTGTGAAAATTGTGCTCAAATAACCAAAGTGAACTTATTTGTAACAATTAATAGCAGATTCAGAGTTAACATTTAGAATTATACTCAGAGAAAGAAGATAGATTTTAAATGTAAAATTAATAAAATATTTTTACATGGATATACAAATCATGTATTAATTGCTCAAAGAAGAATAATTTATATTAAACATTCTGTTTAATTTACTATCTGAAATTTTTCTGACTGAAACATTAAAAATTGTAGCTCATTACAACCAACAATTGACCTTATTTATACAGTCCCATCATATCCATATTATACACTGTTGTGTCTTAAGAAGTGTCAGAATAATGCATAATCAAAAGAATACTCAGGAGGAGTACTGAGTCCATGATTCTCTGGTGTAGGGTGGTAAGAGTATGTCTGTAGACAAGGGCATGTTATGTGTAGAATATTGTGCATGAGAATGATTAAAAGAAGATTTTAGTACCTGGTTTTGTTACTTGGCTTGTAAAAAGGGATGGGAGACCGCTCCATCTGATGGACAAATCAGCACTGCCACATGTCCACACTTGATATACACTGCAGGGAGATTTGAGATTTAATCCAGTCTGGTGATTACTGACTTTGTACCTCCAGTTGTTCTCTGTTTTTCAAGATTGGAACAAATACTTTCCACCACTTGACCTCAAGCAGAATACTGCACTTTAGTGACATCAGTCACAAGGAAATTGGCATATTATGCTTAGTTAAATGTTTAAAATTACTAAACATGGTTGAAAATAAGGAAGGATAGGAAAAATAATCTGTCATTTGTCTCAGATGAAAGCAAAAAGGTCAGGATGAACACAAAGGTATTTTACAATATTTGTTAAAAAGGCATGTGTGTATTTTTGTATTTGTCTTGGCCCTGTGGTAAGTGACATGTTAGTTTCTCCTTCCTTCCTTATTTTCATTACCTAACAATGGTTTAACTGTCATTATTAATAAATGTTACTGAAGAAAGTTGAGCGCAAGATCTAATAGTATTCTTGAATTATATTCTGTTCAATCACACTGGCTGGGCTTTTGGGTTTTAGCACAGGCGCTCAGAATTATAGTAATATGAAAGATGATTTAACATCTTACCTTTAGTGCTGTATACCATTAAAAAGGAACTCCTAGTTCCTTTTTTTAATGACACATTTCACTCTTCTTTTTTGTTTGAGTTCATTTATCGTCAATATGTTGGTTATGAAATAATATTAAAACTAATGCATGGTAGTAATTGTTGCCATCCATTTAAATACTGTGTAAGTTTTGTACAATTTTAATTTGTGTTATTTCACTTGTGTAACATATTGAATTAGCAGTGGAGAATGGGCATAAAACCTGCATTTGTCTAGATAATTGTCAAAAAAAAACTGCTACTAGTGCCCCTTCACAGCATGTCAGTGCTTTAAAATGTTTGCTTTTAATCTAAATATATTATTATGTCATTTTATCTTTTTTATTTCATAAAAAGATTAAATAATATAAATGCTTATTCTATATATCTTTAGTTATATAATATAAGTTATTTATTGACAAATCATATTTCATCAACTTGCTGGCTCTGATATCCTTTAGAAGATGAAAACATTTGGTCACCTTGTGATTTTCTGTTTCATAAACAGTGTTATAATATACATACCTAATAAATACATATTTTCAAGAGACAAAGATGCCATAAAGCAGATATATTAAACATGTGGATATGAGAATAACCTTCGCTTACCAAAGCTGAAGGTTGCTGTGGCATTGAAATACGTGGTGTGTTGAAATTTTTGGGCTATATTCTTTCTTCAACAATAGAATAAGACAGCTACATGATAGAAGCTGGCACATACAGACTGTTAGCCGACAGCTCATGGTGAGAAGATTGACTGGAAGTTGAATGGTGTAAATTCAAAAAAATTGTGAAGTATATGATGGGAAACAAATCACAGACATGCAAAAGAAGTTGGCAGAAAATACTAACCAGTAACATTTTATTCAGCCGTCATGCACCTATCTCAATCTATTGTGAGAAGGGATTTAACCCGAAAATTTAAATGGTGTATGCATTTATACACATTTCGAAGCTGTGGCAATCTTTAACTTTGGTAAGCATTGGTTATTATCCTGTCCAAATGTCTAAATTATCCAATTTATAGTACTTTGTTTCTTAATATATATATAACATTTTGATAGGAGAAAAACCACTGCTTACCATAGAAGAGGACATGGAAAAAAACACTTACACACATAAAGCCTATAGCCCTTCTTCAGTAGAAGAGTGAAATGGCTGCATGCTGGGGCTGGCAGCCAACTGAGTTAGCCAATAAGACCAGTAGGCCAGTGAGTTACAAGATGCTGCTTTTGTCCGAGAGGACTATGATGGCGCGGACCGCAAAACGTGTTGAAATTGATGGTGCCATGGGTGGTGGCATGATAAGATACAGGGTGGTCAAGGTTCTGAGTGAATACCGACTATCTGTGTCCATTCATTCTAATGGCCAGTGGATTCATTGTCAGACTAATGTAGGAAGCTGGGCAATGGTTACAGGTTAGTTGATATATAAGGTGGGAGGATACACACGTGGCAAGTCCTGTGATGGTAGCTTTCCCCAGTCACAGGGTTTGTAAAAGTAGTGGAAGGCGGGTCCATGCTACATAATTTGCAGTAGGACCTGTTGCAAGGAGACGAACCTTGAGGATGTCTTGCAGGCTGGGGGGCCCCATGTTTATGGACCAAGCAAGAGTTGGTCAAGGTTTGGAGGTCTGCTAAAGCAGGTTCTGGGTGGGTGAGGGAGGATTTTTGGAAGGAGGTTTCCCATCTCAGGGCAGCTTCGAAGGAAGTCGTAACTTTGTCGCAGGTCTTGATTGACAGATTTCAAACCCGGAAAGTTATATACAGGGTGGTCCCGAATTCATGGTACAAACTTTAATGGTAGGTACAGGACATTGTAACAAATGATTTATAGTATAGGACTGTATGGTCGCAAGTGGCGAGGTGTGGCGTAAACAGGGGAAATAACAGCCGAAAGGAAAAAACAAAGCTTTTACTGAAAGCGTTGTTGACAAGTGTGATGTTTACATTAAGTGTTCAAAATTGCGTCCACCAGTAGCGATACATGCTTGACAGCATTGGTGGAGTGATTGGCGTACACGTTCAAAAATGCCTGGTATTTCACGCACACATGCAGCAGCTACAGATATGCGAGCAACGAGATCCTCATCTGAGTCAACTGGAATCTCATAAACAAGATGATTTAGATGTCCCCATAAAAAGTAATCGATGCTCGATAAATCGGGAGATCGGGGTGGCCAAGGCTCTACCGGCAATGCTACCAACCGATCACTCCATTTCTCTTTCCTTTTATTTCCCCCCATTGTGCCTCACCGCGTCACTTGCGACTATACATTCCTATACAATAAATCATTGTTACAATGTCCTGTACCTACCATTCAAGTTTGTACCATGAATTCGAGACCACCCTATGGAAGGAAAGATAAATTATACCCAACACTCATGAAAGTTGAAGTCAGGATGGTGTTAGCAACAAAAAATAATACACAAACACAAAAAATGCAGTAGTTCAGAACTTAGAAACATGTGGCTGAGCTCACACAAGCGCTCACAGTCAACTCGACCACACTCAGGATGGAACAGGGGTGGGTGGTAACAATGATAATACAAACAAAAATATTAATTGAAAGAAAGAAAACAACAAAAAGGGACATTTAAAGGAGGAGAAATGATGGCAATTAAAAAAATGAAATAAGTTCTATGAGCAGGAATTGCATTAAGGTAGTGAAACTAAACGACTTAGCAGATTTAACCTTCTGATTCACAAACAATGTTTTTAGTCTCTTTGCCTAAGCTTACTGCCATGACTGTAATTACTCAGAAGTATTTTTATAAAAATTCTTATAATGTTCTACAGTTATCTGCTTGATTCTCAAAGAAAATGATTTATTGCATGTTTTGTAGTTCAAATTTGTTCTTAATGTAAACAGTGCATTAAAATGCATTTTCAAATTATATTCACTTCAAAATATTTATGTTGAACGCCTTCATGTTTTAATTCCTACTTTAGCAAAAAGAAAGCAGAGAAAATAGCTTTAATCTACTGACCATTAACAAATGTTTACTACATTTTCTACCTCCACTACAAAAGTAGGACGAGTTATGGTAGAGTAAGCTGATGATACCAACAAAAAATATGTATTTCCATTTGTATTAAAAGGTAAATTATGTTTTAAAACATGAAAAAATGTGACCATATTTGTCAAACTAATTAAGATTCAGGTATTTAGAGGAGTCATCTGCAATAGAAACAGCAGTAGCCTAGTTTATGGCAAGAAAGTAGGAATTTACAAAAATTATGCAGTAGTAGAGACATCTGAATTTATTTTGTTTCTTAGTACCTTCTACCCATGTTCATTTTTTAACACAGTAAAAATTTACTAATTTTATTTTACTTTTTTATTTCATTTTTCTTGTGCTTTGTAATCCTTCCTCCAGATTTTAAACATGGCAAGTAATAAAAGAAATAATTGTTAATATTGCTGGTCAGTACTATTGTATTCTTAATTGCTAAAACATAACGATAATTTCATAGGGAAAAGTTATAATTTTAAGAATTTACCGATTGTAATCATTGTCAGTATTGAAAAAAGGAAAATATTTATATCAGGTAGTACCTACAGATTTTCTTTAGTATTTTGAACAGTGCCTATCTTATCAGTTACTCATTACATCTTATGTAAATCATTATATTTAGTTACAAGATCATAAATTTTAATTAGACAAAGGTAGAATGAGAAACAGCCTTCAGTCAAAGGCTGTTTCTCATTCTACCTTTGTCTGATTAATACAGACACGTCAATATAGAGAGTTATGGATAAAATTAAATTAAATTGTAATTTATTTGTTCTTAAAGTTTAACTGGTACTTAGAAATTATGCAATGTAGAGATCAAAATTATTGTTCATATGTATAATTATAGAAGTGCCTTATATTGTACCTTTTATATGAATAAATAAATATAGCAAGTTTCTACAGTATTGTTCTTAACTCTAACTGTGATGGAAAATCTCTCTTACCATAATAACACTGTCCACATCATAAATGTTTTTGGGATTGTATTTTTATAATTTGTAAGATTGTTTTAAAATACAGAGTTAATTTGTTTCTTACTTTCTGATAGTTAGTTTTCAGTCTTTCGATAGTGGCAGTGTACAATTAGTTGTGTGTTCTTTTATTGACACCCTGACCTTGACAAGAAATTTGGATAAGTTTTTGAAGTAGCAATTTATCGTATCTTAACTGTCTAGGAGACATTACAGGTAGATCTGTGATTCAATGAAGTCTATGTCTTTTAGAGTTTCCAACCCCAATCACTCATCTGACTTGACACCACACATATGCCACTGCATCCACATATCAAGCTTCATCTTAAATATCCCAGTCAGGATAAATAGCACCAGGCAGACAGTGTAAACCTAAAACCTATATTATTCCATGCAAATATCCACAGTTTAAATTATCTCAATAACTGCTTCACAAACAAGGTCGTCATAATCAGACTTTGGAACTTACATCAGGCTTTCTGTGTGCCCTATTTACATTATCATATGATTAGGGAGTCATCTGAAATATTGGGTGTTTGTGATTTTTTCCCCCCTTATCATAGTTGTCCAAGTTTCATTTTTGGTAAGTAAGGGTTTTACTCTCTCTATCATTATTTGACTACATGTATGGCATACAACTATATACCTTCTCAAATACTTGTGCTGAAATTAGATATGTGCTTAGACAATTTTCATACAGAAGCAGCAGCAACAATAGTAGCATCAGTTGTGTAAAGAACATTCAGGTCACTAGACTTGATTCTCATGAAAATTAGAAGAGAACACCCTTCTAAAAAAGCTGGTAAGTGATTTTTCCTGTCACCACAATCAAGCACTAATGTCGCAGACTACATAATTAAGTCTTCTGCGCCAAGTAATATAAGTGCAGGTATGGAACAATGTCTATTTCAAGAAATGCAGTTAACAATTTTAAAATTTGTTCCATTTCCATCTGAAGTGGCTCAGAGTTTTTTACTCTAAGCGTATTGCCTAGCAGTAAATTTATAGCTTAACCCGAGGGTATAAGCTGTGTACAAAAAGAAACCGAATGTCTGCTGTAATTGCTTTATTGCTCATCATACTAACTTTTACACACTGTCCCCTTGAAAGTACTGTCCTTCACTAACAATACACCATTGCCATCATTTTTTCAAGTTTTGGAATGCTTCCTGGAATGCAATTTCTCCAATGGCGCGCAGTTCTCTCACCACATTGTCTTGAGTTTCTTCTGTGGTCTGGAAACGACGTCCTTTCAAAGTGTTTTTCAGTTCTGGGAAGAGAAAAAAGTCTGCCTGAACCAAGTCTGGAGAATAGGGTGGCTGAGGCACAGTGGGAGTGCGATGTTTTGCCAGATAATTCGTGACAAACAACGATGCGTGAGCGGGTGCGTTGTCATGGTGCAACATCCACAACTGATTCTCCCACAGTTCAGGCCTTTTCCTACGCACAGCATTTCTCAATTGTGTCAGAATTTTCTGGTAGACTTCCTTGTTAACCGCTTGACCACGTGGTACAAATCAATCCAAAAACACGACCATCATCACCTTGATGTTCGACCTACTCATCGGCGCTTTCTTTGGTCGAGGAGATCCTTTCTGCACCCATTCTGTAGACTGCCTCTTCGTTTCCACATCGTACCCATAAATCCATGTTTCATCACCTGTAATGATGTTCTTGAGGAAGTTTTCGTCCTCATTTGCTTTTTCAAGCAACTCCTTAGAGATCCTAGCTCGATTCTCCTTCTGCTTGTCCGTCAACAAGCGCGGCACCAGTTTTGCACTGACATGATGCATTCCAAGTTTTTCTCTCAGCCTATACTTATGCCAACTTCTTCATCAACCTCACGGACAGTCAAACGGTGATTTTCATGAATCACAGTGCGAACCCTCTCAACATGATGGTCGTCTGTTGATGTGGAGGGTCGACCAGATTTTGGATCATCGGTAACCGAAATCCTGCCCTCCTTAAAGCGCTTAAACCATTCATAGCACTGTGTTCAGCTCATGAAGTCATCCCTGTATGCTTGTTTAAGCATTTGAAGTGTCTCGGTAAAAGTTTTTCCAAGTTTAACACAAAATTTCACACAGACGCGTTGCTCCTCCAATTCCTTCATTCTCGCTTTCTCACAAATCCGACGAGCACTCTGCGCATGATCTCACTCAACCAAGGGTTGATTATGATTATAAGGTGGGAAAAGAATTGCTCATTGAAGACTTAAAAAGTAAATACCTTGGCATAACATTTAATAACAAACTCAACTGGACAGTGGACAGGTAGTAGAAAAGGTTTCAAAATACTTCACTTCTTGAACAGAGTGTGAGAAGTAAGGGAATTGGGTAGCAAAACTTTGGTTAGACCATTGCTTGAATATTGTAGTGTATTATGGAACCCACTTTATGGGAATCAAAAACAGGAGTTGGAGAGGCTGCTAGATTTGTCTCTGGAAATTACCGCAGAACACAATCACTATGTAACACATCTTAGAATTTTGCATAACGAAATTAGTTTAAATTAGCTTAAAGTCATTTTTACAGTTAATTTTGATAATAATTCCGAGTAATATGTCCTATATAAGCATTAATTCAAGTATGAACAGTAAATTCAATAGTTAAATTCATCTAAACAGCTGTTGAGAAACTTAACCTCAGATTTGAACATATAATATTTGACTTTCATATAACTTCACTAAATCAAATATTTCATTAGTTCAGAAGATGTTTAGGTAAATGAATAGCCAGAAGATGACTAAGTTTGTTGTTAGAAGATCTTACTTAGAGTTTAAAGATGTTTAAAAGTGATTTGTCGGTTTAGAATTTTGTCACATAATTTTCCACTCTAAAATCAAAGTATTCAGTCATTAGAAAACAGTTAAGAAGTCAAGTGATAGATAGAAAGTAGCGTAATTTTGGTTAAAACAACATATTAAAATTTTGAAAAGTTTCATGCATTCTAAAGATCGTTTTTTAATAGAATTTGGTATAGCAAGACATGTGCTTCATGAAAAAGTTAAATATTTTGATCACATTCAGTAATTCATGAAAAGAAATTATGTTCAGAGTAAAGTTTATTTAAATATACAGGTTTCTGAAAAAGTTTTATTTCATAATATTAAAGTATTTAATTGTAATAAAGGGAAATAGGTTTTGGCGCCAGAAAAGCTTGCACACTTTAGCTCAAATTTGATGCGCATTAGGGAGGAATAATATTCTAAAATTCGTAATAAATCAGAGAATATACTTAGAGATTCCAAATTTTTACAGTAACCGTTTTTCAATATGGAAATTTGTTTGAAGCTATTTTCAAGTCGATAACTATTCTGAATATTTCAAGTCATCAAATTTTGTTTTCGAACTTTATCCCACTTTCAAAATTAGGTACAATACTTTATTTGATATCAGATGATAAATGAGCAATAGGAGAATAGAATGACATTTGTTTCAGTTAAATAGGAGTAATATTTCAAAAGTTATGGCAATCACATCTTAATGACCCTTTTCTGGTGAAACTATTAAAGTTACAAAAAAAATTATAGTAACTTAATTTGACGTTTGTAATAATATCTAGCAACTACCAAAATTTCAGAGAGATAGGATTATTTTTGTTGTCAAGGTCAAAAGTGTCGGGCGGAGTGTCGTCAGTAACTGATCAGTTTCATGGGAAGGACCGGAGAGCCTGGTTAGGGGTAGATCCTATAAATATGCCCCCCAGAAGCTACTCTCACCCCAGTCAAGCAGCAGCAGTCTCAGTGTGCATTACCAGCTATGTAGAACGGTAGCTAATTTTGGGCGCGTGGTGCGGCAAAGTACCAACTTATGCAATAACGGTTGAAATTTTGAAGTCATGGGTGAAAGTCAAGTTAAATACCTCATGTAGTTAAGAAACTGTGGGTGCGTGAGGTTGGTCTGGCTCGGATGGTTGGTCGAAGCTGTAAAATGTTCTTCGGAAAAATAGTTTGATTACCTGTGCAGTTTTCTGAGTTGTAAAATTTGAAGAATATATTTATCTAACAAGATTGGACTAGTGAACATTATTTGAACTTTACCTTTCCATAGTTTTTGGGTTAAAATCGATGTGGCGACCACATTGTTCTATTTAAGTCAGAACTGTAGATCCAAGGCTACACACGGTTATAGCTGAGATCATATGTTTACCTAACCCCCCAAGTTAAAACTTGTTCCTCACGACTAACCAATATGATAAAGAAGCTGGAATGGGTTTCCCTAGACAACAGGAGTAGACTGAAGAGAGTCATAGCAGAATACAAGGCATATGTTGGTGATGAAGTGTGGAAAGAGATTTTGGTGTAAGAATTAGGAAAAGTGCATGGTAGGGAAAAGATGACTAAGGCTACAAGCTGGCACTAGATTTCAGGCTCAAGGGTGTGGGAAGATTTTCTTTCATAGGTAATGGGGTAAGAAATTGGGATAAATTACCAAGAGAATTGATGAATAATTTACCAAAAACATTGAAAGAATTTAAAGTTGAGATTTTTATAGGGCAAAATAGGCGGCTACAGGAAAGGGGTTAAAATAGGTGTGTAGGGAAATTTCCATCAAAGTGTGTGCTCCATTGCAGTTAAATTAAATTTATCCTTTCAATATACATATGCACCACACTGGATCAGGAAGGTACAAAGGGGCCAGGTTCAAGTCGTAGTCCCCACATACTGGTCATCCTGATTGCAATTTTTAAGTGGTTTCCTGCAATCATTTAGGCAAATGGTTCCATTACCATACAGATCACGAGTTACACATTTTGCAATGTGATGTTTATTACAGCTGAGGAGGTGTGCTGGTATTAGAATTAAATTAGTCATAGACAATAATACATCATAATTAAGTTCTCATTGAAATTTGTATACATTGTGAATTGGTTGGATAAACAGTGAAAGAAATTGCTTTTGTACTAATTATGTAAAAAGTACTCATATAAAATGATGTATATAATTGAGTATCAGCCATCACAATAAGAAAATGTATGATTGCCTTGTATCCCATAGCATACAACATAAGTTGAGAGTTAAGATAAGACTAATTCTCCAGATTCAACATCATTAGATTTACAAGGTTTGTAAGGCCGCCTTGAAAAGCCATCATTATTATTATAGATTGGGCCTGAGAACCAGGAGAAACAAACACTGGACTCAACCAGTGGTTTAAATACTGGAGCAGGTCAGTAATGTACTGTTCTACTAGGTGGACTAAAGAACTTGTTGCAGGACGTTGCCATTGTAGGTGTAAGTCACTTTACCATTCTGTGATGATCACTGTCATCATTCGCATCAACATGGGTACCTCCATCGTGGTAGATGGCACACTGGGTTGGCACAAGTGTTATAGCATGGCACTGGTCACGTGAGACTGCGGCATGCAGGTTTTTAGTAATGGGTTCACTTTGTGGTAACGGAACCAGTTATTGCAGGACCTATGGAGGGCTCACAGACATCTTCCAGTGTCACCGTCAGGAACTGAATGATGCTCTCTCCCAGAGCTTCTCTTGCCTCCGCTTGCACAGGTTTGTTCATAATTTGCCTGGCCTACCTAGCCATCAAGGACATGACACCAAACACTCTGTAGACCACCTTTCTGGCACACCAGACACGTTCTGATGGTGGCCATTTGTTTCGCTTATCTAGCAATCTAAAGATCTCTCTTGGCTTGTGGACTGTCCTCTGCTAGTGCAGATAGCCCAGACATGATACTCCTCCATCACCTGCTACACTTGCTGTAGAAGATTTAGTTTTATCAATATTCCTTGAATAATCACTTGTGGTGGAGGACTATCGCCAAATCATACATATGGCAATGCAAACATTCTACAAATCTAGTTCTAAAACGAGGTAAGGGCACACACCCTGGTGATTTCACACTGGATTCCTGTCAAACAGGGAGGACAGTATCTCATGGTCCTCTGGGAGCGATCTGAGAAATAAAAAACCTGCCTCCCCCTTTCCCCCAAGAATGTATCTTCAAACCATTACACCATTCTGAAAGCCAGCTACACCGGCTTTAAAAAATAAAAACCACTAACTTTAAAAGGAAGAAAAAAACAATAAAACTATATTGAAATTTTGTCATCTCTTGTAGAAAATATCTGGTTTTACGGTGATTTCCTATCCTGGCAATTCAGCAGTGACCTTGGCCCATTCTGGTTTCTATACCAGCTCTTATAAGTTGTAAAAGGGTGCCTGGCTCAGACTTACTGGAAGCTAAATTTGCACCTGCCTTGCACTCAATGATCTTGTCTCCTCAATAACCTGGCAGCCACTCTTTGTCCAGTGTATCCTCTGCTCCACCAACCTTGATAAACAATTCTCCACACATCTTACATTTCAGGTATTACCTGTAGGTCCTTTTCACAGGTGCCTTGTAGAAGAAAAATCACACTCTCTTTCACTGATGCATACTTCTCTATATTGTCACAATGCACAATTCCTTGCCTTGCTCTAAAGGCACACTTCAAGAGAATAAATTTCAGTTGTAAAATTTGCATGACAAAAATTAGAAATTCTTTCAGACCTTATCTCTTCTTATTTTACACTATCTATCCAATCACCACAATGTATCTAAAGAATTATGACCTTTTACGCTGAGCAAATTTTGTCTCCTTCTTCATCTAAATTTACTTTTTCTGCCAAATTTGTATCATCATTTACCCCTTTTCCTACCCTGTTACAAACATACTTGAGTTTCAGAGTTATACCCTCAAGTAAGAAATGTTGCCCAGTTTGTGCTACAATCCAATCAGTACATTTTTGAATCTGTAAACAGGCTTTCCTCCAAACTAAAATTAAACTTTCAATTCATTCTCTAATCTCAGCAAATCCAAACTTGTTTTCACATCTTGGCTCAGAAGTTCTACGATCCAAAGCTGCAGTTAAATTACCTCTGAATTCCAAAGATTGGCAGCTTCAGCAGATAATCCTGCCTTTGTCTGATCATTTGGTTCAGCCTGTTTAACAAATTTTGCTGTTTAAATTAGCTGTCTGCTCATTCATTCGTGTCCCTTGACATCTAGCTCAAATACGAGATACTTTGTTCCATGATGGTTCTTTAAAGAGACTGGCACAAACCAACATTTCCCCAGACAAACTAGGGACAGAGTTTTAACCAGTCTAGACCAAGAAATGCAGAAAAAAATTACTGCAATACACAAACAAGAAAAGAGAAAGACAGATTTTTAAAAAACTAATAATAATGAAATAAAGCAGATTTAATTCAAATTAGTAAACACAGTAAAAAATATTTATGTACAGTGTTTCACTTTCAGTTTGCACTACATCGGCTCTATTAAAAAATTTAAATAGTTGCGTGCAACCGTTCACTTCCTTATCCAGATGAGAACAAAATACTTGTGATAGAAAGAAAGAGGAAGAGAGAGAGTAATAAACTTTTGACAACTCAGTTCTGGCTTCCTGTCCTCCCTGGAATTACCTGCTTTCTGGTGTTACCAGTATCTACTTGTTGGCTCAGTCATTCACCTGTTCAATGAAGGTTGCAATCAGCCTTCCATTAAACATCTCTTTATGCATGCTCCCATTATGGTTGGCTCATGTCAATGACGAGGCATCACCAGGCTGCTTCACTTCATTCGAACACACTTTCTCGAATAGTGGCCACCTCTTCTCTATGCAACAGTCTTCACTGGATTATAGATTCCTATTACTAGCTGCAGACCCATGTCACAGCCTCAATGTCAGACATCTCTTTCTTCTCCCTCACATAGTGAATTGTTAACTGTGATGCTCATATTAGTCATTGCATGAGTTGCCATGTCAAATGCCTTATTTATGCTCTTCTTAGCTCAATTTAACTAAATAGTCACCATATTAAAAATTTTGTGACTAAAGGTAACTCATTACCATAATGTCCATACATAGTGCTGTCCTTTAAAATCAGTTTGCCACACAGGACAAAAGAAGCTCCATCACTGACTGTTCATGGTATGTACTATCTTCCAACTGTTCTACAGTGGCTTAACTGATTGCTAGAGACTCACATTGTCAGATGCCCAGGCTTGATTTAACACAGATCAGTGTCATGTCCTGTGACCAAACAATCTTTACTGCTCCAGGCGACTTCATCATGCCCTGAAATGAGATCCATTCTTCCTAAAATCCTCCCTGCCCCTCCTAGAACTTGTTTCAGCAGACCTCCTAACCTCAGCGAACTTCTAGTCCACAGACACAGTCTTCCTCTTCCTAACAGTCAGCCCCAAGGCTCTTTCCCATGTAATAGACCCCGCTGCAAGATGTGTGACATACACCATGCTTCCACCACTTTCATCAACCCTGTCACAGGGGAAAGCTCCCCTATCATAGGACATGCCACCTGTGAAACCACCCATGTAATATACCAGTTAATATGCAACCACTGCCTGGTTTCATATATAGGTTTGACCACAAATGCACTCTCCATAAGAATGAATGGCCACCGTCAGACAGTGTTCACACAGAACCCAAAGCACCCAGTTGCTGCCCATGCCATAACCCATGACTTGAATAATTTCAACTCTTGTCACACAGTCCGTGCTATCAGAGTTCTCCCTAATAGCAGCAGTTTCTCTGAACTCAGAAGGTGGGAACTTGCCTACCAGTACAAACTTGGCACAAGGCAACCACCTGGTCTCAACTTGAGATAATACCTGCTCATTATTATTAGTATTACATATGTTTAACCTTTATTCCCCTCCTTTCCACTATCTATATTGAACCACCACTAACCTAAGGTGATGTTTACTTCATAAAAATTATTATTTTATTATTATTTTTTATTTGTGTTTGTATAATATTTTTTAAATATATATTTTGTTCTAATTATATTTTGATCTTCCCACCGACCAGAGATTAGTTTGGATATTTATCTATGCTCAGTTATTAGCTCTGATTCACTGCCCCTCTACTTTTCCGATGTTTGAATTTATCCCTACCATTTTCTCGATTGGCGGTCTTTCTGTGAGGCAGTCTCCAGCTGCACCCACCTCTCATAATGTTCTCTCGTTGACAAAGGGTTTTTTCCCAAAAATTTCTTTTTTATTTGTATTTGTGTCTTTTCTGTGTGTTCGTGCCCCACATCCATCATCTAAAGGTAAGTGGTGGCTCATTTCCCTATCCTAATTTGATTCCTTTCCACTACTTAGCGTCTTTTATCAGACCTTGTGGATTGGCTAGCCTGTTCCTGGATTTTATGACTTCCACTTCCAGCTTAATGAAAGAACCTTGGCCTACTTGTCCACCTGACTTCCACTTCTACATACAACAAATTTGTATGTAACAAAAAATATGGTGCAAAGCTAAGTGTATACTTACAGGCTCCCTTTATGAATCTAAGCTAGTCATAAATGTTTTGTGCTCTTAATGTAGGCTATATCTTTGATGAAATTAAAAACAGCATGACCATTAAATGGACACATTACATGGATAACTTAAATGAAAGTTTAAGAAACATCTTCCATATTAAGAAGAGTGGTGAAACTAAAGAGTTTTTCCAAAAATTTTACAACTTTTCTGTTATTAATTTATTTATTTTTATTTTTTTTATTTTTTTTTTATCAGCTGTGGCAATTGAAGGCTTCTTTAACTAACATGATTATTTTATCTTCCCTTCCAGCATAAGAAGTTAAGTTTGTGTGATAAGCCTATAATTTGTAGTTCATATTGCAACACTAAGCTATGTATGACAAAACAGTTTGATTAACATCTTTATCACAGGAGCCATGTCACATTCTGTTAGCTAGCTGGTAGAGTCACTCATCATGAAGTATTTTTACTGATGTACAGTCAAGTTCAGCCCTCTGGATCTATCAGAGCCAAATTATGGGATAAAAAATGAATGATCAACAACTAGTCTCTGCTTCTATAAATGTTGTGGAAACTACTTTTTTTACTGGGAAATTAGTAATATGAATGACAAAAAACATGTGGAATAGTAATGATATGAATGAAAATTATTGTTACAAATTTTACCTTAAGCACTATTTAATTTTCAGTAGTAGTGCTTTACAAAAACACATTTTCAAGATTTTTTCCCATGTGGAATAAAATAATAGATCAGATAAAAGTGTACAACAAAGGAGTAGGTATCTACATACTAAGCTAAAATGGTCATTCTGCATATATTGCTGAAGATTTAACCTTCCCATTAATGTGTGGAAGTACAACTTGTTGACATGCACAATTACATAGACATTGTTCTGGTGGCTCATAATCAATACCCAAGTGACTAGTTTAGAGGAAACCTCAAGAACTGATGTAACCAGGCCAAATTTTTCATAAAGTCACACTTGAAGAGGCTTCCCAACAAGCAGTAGCCAAATGCAAGTTACTTCTACATGGATGAACTACTGAATTGATATGAAATGTTTAGCATAATTTAGAAATGAAATAAAGAATAAATGGATTCAATTATGTTGTAGAGGTTTGGCATGTAACACTTAAATAAAGTGTTCCATGATTGTGTTATCTTAAGGCAAAATTTGTAATTTATGGAAACCTTAGATCTTAAGCCAACTTGACTTTCTTTGTCTGATTTGTATAAAACCAAACCAGAAGATTAAGATTAAATGTGTACAAAAATTAAATTAATGAAGTCCACCAATTAATGATGAAATATTGTAAAGAAACTTATAAAACATTACGTATGCAATTACTGTTAGTGACTACAAGTAACTGATTAATCCACTATTATTAAATCAGTATGGAGAGACAAGCAGTTTACATTAAATTTTAAAATGTTATTTTTAAATAACAATTTTTTCTATATAAATTCTTCTCGGGTTTGCCGCCGAATTACATTTTCTACTGTCAAGCTTTCGGCGACTTTCACTGCCGCCATCATCAGGTCTGTTGTGTCTGAAGGAACAACAAAAGCTTGACAGTAGAAAATGTAATTCGGCAGCAAACCCGAGAAGAATTTATATCGAAGATACGCCGAGAAAGACTTATATCTCATACAATTTTTTCTGCATCAAAAATAATATAAAATAAACAAAGATGTTCTGTGGCATGCATCTGGGAAGTATTGTCGGCAATAAGTGTGATGAAATTCATGAACAGTATTAATGGCAGTGCTTTTCAGTCCTGCACCTCCCCAGTACTATCACTAGAACATTTCTGGTATCTCAGAAAATAAATTCAAACACAAACTGTAAAAATACTAATACCAAAGTAACAGCTGTAATTATATTTCAGTTTTTAATAAGATGATCCAGTTCAAAGACATAAATTCTTGTTATCATGAACATCTGATAGCTGATCCTTTCATTTCCAACAGTAAGTAATATTGGAAGTGCACTATCTTTACAGAAACTGCAGTACCTTGAAAGTGTGCATGGTGGGTGAGTAGTAACGCTCTGGCCTCATATTAGAGTAGACGCAGATTTGAATCCTGTGCAACAATCCAAATTTTGATTTTCCATGATTTGCTGAATTCCTTTGCATTCTTTACCCCAAGTTCTTTCCCACCTCAATAACCTTGATGTTGATGAGGTGTGGAGTGGTAAGGGATAAATTACCTTGAAGGAATGTTTTCATCAATTAAAAATTACAGTAATTAAAAGCATTATAAGACATGCTGGATCATTGCCCACCATAACCTACCATTAATGATCATTTTGTATGAGGATGCATTTTCATGTTGCAACATTGCTGCCCGTAGGGGATATAATGCCCCAAACAACTAGAAGAAAAATACTGATTGGGAGTAAAATCTGGTAGTTGACCATAAAATGTAGTGCATTACAGGATGACAAACCTACTTCACATGATAGTGTTAAACAATTCGATATCACATATTGTAGTGCAACTGTGGAGCACGGCAAAACATGTCAGATTTCTGCTCAAATTGGTAAAGTATGATTTGTGGAGGATTTCCTGCACCTCACCTGTTGTAGCAAATTCCCCTCACTCTGACTCCTGGTATGGAATAGTGACTGGTAATGTCATTCCACTCCCACCTCCCAGGCATAATGATGAGCTTTCTTCCAGAATGCTTTCTTGGAGCATCATAAAAATCAAAACTAAGTATATTGGCTTCCAAATTTAGTCTAGTGGGCAAGTAGTAATGCTTGGGCCTGCCATTCAAAGGACATGGATTCAAATCTCTGGCCGGCCATCCATATTTCGGTTCTCCATGGTTCCTTGAAATCACTCTAGGAGAATGATGGGATAGTTCCTTCAAAAGGCCATCGACAAATTCATTCCAATTGCTTCTTCCCTATCCTCTAATGACTGTGATGAGCCATAAAGTATGAAACAAAAGGTTGCAATCCCAGCTGCCACAAACCAAGGTTAAAATCAACTTCCATTACATCGGTGTAGTTGTAGAGGCTAGAATTCTCTCCTTTTTCAGAGCATTTGTTGTCCTAGTTTGCAACACGATATTGATCATTCACATGTTGTCAGAAATATGAAAGCCTTTTCTGCAGTTTCAAACAACAATAAACAGGCAGCCTGGCAAGTAATTCTCAAAGATAGTAGCAGAACTTGTTTAATTCAATGCAAAGACTTAGTACAGTTGCAGTTTCAGCTTTTAGAAGATTTAAAGGTATAACAGTGATCAATTTAAATTTACATTCTAATAATATCATTTTTCATTGTTGTAATTATTAAAAATACTAGTTTGTTTCTGCATTTCAAGTAGCCACAGTCAACATTTTAGTCATGATTTGTACTTGGCTTTAAATGATTTAAATGACCTGGCAGTCATAATCTTGTCAAGTTAAATCTATACATTTTATAAAATGAAGTCCCATTCACATGTTTGTCTGTCTGTATGACCAACCTAATCTCGAGAACCACTCGACAAATTTTTTTGTGCTTTCCACTGTTAGGTAGCGCAGTTCTGATGGAAGGTTTGTTTATATATATTGAATATTGTTTTATTACCTACGGCAGATGAGCAGTAATGAATTTAGTGAATCTGGGCACCACCTAGGGATTGCAATCCAGCAAAGCGGGATCCCGCATCATTAGACAGTCTGGCGGATCCCGCATAAAATTAAGCACATCCGCAAAATCCGGCGGAAACGCATGTCAGTCTGCGTGACTCGCTGCCCCACTCGGTCTCAGTCGGATATTTTGCACTGTTTGCCTGTACCCTTCCAGTTGGCATTTGACTCATGTGAACAAGCGTTTGTTTTTGTAACCTTCATCATTCGTAAGTAAATAAATACATTTTACGTATTCATCAAAACTTACGTTTGTTTCGAGTACACATTTCTGTAAATTGAGTTATGGTGCGTATTTAGTACGATTTTCTAACTATATAATTATTTTTTAAGTGTCGCACACGTTATCAGAACTACACGGTTACAGCTTTTTATTCACGGTTTCATTATTCCCATTTTCTGTATTTGCAGATAAAATAATTGTCACAATTTCCTAATTTGCGGCTGAAAATTTGATTATTCGTTGATATGAAACTAATGTTATCGTAATTTTAACGATCGCTTACCTATTTATTTAACAGCTATCCAAAGGAAATTGTATATCCTTTGACTTATGTTGTTTTGGCCGCTGCCTTAATGCGTTTCTTTGACGAAAGCCACCTGCTTACATGTGCCGCTCAGGCTTTTGATTAATCCCTCTTCTCCTTGTTATTATTTCGACTAAAGGTAAAAAAAAGTTATAATGAAATTTTCACGGGTGTATGGACGAATTGTGTTGTAGGAACACCATACTTCGACGGCTGCCTCCGCCGTATTCCTCACGTGTGTAATTTCGTGTGTTTGCAATGAAATCCGGAGATACAACCTCTGAGGACTTCACTGCAATCATTCACCGAGAAAGTCTCCTTTCTTACTAAAAAATAATAATTTCCACTCTAAAAACGTCGTTACGCCATATAAGTAAATCTGGAATACTTGACAGTTTACGTGTTGGTGAGTAGTTTCTTTTAATAACATTGAATCAACTGTAATATCAATCAAGTAATTAGGAGATATAATAATGAATCACGCAAAAAAGGTCAAGTCTCGTGCTTGTGCAGTGACAAAAAGTTATGAGATCTTGTTCTGAGCCAAGTCTACACTTTACACAGTATATTCACTTCACATTGTGAAATGGAATGCTTTTCTCGGTGTTATTAGAATTTATTTAGAATTTTTTTTTTTAACTCTGCTAACTTGGCCATTAAGCAAACCATATTTTAAAATTTATGTGATGTATTGTGAGGCACATAATATGACCCAAGACTCAATATTTTCCATTTTCATTATTTATTTAAAAATTGGTTTAGATTTAAAAACAAAAATGTAAAAACTCGAAATACACTTAAGACATGCTAAAAAGTATTAATGTCATTTTGCCAATCAAAATATTGTTAACTGTTAATTTTTATCATTTAACATTAAAAATTATTTATTAATTTAATTACTATTTAATTTATTAATGTTTTAAGTAACTATGTTTAAAATATATGCGTTAAAAAACTGTTTGTGCCAATCCCGCACGGATCCCGCTGGATCCCGCGGAATTGGCACAAATCCCGCGCGGATCCCGCGGGATTGAAACACTGCGGGATTGCAATCCTTAGCACCACCGCACTTTCAAAGGAGTATGCTGCTTAAATTGTTAAAGATATCATTATACAATATAGGAACAATTGTAGAGCATTAAAATCTCTGCAGAAACTTGAAGGCAGCATGTATCTACCTATAATAACCAATTTGCAATAATCATGTTTACAACTTAAATTTGTGGTATAGCATAAATGTGAAACTTGTTCTGTTTTTCCAATAGGTTACTTGATTTCAATTAAGATAAAAATGTCCTTTACAATATGCAATTTGTTTTTACATTTATTAAAAGTTTTTGGTTTGGCATGTTGGACAGCTGGCTGTGAGGGACTAACATTAACATTGTGTCATCTAGCTCACAGAAATTTATACCTTATTGAAATGGTATTTTAATTTTTTGACACATGTGACTGAGCTATCAGAATTCTGAAATTTGTAAACTTTCTTTTAGCTTGTATTCTATTCATAAGCAATCATTTTATTAAGTTTTACATAAGATTTAAATGTCTAAGTAATTAAAAATTATTATTTCATTTATACTCTCACTGTTTAGAAGGAATCCTGTATACATTTTGGGTCAAGGTGTATTTCTCGTAAGCCATAATACAAAGTTTAAAAATAGTCTTAAGTGGATAAAGTCAAAAATTCTTTAAATGCTTTTAAATCTGGCCACAAGTCTCTCTCAAAACTAACATGACAGGTCTAATGGTGACAGTCTTTTTGCTGTTATATTTCTTTAGTTTAAAATGGGGAGAATGATACTCATAGTTCATTACACCAAATGGTATCCATGCGAAGCTAGAGTGAGAAAGTTGTTTTCAACTCTTAGTTCCCTCTGAAGAGAGACTAAAAGGCATTAATGAGGGAGTGAGACATATAAGGAGAAATGTTAGCAAGCAGCTTGAGACTTCCAAGACTTGGTCAGACAATACGAGCTACATCAAGAGAAGAGTCTGTCTCGTAAAAAGGACCAAAGCTTTCCTTTGGTGTGTTAGAAACATCTTATTCATTTATTTTCTTTTATGTTGTGCATTCACTACAAATATTAACCTAGTTGAAAGAAGCTCTAAAAGGATGATAGAGCTCAGATAATCTTTTAATAAGTAAGGGAACTTAAGGAAATTCAACTCAACACTTATAGATGATTGTGTCTGGGATTGACGAATACAAAAAAGACAAACACATCTAACACAATGTATTGAACCAACCTTAGCTTAACAGAGTGGAATCTGATAGCACTGGTGCTCACTGAGAGAATGGAGAACCCAAATGGCAAGGCTCAGGTGACTGGAATGGTGATGGAGGGAGGTTAGAAAATACTGGCTCGATAATTTTGGATAAATATTACTGTAGGAAGAGGGGGAACATCACAAAACATATTGAATATAAGAAAATATTAAACACAAACTGTGGATTTTGGCATGGTCTGCCACTGGATGTGATAAGTTGACAGTTTAAAACATTGGTACTCAGTATTTTTTCTTCTTGGCCACATAAGTGCTGCTGCTATATCAAGATGGGTTGAAATAACCTACAGTACAATAAAACTCCACATTTAAAAGTAAGTATTTATTTTAACAGCAATAGACCTGGCTCGTAATTGCTAGGCTTCAGGCCACATGGAAAGGGTTGGTAGGCCGCACGTGGCACAAGGGTTGAGTACCGCTGGTATAAACTGTTTGCCTGTGGTCATTGATTCTGATGGGTTAGTGGTGAGACCAGTATGCAAATCATACAGAGGAGGCAGGTGAGTTGATATATGAGGAGTGTTGTGATGCATGTGGCATATCCAATGATGGGGAAAGTTTCCCCCTGTGATCAGATTGGAGTAGATGGTGGTAATTGGAAGCATGGTGCATGTTTTAGCAGGTTCTGTTGCATGGCAATGATCTGTGTGGTGGCTTGGGAGAATTACTAGGTGAGTATTTGTGCATGAAAATATTCTTGAGATTGGTTGGTCTGCTGAAACGTGCTTGACACAGGGGGCAGGATTCTGTGGAAAAGGATCATAGGAAGCCATGTTGATGTTGAAGAATTAAGCTGACAGGTTATTGAAGCAACCCTGTCATTCATTTTAAGAGGTTCTGGATTAGAATAGTTGTGTGAAGATTGGTTTGTAGCGCAAGAGATTTTTTTTTTATGTACAAGATCAGGCAGGTAGCAGTGGGAAATAAGAGCTTGTGACAGCATTATGGTGTATCGGGAGAGATGTTCTTTATTGTAACATATGCTACTCTTGGTCAGGATGTAAGGAAGTGAATGGGAAGGGATGGCGTAAGCACCTTAGAATTTTGGTAAATTCTAGTTTTCTTAGCTTCAAGTATAAGGGAGGAAGTAAGCTTTCCTTTAAACATAAGGTTTCATTGCAAGTACAGGTTATGGGAGGAACGTTTCATATAGAAGCTGATACTCCAAGCTAATTCATTAAAAAAACCGATTCAGGAACAGTAAAGACACACAACATTTAATAAAGGGCTAAATAAACATTTTTTTAATAGTAAAGAAACTTTAAACTAACCTGGAATAGGGTAATCCATTATTATCCAACTTGCAAACAATAGATTTCTGCTATGTGAGCATTTCACTATTTCTAAACACTTTTAAATGAAGTAATTTTAAAATAATTATAATTCGAAAGAAAGTTAAATCCACTGAAATTCCGTAGTTTTACACCATGTAAATAACATAAATAAATTTTTAAACACTTCGATAAACACACTTTCACTTCCAACATTTTTTATCATATGTTTCCAGTAATTTCTCGAACTAAAAAATAGATTTTCTAAAAGAAAAAAATCTAGTACTACATATTAAAATTTCAGAACATTCCATGCAGTAGAATGGATTTTATATACATTTTTAAAATTATTTCGTCATTAAACACACGTGGTTTCACTTGAGATTTATTTGTAATTAAACCAAGCCACTTCCATAAATAAAATAACTTTCAAAACACATAACTAAATTCAAAGAAAATTCAGATAACTTCACCTTTTCGAAATAAACAACACTTTAATAATTATTAATGAGAAACCAAGTGACTTCTAAACAGTTTCAAAACCGAATCGTGTTAAAGTCATAACTTCGCTATTTCACTAAAGATTATGATAAAATTTACATCACTGGAATCAGGAATTAATATAGAACATTTTGGCACTAATTTTATTTAGATTATTTGCAATTCAGCAGGATTACTAAAAATTGGCTTAAATTCAACATAGAGATAGGAAAATCCCTATTACTGTCGGAACCTCTTTATCACTATGCCATTTAAACTAAATTCATTTTTAAGCAAACTAATCATTCGAGAATTCTCACTAAGCACTTTTTATGTACCTTGAGGACAAGACTACATACAGTTAAAGTTTGAACACTTTCTATAATCACAATCATTTTACACTATTTTGGGAAAGTAGGTGAATACATGATGTCGAGCTGATGGGTTATAAAAATGGGTACCTCGTAGAGGGGGTTGTCTTTACTCCGGGAACGCGATGTAAGTTGAATCTGCAGTGGTAGTTTCGGTGTGTATCTGGTGGGTAGCCGGAAACTGGCTGTGCCAGGCTAGGAACGGGTGTCGTCTATGATGATTTTCTTTGCAACTACCATGAACTTGTGAATTTTCTAAAAGGGGTCTACGGTCAGTATTCTATCCTCTCCATAACTTTGCAATTTTTGGGAACATTTGTTCGATCGCCTACTCAACTGTAGAATGGAATTTTTTAAAAATGTGACTTTGAAAATAAACTGCAAAATATTATTCAAGTGCACTTTTTGTGTTTTCGTGGTAAACTGAAACCTTTTCTAAGTTTGTGGTTTAAACAAATTTAGTGGTGACATTTAAGCATCTCAGTTGAGAATTCCAGGCAGACAACATGGTCAATTCAAAATTATTCAGTCAAAATTCAACAGAGCTTTCATTTTAAGTGAACTTTCAGTTAAGGTACTAAGCCTATACCTAACCCCTAGTATGGCTTAGGGTCCTTACAGAAGGGATGGCAAAGGTTGAGTAAAGGTTTTTTTTTTTATCTGCTTAACGTCGAGGTCTTTAGAGACGGGAAAGGATGGGGGGCAAGGAGTGGGAAGGAATTCAGCCATGGCCTTTTGAAGGAAGCATCCCGGAATTTACATGAAGTGATTTCGGAAACCATGGAAAACCCAAATCTGGATGCCCAGACGGGGATTCGAACCGCCGTCCTCCTGAATGCGAGGCCAGAACGCTAGCCGTTACACCACCACGCTAGGTTTGAGTAAAGGTATTGTTGTAGATTTGATATGGATAGGCCATCTTTCTGTAAGGAAATGTTTCATTGCCTTAAAGCATTTCCCTGCTCATAAATTAGTCTTTCCATCAACTTTGATTTGCTACCAACCCATGTCCCTTGTCTTGAGGTTGACATTCCCTTACAAAAGGGGAACTTCATACTTCTGTTTACATCATACCTACAACAATACCTTCACCTTAACAGCTGTTATTTCCCCTCCTCCCCCCCCCCCCATGCCAAACATTCCCTTCTTTATAGCCTAACCGTAATGGAAGCTGGGGAAGAAACATCTGTTCCAATGAAGATTCTCTCTTCAGGTACACACAAACTCTGTCCCAAGTTCTCACCTCTCATGGTTACCCCACTGATCTAGTACACAAATAAATTTCTCGTGCTACCACACATCTTCCACACAACTACCCCAATGCTTAAAACTAGCTGCAGCCTTGCTTTCAGCTCCCGGTACTTTCTGGTCTGGAGTCCATTAAGTTAATCCTTTGTCATGGTATGAGTTCCCACAATACTTCCCCAGGATAGGCACCCTTCTCCAAAAAATCCTGTCCACTGTCCCACACATGCTTCAGTAGACCACCCACCATAATACCAAAACGTTGCTTGGGGTTATGCAACATCCGTGTTAACTTGATCGTGTTGCCTGTTTAACTGATACCTTTTCTCAAAGATGTTGTAGTTCTTTAAACAGGTCGCCAATAGCTAACGGGTCATACATAAATGAAAGATAGTCACTGTAGTTACTAGTTTAAATATATTCTGAAAGTTTTATGAAGTTGAAGCTGGTATCAGATTACACTTGTTGAAAACATATAGGCAAATCGAACTTTGAAATCACATATGAAGATGCAGGTTATCCTCCAAGGCACAACACTGATGTTCACTCTTGCAAAAATATTTTCTATTTGCAACCCCAAAATAGTTCTCAAACACTGCTTCTGTTGACTTCTTAAACTATTGACTGAGCTTAGCTTAAAGTTTCCTTAAAGTGAATGAGTAAGTCCACGAACTTGTTCCGAGGCGAGATAGTTGAACTTTCAGTAGTTACATGTTGAAATTTACCCTCATGGAGCAACGCATACTGCTACTTCAAAATTACCTGCTTAAAAACTGTTTGGCAACTATCCAAGACTGCCTGCGCCGTTAAACTGTTTGAAAACTATCCAAGACTGCTCGAGACTGCCTGAACTCGTTGGCATTTCATAGGCTAGGCTTATCTATTGCTGAATCACCGTGGAACACCGGTGTATTCCGGTGGGGAAACACTATTCTTTAGTGAATTAGAAAAAGTCCCCCCACTCCTGTGGAACACTAATTTTACTTGGATTTTCCAGAAATTTTACTGTGTTATAGTTTAATTTATTCCAAATCTTTTTGGTCATGACAACTTTTCTCATAATTATTCTCGTTTAAGAGCTATTAATTCCTAAAAGTCACACATGGTGATGCTATAACATGTCAACACTAAAACTTCATTTTTCTTACTTTAAATTTCAAGTTACCTCTGAACTGTTATATGTTTGTTATTAACTGAATTTTTGTCTTTTGTTTAAGCATACTTTTATCTTTCTAGCTCTTTTTTGATTTAAAATATCTCCTTGTATAAATTTTAAAAGCGCACAGTAACCGCCTCAAAGTGATTGTCATTTTCTGCTTTCTTAGTGGAAATGAATGCAACAAAATTCATCATGACTGAAAAACAACCTTATTTGAGTATTAGGTCTTTTAAAAAAAATGTTTTAAAATTGACTTAAAAAGTGCTTTCTTGTTAAGAAAATCGTTATAAAAGTTCTTTACTATACAATTAGATGAGATTTGCCTCCTTCTAAATGGTTTTAGCAAGATAGTGAACATATAACAAGGTTATGTTCTGACATTAAAAGTGCTTTACTATTGAAAATGATTATAAAAGTTATTCGCTATGTGCACAATATATAATAGGCAGCCTGCTGAAAGGTTTAGGTAAGATAATAGATATACACTCCTGGAAATTGAAATAAGAACACCATGAATTCATTGTCCCAGGAATGGGAAACTTTATATACACATTCCTGGGGTCAGATACAACACATGATCACACAGACAGAACCATAGGCACATAAACACAGGCAACAGAGCATGCACAATGTCGGCACTAGTACCGTGTATATCCTCCTTTCGCAGCAATACAGGCTGCAATTCTCCCATGGAGACGATCATAGAGGTGCTGGATGTAGTCCTGTGAAACAGCATGCCAAGCCATTTCCACCTGGCGCCTCAGCTGGACCAGCGTTCGTGCTGGACATGCAGACCACGTGAGACGACGTTTCATCCAGTCCCAAACATGCTCAATGGGGGACAGATCCGGAGATCTCGCTGGCGAGGGTAGTTGACTTACACCTTCCAGAGCACGTTGGGTGGCACGGGATACATGTGGACGTGCATTGTCCTGTTGGAACAGCATGTTCCCTTGCCGGTCTAGGAATGGTAGAACGATGGGTTCGATGACGGTTTGAATGTACCGTGCACTGTTCAGTGTCCCCTCGACGATCACCAGAGGTGTACGGCCTGTGTAGGAGATCGCTCCCCACACCATGATGCTGGGTGTTGGCCCTGTGTGCCTCAGTCGTATGCAGTCCTGATTGTGGCGCTCAACTGCACAGCGCCAAACAAGCATACGACCATCGTTAGCACCAAGGCAGAAGCGACTCTCATCACTGAAGACGACACGTCTCCATTCGTTCCTCCATACACGCCTGCCGCGACACCACTGGAGGCGGGCTGCACGATGTTGGGACGTGAGCGGAAGACGACCTAACGGTGCACGGGACCGTAGCCCAGCTTCATGGAGACGGTTGCGAATGGTCCTCTCTGATACCCCAGGAGCAACAGTGTCCCTAATTTGCCGGGAAGTGGCGGTGCGGTCCCCTACGGCACTGCGTAGGATGCGACGGTCTTGGCGTGCGTCCGTGCGTCGCTGCTGTCCGGACCCAGGTCGACGGGCACGTGCACCTTCCGCCGACCACTCGCGACAAAATCGATGTACTGTGGACACCTCGCGCCCCACATGTTGAGCAATTCGGCGGTACATCCACCCGGCCTCCTGCATGCCCACTATACCCCCTTGCTCAAAGTCCGTCAACTGCACATACGGTTCACGTACACGCTGTCGCGGCATGCTACCAGTGTTAAAGACTGAGATGGAGCTCCGTATGCCATGGCAAACTGGCTGACACTGACTGCGGCGGTGCCCAACCGCTGCGCAGCAGGCGCCCTTTGACGGCCAACACTGCTGTTCCTGGTGTGTCCGTTGTGCCGTGCGTTTGATAATTGCTTGTACAGCCCTCTCGTAGTGTCCGGAGCAAGTATGGTGGGTCTTACACACCGGCATCAATGTGTTCTTATTTCAATTTCCAGGGGTGTATAACACCACCTCAAGAATTTCTTGGTTGAAAAATACTCACCCTATAATTCCCCCAAACCATTAGATGTGTCATTTCCCCCACTGCAAAACGTGCAGCATGCACCCGGCTGCTACCACCTACTCCAGTCCAACCACAGGGAAAATCTTTCCTATTTCAGAAACAATACTTTCCCCACATATTTTTGATATGAAATCTTCGTGGGTTCACCACCAGTTATTAATCAAAAGACAAGCTTTTGGAGGCTTGCTCTGCCGCCATCATCAGAGCAAGCCGCCGAAAGCTTGTCTCTTGTTTTTTATTTGCGTATCTAATAAGCTGACTCTTCTTTGCATTTATCTTCATCCCATGTTTACCAACCCATCTAGATATCCTGTCCAGATCACCCTGCAACTGTTTACAATCCTCTATCGTTTTGACTCTTTTTATATAATATTATGTCATCTGCAAACAATCTAATTTCGGATAGTAAACAATCAACACAATTATTCATTAGAATAATGAATAGCAATGGTCCCAATACGCTACCCTGTGACACTCCCATTTTTACTTCCAATTCTTTTGATACCACATTTCCTACCCTAACTTTCTGTTTTCTACCTTTTAAATATTCTTCACTGAACCAGTTACTTAAAATCTCTGCATTTTTCAAATCCTCAGTAACTTCTTCCCCATCCTTATCTATAAGTGTCTCTACACCCTCCCTTCCCCTCAGTTTTCTGATGTAGCCATAGAAATTTCTAGATGCATCAATCAATGGTCCTCCTTCACTGACAATACTCTTCATAAACCCATCTTTAGCCATTTTCTTTGCTGTTATTAAGTCGTTATTTTAAATATTCCATACTACCCTGCTGTCTCTTAACTCTGTTATGTTCTCTTCTTACTAACCTCTTTAACCTCCTCACTTCCCTATTATAGTACATAGGTTCTCTACTTCTCTTTATTTTCTGCCTTGGAATTAATTTTTCTTCGCCCACTGTTATTATCTCCTTGAACTCTTCCCACCTTGACTCTACTGTTCTTGTGCCTTCCATCCATTTGCTGAATTTTTCTCTGAAATATCTCTTCAAATTTGAAACCTGTGCCTTTTTATAACTCTACCTATTTCCCCCTTCAATTTTGGCTGCTGGTTTACTGAATACTCTAATATCCATCAGAACTGCGTCATGATCACTTACTTATTCCTTCAGTTACTTGACACCCCACAAGGTTTTCGTTGGGCTTAATTAGAAATATATCCAAAATATTTTGTCCCCTAGTGTTTTGCTCAACCAATTGTGTAAATCCTCCTTCCCTTATTAAGATATTTGCAAATCTTTGTTTCCTTCAGTTATTTATCTTATTTCCTTCCCAGTTTACACCTGGTAAATTTAAATCCCCACCAATGATGATCATTCTATTCTCACCTCTGAAATTTGAGTATGAATTTAATTTCTCCCCAAGAGCCTCATCTTCTTCTGTCATTTTCCCACTGTGGTAAACAGCCTGATTTTTTCTTTTTTATTACCCCAGAAATCTACCCCAAGTGACTAATGGTCTTGATCTATGAAGGCCAGTGAACTGTGGTAGTTTTTGCTTACTAGTATGAAAACTCCTCCACCAATTGCTCCTCTATCTCTGTGGTACACTCTGTAACCATCAGGAAAAACCTCACTGGTCTAGCACTTCTTCTTTTAACCAGCTCTCTACCCCAATTATTACTTGTGGTTCGTGTATCCCTATTAAGTTTGCAAATTCGATTACTTTGTTCATTATACTTCTACAGTTTACCATTAACACCCTTACTACCAGCTTTACATTTTCAGAATTTATCTCCTCTTTCCCAGTTTTATCCCAGTCAGTTATTGTTTCAGCCACTTCATCTACTTCTTTAAGATCTGTGACTTTTCCCATCGTGAATCTGCAATCAGTATCACTTTGATAATCTATTTTTGTCCCTTCCCTACCCTAAAAAAGTCATAGTCCTGACCCCATCATCACTGGAAATGGGCTCCCTCACTGCTTTAGCTAACAACTCAGAAAGTACTCCCTTCCCCCTTCTATTTAGGTGTAGGCCATGCTTAGTGAAACTCCACCTACCAATGGTGTTCACAGGCACAACCCCCAACACAGAACTAATGCCTTTCCCATGTAGCACTTCCGTTTCTACATTAACCCGCCCCACAGCATAGTTCAATTGTGGCCGGTCATGGCGACTTAGGACCTGCAAGAGCTCCACCCTGGTATGCTGTGCCTCCTTCACCACCTTCATCAGGTCACTCGTGTTTCTATCAATACTATTTCCCGCACCTCCCACTGTCACTACTCTATCATCCTTAGTGAAACTCCTACAAAGTGAACCTATATCCTCTTTTACCTGACCTAATGTTGCACTAGGTTTGAAAAAACTTGTGACCTGGTATCCTGTACCTAACTGATCCTGCAGAAGAGGGCCTACACCTCTCCCATGGCTACTACCTAGCAGCAGAACCCATTTCTTGCCTTGCACGCCCTTATTCGTAAAGGTCTGCTGCATCTTACCTACTCCTACATCTACATGAGACTCTTCTCCTCCTGACTCTGGCAACAGGTCAAACCTATTTTTTCCCACAATTACTGAAGTGTCTGGCTTGTTCATCCTGTTAACCATGTTTCTCGTACGACCTGTTACCAGCTCCCACCCATCCTTCTGAATTTCCTCCAACCCACTATCTCTACTTTCTGCCTCTACATCTTGAGCCTCGACAAGCTCAGCCCCCACAGGTTGTACCTGTGCAGGCTGAGCCCCCACAGGCTGAACCTCCACAGGCGAGGTCACCAGAGGCCATGCCTGCAGGGACTGAGCCTCCACAGGACGGGCCTCAAGAACCCTGATCCTTTCACGCAACTCCCTAATCGTTTCGCCCATCTCCCACATCCTATCATCCCTAAGACAAAGTGAACAAAACCATGGGAGAGCCTCATTTATTTCCCCCGTTTCCTCTTCCCCACATGCCCAGTGATACCACTTCTTACACCAACTACAACCCATCCCCTTCGCAACATACCTATGACAGGTGCCACAGTTTCCAGTCATGATAGGAAACAAAGGCATTATAAAGAATATACACTGTTTTTCTGTGTTTTTATGACACAGCAAAGTTTTAGATTTGGTAAATGGTGGATATTTTCCTATATATCTGAGTCAAAGTTTAACTAATTCATTGAAATTGCCACCAGCCACCATGCCCAAGAGCTGACCTACCCGTATGTCGACAGCTGTGCTACATGCATGGAAAGGACAGCTCTTGGATGTGGTGGTTAGTAGTGATGTCAAGGAATAGTTAACTCACATATATATATAAGCAGCTAGCACTGGCTAGACAATAGAGTCTAGTTAAAATCTGAGCCCAAACAGATTCACTCTGATGCAAAATCTTTGGAGTGCAGTCTGGTTTGTAACTTGTTTTATGTAACTATACATTGAATCAAGGTAAACTACTATGGATGTTAGAAACTGATAGTTCTGGTGAAGTTTATATTGTACCTTTAAGGCAGTTAAAGTTTTTTTTAAAAAATGTTTACCGAGTGTGGCGAAGTGGTAATGCTGTGGCCTCACATTCAGGAGGACATGGGCTTGAATCCCTATCCGGTCATCCAGATTTGGGGTTTCCATGGTTTTCCCAAACCACTCCAGGCGAATGCTGGGACGGTTCCTTCAAAATGCCATGGCCGAATTCCTTCCCATTCCTTTCCTACCTCCGATCACCTTAAGGGGGCGTAAAGCCACGCAAAAAAGAATGTTTTCAATAGGCACGGCAGAGTGACCGGCAACAATGGTACGTTACGTCCTGCAGTTACTGAACCACTAGATCCAGCAGAGAATTCTGTGTTAAGAACAAAATGTATGTCAAAAATGTGCTATGTTTCTAAGGGTTTTGCTGATCTTGTCAAGAACAAAATGTATGTCAAAAATGTGCTATGTTTCTAAGGGATTTGCTGATCTTGTCATATCTAGCAAATCTAAATGTGAAATTACAATGTGATATTTAAATATTTATAAGCTGTATCCAGTTGGTCAAGATCTTAAGTTTGATTGGATTTATCTTTTAAACGTTATGATAATTTCGTGAGAGAAGTTGAATTTTTAAATAATTTTGAAGTAATTCTTATGAGTATGATAAATATTCATATCTCTAATCATATAACAATTTCCATTAATCTCATGGTAACTAATTTTAGAGTACTCAACCTCTTTGGTAATGTAATAGACGTAGTTAATTCATTAAACAACCAGTTTTATATACAGCAGTGTGTGTAAGTTGTTGGCACAAAGACATTATAAAGAAATTAGACCATATTTCAGTTGAATTGACGACAAGATGTCATATACCTAGCAATTCTAATGACATAACGTCACCATCACAAGATCAATACGATTTAAATAATAAATATATATATATGTACAGGTAAAACAAAAATACATTTCTGTGAAACTTTACTTATGAACAGTGTCACTGGTTAAAGTTGCATAAACAGAGGAACGTAAACTAATTTACGTTACACACAATTACTAAACAACCACAGTATAAACAAGATATTAAAAATAATTACTAAAATATTGATACAAACATGGGACAGAGGAGGAAACTGTCATTAGGACACCAGTGAATGGATTCAAAAATTGTTAACAGTAGAGAAAGAAGGGTTCATAGTTAAAGAGATACCAGAAGATAGTGCAAAAAATATCACTGAACTATTCTGTTACACGTGTTCATCATTACCAGCTGCTGTCATCTGTGGTAAGTGCTGGGTTTTATTTCCCTATCCTTCCTTAATTTCATTCCCTTGAAGCGTTTCCCTTTTCATTAATATGTATATATCAATTAATAGATAAAAATACCATAAAACACACATTTATTTTAAAAAAATTCTGGTAGTATTTAAATCAAGGAGAACAGGATTTGAATTTTGACAACGCGCTCACTGGTGAGTAGTTGTTAGGTTAGAGGGTGGGAGAAGTGCATTATTTAAGAGGAAATGGAAACTAAGGATAGGGTGGGAAAACAAAGAAAAATAGGGAGCAATGAACATTCGATATTATTTAAGGTTAACACTAAGGGGTTGTCTTGTGCCCAGTTTGAACTGATAACCCAGTTCCTACTTTCTGAGCTTAAGGAACTGCAGCTATTGGCAAGAACTCTGATCATATGTATGCTGGTGCAGGAATTTGAGGAATACTGGCATAAGCTATTGAGTGGTTTGAATTTTCGGTGAAACTATTTTTGTATGCATATTCATCCTAATAGATAGTTTGTGATTAGACATTTATAGGAGCCATGACAATAATTTTAATTTAGTTGGCATATAGAATGGGCGATTTTGTATGTTGCATACCCTGTGATGAGAAAGGTTTCAGCGGTAATGGAGTAGAAGAAGAGTGAAAGCATGAGACATGTAACACATCTTACAGTGTGATATATCACAATCAAGTAAATTATGGGACTATCATGTGGGTATCCATGGCAGTGCAGGAAACTTGATAAACTTTGTCATTAAAGGAAAAAGTCTTTGTTTAGAACCATGTGAGTTAGGTGGATATTCAATTTTGCCAAACCATGGGCATAATAACTGGCACATTCCTATCTGTCCCTTTCTAGTGGCTGCTGGCACAACCTAACATCATACCATCACATATCAGAAGGCAAAAGATCTACTCAGTTGTGGTCAAGAATGCTGAATAATGAGGCACTTCCAATCCAAGAAGATATTAGGCAATATTAAACACAAAGTCTTGCCACCATGTCTGGAAAACTGCTGAGAGTCGAACAGCCTTCAATCCTACAGATCACTAGATAGCAGAAGGGACATCTTCAACATCAAAGGGTATTGTGTGAATTAGTAATCCCTGCTCAAAATTTCCACGATTCCTACATTGTGCCATGGGAAGAATTGCTTCTACTACAAACACCTATGGGACAGCAGATTGCAAAAGTGGTTGGGTAGTACAAATTGTGATACTTATTGTGCAGGATTGTCCGTTCCATGTCTTCCATGGAAGTTTATATAATTCAATGCAGCAGAGCCTGAGATGGTGGCTTGTATTGACCATCTAGATGTGAAGTAGAGATTCTGTCATCTGAGGGCATTGCTCGCTTTATTTTGTATATTTTTTAAAATAATTCTATAGATGAACGCCATGTTGTTGATTGAGTTTAATTTTGTGAGTATATTTCTATAAATGCCAAGTAATCATCAAATGCTAAATAAAATAAATGATTTGAGTTAGCACAATAAGGAAAAAAGTCTGGGGATGGTGGTGATCTAGAATATTCAACTGCATTGAGGCCATGGCAGTGGGGAATGTCAATATACAAAGATGTAACGTCAAAGAAGGACTTGGTGGTGGAGCCATGGGAAGTGTCATCCAATTGTCCAGATTCCTTGCCACCATATACAGGTGAATAATTAGGTCTTAACGAGTGGTGCACGGAACATATGGCACCACCTCTGACGCTTTCTTGATAGGTCATCCCCTCCATAGAGCAACAGTTGCTGGCTTCTGATTCATCTACAGTTTCTTCATCTCAAATAGTTTATTGTTTTAAAAAAATCTTCCTTTTTCCTCACTCACCTATGCCAGCAACCCTAGCATTTGTGGCTACAGCCCGTGAGGCGTGTCGTGATAAGGCTCATCTAGGAATTTATGGCAGCCTAATACTGTTTTGGCTCATTAAGGAAGATGCCCGCCAACAAGTATGTCACAATAATGTCCAACTGACAACTGTACAATAGCTCTGCCAGTTGTTGTTTGAAAGAGTTTCTTTCATGCTTTCTGATAGGCAAGTGGAAAAATTTATAATGCCATCATAGAGAACACCGCACTAAAGGCCTGGGCACACAGAACGCGACAAGCGACAGCAGCAAGTGGTCGTTCTCTCGTCGCGGCGATACGCGATTTTGGTACGTCACACAGGACGTGACTACTGCATAGTGACAAACGCCAGTGAGACCCTCGCTCGCAAAGAGATCTGTACTTCTCTGTTTCTTTCTTAATTAGTTTTCTTGAGCTAGTAGATTCTTATAAAACATGTCAAGTGATGAGGAGACTACTTATTTTGTTCGCACTAAAAACGGTATGGGTTCCGGACATCAATAAGAAAAGATAATGCCTTGGTGAATACCACCGCCTTTGTCAGGGACTGGTATCACAAGAAGATACATATTTATACATATTTTTGTATGTCTCAAGAATGCTTCGAGAAAATACACAATCTGTTAAAATCAACTATATCGAATTGCACCACGAACTGAAGAAAAGAAATTGGTACAATAGAAATATTAGCCATTTGTATGAGGTATGTTCTGTTCATTTAATATACTGCCAAAACCATGGCCGGTGCTGGGGGGGGGGGGGAGGAGGTTAAGCGAGGCAAAAGTATCCCGGGCCTGTGCCCCGAAGGGGGCCCCTCTGCCAGGGTGTCTAACTAAATAGAAATAAAACTTTAAAAATCTTTCTTAAAAAGATGTAATTTGATTTTATGCCTTAAAATTTAAAAAATTTAATATAAAAAATTTTGTTGGGGGCCCGAAAATCTTAGCGCCCTGGCCAAAACCCCTGACCTCCCAGCTCTTCCCCCTTGGAGGCAGCTGTCTCCTTTGCATGGCGGTCAATATTAAGAAATACCCCTAAAACCAGTTTATCATCACAAAGTGAAATATTCACAATAAAAAATACAATTTATTATTGACAATGTATTTCACAATCAAAAGATAGGCTCAAATACAAGTATTATTTATTTTAAATAATTACAGTGTAAACATACAAACATAAAGTGAGAAACTAAGAAAAAAAAATACAATTCTGAATGCGAAAAATTATTTTTTATGAGCTGGAAATCTTTTTATATGCATCTCTTAGAACACCTGAAGTAGTGGCCGTCGGATGCGGTGGAAATCAATTTTTCTTCATCGGCCATGTCGCTGTGTCGCGCGACAATTCTGTAATTTTGTACAACTGTGTCGCTCGTTGCCGCGATAAAGACTGCGGTCTGGCGACGGATCGCTTTGTGTGTGACCGTCCCGATTCAAAACTGTGAATTACAACAATAGCGACATCGCGCCGCGACACAATATCGCGTGTCGCTGTCGCTTGTCGCTTGTCGCATTCTGTGTGCCTGGGCCTTTTTTACTTTCCTGCCTGCCTACAGGAATGTAACCAAACACATGAAGATTAGGATTCTGGGAGAGCAGTGGTGGGTCAAGATTGGATTGTGGCAAATATTTCTAGAGATTGGGCTTATGTGTCCACCCAGGTTGCAAATCACAAGAAGCAAAGTGATATCACCACCAGGGGAGCATACAGTAGAAGCACAGTAACAGATTGGGGTGGCACTGTCAAATTTTGAGGTTGGGGAAAAAGTAAAGCCTTCTGGCAGGACAGAAAGTTGGAACTGTGACACAGGATAGGACAGGTCTTTAATTGACAGTTTTGGAAGTGAATAGAAGCTAGAAGCAAGAGTGGGTTTTGAAGGAGAAGGTACCCCCCCCCCCCCCCCCCATGAATAAATAAGATGCTGATGTTCTTGTCACAGGAGAGACTGGCCAGCTCCAAGGTAGATCTTAATTTAATTTAATGTAGCTTTGATAACATGTGCAGGTAGTTTTGGACATTAGTGCAGGATCTGCGTTATATGGGGAATAAGTTGCGGTGATTAAAGCCAGAATATTTTATGGATGGATACAAGGTGCCAGATCAGTGTATTGTTGTGGTATCAATTGTGTTAAGGTTATGGAATGGCCATAATGGAAGGCATGAAGTGTAGAATAAACTATTGGGGGATAACTTTACACACGAAGTTTTATGGTGAGGCCATTCAGAAAAAAGAGTTTGTAAAAAAAAAGGATGTGGTATTTTAATTTAGCCAATTGGAGAGCAGTTTTTTGACTAGCTTCAAGCTAGAAAGGAGACTAGATGGAGAGCAACAGCAATTTTATACACTGAAAAATGATAATAATCAGTGCATGTGATCTAATTGGTTTATGGAATGAAAAGAACAATTGTGAAATAAATTTCTGCCCCCTCCCAAGACAATTACTAAGTTTTTTCACAGATGTGCAATAATTTTATTTTTTTACGCATACACGGCTTTCCTACGAACAATCCTGGTACTTTATGAACAGAAATATGCATAGTTGAAGAAAATAATCTTCATTGCTGCATTGAGTCTAATTCACCATCGGCAATGTTTTGCAATCCCAAATTGAGACTGAAAGATGTGACAGCTTCATAAAAAAAAAAACGTACAACACACAGTGCTGTCTGCTTGAATTCAAAAGTTGCCAGCAAAATACCCCACAGTTTTAAAGGTTCACATATGTACATGCTGATTAGAAAAATCTTTTATTCCACACTGTAAGCTTTTAAAACTGTGGTATATAAAGCTGTTCTTGTACTTCAGTACAATGTAAATAGGAAATGCTGGGTTCAATATTACAAATTGACACCATTATATGCCCCAGAATGGAACTTTTATATTTTATAGTTGACACAACGCATCTTTCTGTTTACTTTGACAAATGTTTGGTATTAATTGGTAATCAATAAATTGTCAACATATATTAAATGCTTTAAGAGATTCACAAGTTGCATCCTTTATGCTTCTAAAAATTCATAGTTTAGTGACTGTATGGGGCAGTTATGTTCCAGCAGAGTTCGGGCTGTAACCTGTAATTTGAAATATCTATTTTCATTGACAGAAAGTTAGAAAAGCTTTATTTTCTCTTTACTACTTGAGAATCACCTTGCTTAGTGGCATTTTCCGTGCTCTCGTTATTATTGTTAACAATTGCTAAGCAATACATTGTCAGTAACAAATACAAGGTACTTATTCAAAGCTGGAATGGGCAACAACAAAATTATTTTCAAACCAGACTTGACCCTGGAACATCTAAATCACCTGAAGAATCTTCAAACTAAATTAGATGCATTTAATAAGAATGGTGACACTAACAAAAATATTATATATATATTAATGCAATTCATAAGATTGTTAACGTTTGAATTTTGTCTCCTTAAGGAGAAGCACTATTTGCAAATGGGATCTACTGGTGTATTATCAGAGCTCTAGAGGGCTCAAAACTAATCAAAAATATCTGTCTTCATCTGCACGCTGTGATGTATGTATATATTATCGAATCATGGTTCCACTCATCAATATTTGACAGTGAAGTAGTTGGCAACTATAGTAAAACATTACTGTTGATGTTAATGATGTCAGTTTGGAGCAAGATTTTTTGTCAAAATCAAGGGATTTGGTAGTCACAATATTATAACATGTGTATTTATACCCCCTCAATTTAATGTGAACATTTACTGTGTCACTTATCTGCTGTTACTTGCATTAAAAATAAATATCCTAATAATAAACAGTTGGTCTTTGGTGACTACAATATTTGTAGCAATCTGCCACATCTATTGTGAGAAACCATGTCAGAAATTTGTTCTCACTGACTATCTCCATCACAATAGGGTTCAAAACGAAAGTGGTAGGATTTTGGACTTTTGTTTCAATGACCTCAACATCATTGTTGATGAGGATAAATATCACTCAGCACGGTCTGATCATTTTAAATTCTGCTCTAATATGAAACAAAATTATACTCCTTCAAATGCATTTAAGGCACAAAATCATGAAGGTGGGAAATTCCAGGATTAATTTTTTAATAAGATGCTTTAATCTCAAAAAGAGATTCAGATAATTACTAGATTATTGATTCAGTATTATTTACAAATAGCACGCACAAGATTTTTAATTGTTTGAACAATTCTTATATCAAACATGTCGTAAATATCATCATTTCAAAACGTTTTTAAAAAAATGAATAAAAATTGATTAATGAATGAAATTGCTGTTAATTTCGATAAATGTATATTTTAGGTATAATATAAACTTAACCTGTTGAAAATATTTCATACATTTATGATTTGGTGATAACTTTAGTCAAATCTATTGAAAAATTACATATTTATGACATAAAAGTTTCTTTCATGTAAAATATGCATTACGTTACCTTCACGTACTATAAAATTATGATGTTTTTAATAGATCAACAGTAAAAATTTTCATTTATATTGATTTCAATGCCTTTTGGGGATGTTCCCATAAATGACAGTGTTCCCAAAATGACAAGATAAATACATAAAAGATTTTTATTCGAATAATTCATGCATCATTACATTTTAAAATATTTATTGCATTTAGTTGTATCAAATAAAATAAAACAAATTACACAAATTACACCTATTTCAAAATATCAATATTATTCTCAAAGTAATGCCGTAATACTGAGTTTTCTTTTTTAGTAATGATGTGGGTATAATTTGAATTATGTTTTAAAATGTAACTTATGTATCAAATATCTTTGGACTCAAGTTTAAAAAATTTGTCACACTTTGGTCAACATATCTTAAAAAAAAAAAATACTTTTCGTAATTTTAGGAAAAATGAATAAGTTTTGAAAATTCATTTTGCTTTAAACTTTCTTTAATACTTTTCGTTTCTTTACTGTAGTAGTAGATACCATATAAATCTTTCTTTATTACTGGAATTTCTTTTGCTAATCGAGTTTTTAATTCCCAAATTGTAATCGAGATCGGCACCTGTTTTTGTAATTATTTGCATTTATTTATATCCCTCCATAATACTTTCTTCGGTTTTAGATACATACAATGGTAAAACCATAACCCTTTTCTTTTACTTATCCATACTCAAGAAGAGACATTAGTTCAGAAACGTCACCATCATTTCGGGAACACGCATCATGTCCAAGAACGTTCCAGAATGACGTTTTTAAATAAATGCCAGCGCGATATAAGCGTAAGCTATCTTTGACACAGCTTCTCGATAACAAGAAGTGCTTTGAAGTACTTATCCATAAATGAAGTTGAAATCGTAATTTATTATCTATATAAATATTTCAATGCATTCCCGGAATGATGCTTTATTGATGTACGGTGATTAAATATGCAATCAAAAATTACTTTCCTATGAAATTGTACTTAATTTGCTGGTGACAAAGTAGCTGACCATTAACCTGATCAAATTAAATGATGGAGTCCTTGTTAGCTTCGTCTGTGGTTCTTCCTAATAACTTTTTTTCTTTATTCATGGATGGATTAATTGAAATGACGCAGTCGACATCAGACGAAGTTTAAACTTATTTTTATTTTAGGTACTATTGTTTTATTTTGTAACAATTGGAAATATGATTTTTTTAAGAGGTGAAGTATATCTTATTGAGCGATCGCGGTGTTATTTATTCATTTTCCATGTTTTTTTTGTATCTGCTTAACATCTCTCTAACAGCGAGGTCTTTAGAGACGGGGAAGGATGGGGGGCAAGGAATTCGGCCATGGCCTTTTGAAGGAAGCATCCTGGCATTTGCCTGGAGTGATTTGAGAACCCATGGAAAACCCAAATCTGGATGCCCGGACGGGGATTCGAACCGCCGTCCTCCCGAATGCAAGGCCAGAACGCTAGCCGTTACACCACCACGCTCGGTATTTTCCATGTTCTAGTTGCTTTTATTATACAGGACCTTGCACTTAGGGACACATACCAGAAATGACTTTTTGTGCTTATTTTAAATTTTAATGAATGGAACCACTAAATTTCTTAATGGACTGAAAAATGTGCCAATAATAATAAATAACAAAAACAATTTTCAAAATTTATTTTTAACAAAAGAAAATAATTTGGTTACTTTAAAGTCTTCCAAAGCAAATTTCCCACCGTGATTTTGTGCCTTAAAAGTTCTGACTATTCCTAAGGATAAATTGGACTGATCTATACAAAATAGATAATATTGATGAGAAGATGAATTCACTCTATGATATTGTATGTAAAGGAATAAAGAATAAACTGTGTTGTGATGTTGATATTCCTGGGATAATGCATCTAAAAATAATGGCAGTGGGGTCAGTAATCTGCTTGTACAATTTTTCAAAAGCATTTACGACACTATCTGACAGACCACCTGATCCTGATGAGATTATAAAACTTAATGAAACTCCAGAAGCACATATCTTTAAACACAAAACTCACTTCAATGATGTTTATCAACAACTGTCCTCGCTAAATGTTAATAAAGGTGCTGGACCTGACAGAATACCAAATACTGTGTGGTGGGCCTATGTGGACCTGTCATATACCTAAAATATCTTCGATATTTCTTCTAAAACTGATTAAAAGAAGCTCCTCATTTGCCAGTTGCATAGCAAGTCACTTCTAGAGTCGTTTTCTTGGTTAGAAAGCATTTTAGGTCAAACCCAGACGTCATTGTAAATAATTAAAGTTGCATAAAGGTAGAATCATTACAGTCCAGTCACATTAATGTGACCACCTCTCAAAAACCAGAATAACCACCTTTGGCAGAGCGGACCGCTGTCAGGTGTGCAGGAAGAGAGTCAATTAGGTTTCTGAAGGTGTTCACTGGGATGTTGAGCCATGCCGACTCCAGTACTGTGGCCAGCTGCGCTAGATTACGCGTTTGAGGATCCATGGCACGAACAACTCGTTCGAGGTGGTCCCACAGATTCTCGATTGGGTTTAAATCCGGTGAGTTTGCTGGCCAGGGGAGAAAGGTAAACTCATCCTGGTGCTCTTCAAACCACACACATACACTGCGAACTGTATGACACCTCGCATTGTCCTGCTGGTAGATGCCATCATTCTGAGGAAAAATTATTCACATGTAGGGGTGGACATGGTCTGCAAGGACAGATACGTACTTGTGCTGATCCATCATGCCTTCCATGATGTTCACCCAGTGAATGCCAGGAAAACATTCCCCAAACCATAATGCTCCTTCCTCCATCCTGGATCCTTCCGGCAATTGTTGCAGGGTGTTTGCTTCAGACGTTTCATGCCATATGCGCCAACGTCCATCTGTCCGATGGAGCATAAAACGTGATTCATCAGAAAAAGCCACCTGTCGCCACACTGTGGACGTCCAGTTGCAGTACTGGCATGCAAATTCCAGCCTTCGTTACCAATGAACAGCTGTCAGCATAGGTGCATTAACCAGGCGTTTGCTGCGGAGGCCAACGTGCAGCAATGTTTGCTGAACCGTTGTTGAGAATACACTCTCGGTAGCCCCTTGGTTCATCTGGGCGGTTAGTTGCTCAACAGTTGCATGTCTATTTGCCCGAACGCATCTCCGTAGCCTTCGTTCGCCTCTGTCATCTATAGCCCGTGGTGCACCACATGTTCCACGCAGCTGATTTTGAATAGTGCCATTTTGCCATGCACGGTATACTTTCACCATGGCGGCACGTTAACAGTTCACAAAATTAGCCGTTTCCGAAATGCTTCCATCGTTGGCCCGAAAGCCAATAATCATGCCCTTTTGAATGTTGGATAAATCCCTACATTTCTGCATTACGCCAACGATTGAAATGCTTTCCAATGCCCTAGGACAGGGGTGACCAACCCAAATGATCTTGCAGGCCACTTTGGAAATGCATCATAACTCCGCAGGCCGCATATAAAATTATGTATCCCCATATTACATTTAGACCAAATACGGACATTTTTGGAGTGAAAGCAAAATGATTTATTATTTTTGTGTTTACTATTATTCTTACATATTACATAGATAATATAATAATAATGATACTAACAATCTTTGTCATACATTCCTAAGAATATTATTTTAAAATCAAAGTTAATTTTTCTCATAATTTCGACAATTAATTTTTGAACATGCACGAATAATGTATTTTTTTTTTTAATACTTCGCTTTTCACTACTTTGGCCATTATAAAATAAATATATTTTGTAAAAGTGTGATGAATCTCGCGGGCCAGAAAAATGTTCAAGGCGGGCAGCATGCAGCCCGCGGTTGGCCACCCCTGCCCTAGGACATACTTTATATACACTCCACTGTAATGTGCTGCCACCTGCCTTCTGTGATTGGTTATTTCACGTTGACGTCGAAAGTAGGTGGTGGTCACATTAATGTGACTGGACTGTGTATATTTTCATTTAAGGGTTAAAAGTATTTTTTTTTAATCTTTTTTCAATATGGCTGCTCTGTGACACATAATGTAAGGGGTTGGAAAATTGTTGAGGGAATATTAACAATAGAGATGATAAAAGAAACCACTTCAGGGATGAGAAAAAAAAAAACACCACTAAAAAAAAGTAGTGTTGATTCCTGCTCCATCAAAGCAATAGTTTTGGAGAAATAAATTATAAAAGATTATAAATAATTGCACAATAATGGCAGAAATAAGATTTAACATGAATTTTGCGTAAAGCATTTAGAAGAGTTATATACGTCAAAAGATTAGGGAAATTATAATGAATGCTTTAGTACTAGATCCATCATGGGGGGAGTATAAACTTTGGAAGTAATTTGAAATTTTGTGGTTTGTAAATTAATGAATTAATATGTTTTAAACAAGGCTGGCTTAGGGAAAAGTCCTCACGGAATGAAATGATGAGAAAAATAGAGGCAACAACGTATCAAAATTTTAGGGAGATCCGAGCATGTTTAAGGACAATAGGCAAAAGTACAAAGTCCAGTCTGATGTTGCTTTGGATGGAGCCTCTAAAATCCACAAGCATTCTTCCGCAGATAGTCAGGACGAGAGGACGTACGTGTTCCTGGGACCTCCGCAATGTAGGCTGCGAATTTTGAAATTTTAAGCTTACTGTCTGCCATCATAAGCAAGAACTTCGTTTCGGTGATACCATAGAACTGTTTTTAGTAATTTGGGATTATGGTTATGCCTTATCCAGCATATTGGTACCTAACTTTTGTATATCAAACTTTTCAAAAAAGATAAAACTATTATTTTAGAGTGAATATACCTATATCTATTGGGGAAGTAAAAATAGTTTGGGGCCATATGGAAGAACTTAATGTAATCAGGTACCAGGTACGATTAGAGTTTAATGTACAGTGCCATAAGCAAACCTCCCAACCATGCCCGCCGCTAGCTGCAGCCAATGGTGGATTTATGAAATTTCTGAACCGGGTCAAAAAACTGTGAGATTGGAGATTGCCGCCCCTTCGAACATTATTTGCCGCCCCCATTGTTGCCATTCCAAGTGTCGCCGGTTGTTGAGCTAAAAAAAAAAAGGGGTCGCCTGCTACATAATACCCCACAAATTTTGCCGTGGCGACAATGGAGTAGCAACTATCGCGGGGCGGTGACTGTCGATCGCTCGTTTTGCCGCCCCCCTTGATGTGCCGCCCGCTTATGGCGGCCCTGCTCCCAACTATGCACTACGTGTTAACAGGCCTATCACATATATCTTGGAAACTCGTAATTTTCTTGAATCATGGAAATTGTCCTAGATCATCAGTCTCATTTATAAATCTGGAGATAAACTGAATGTGGCTAACCATAGGTCCATATGTATCCAGTCATCGCTAGTAAAACTTTGGGAGAAAATTGTCTTACCACAATTGACATTTGTTTTCAAAAATATTATAGTTATAAGATAACATGGTTTCCTTGGCATTAGATCCACAACCATCCACCACAACGCCGCACCAAGCACCAGTGATATCTACGGTTGCTGCAATTGGACAAATCCGAGTTAGCCGAAAATGCTGTGGAAAATTTCCACAGCATTAACTGAAGTATTCGCTCAGACATCGTAATTCTGGGATTCTGTAATTAGAGAATTGCTCGAGATTCGACTAAGCACCAGCAACATCAACAGAGATGGCGGTCTTTTCTTGAGCGAAGCTTGGAAGCCAATCGTCCATGATCTGAAACAGCAGTGGGTTAGACATTCATTCCAGAAGAGAGCCGGCACACAGCCGTCCGGGTGGATCCTGTCTGAGCCCGATTGACGTGTCAACCAATGGGAAAGTAGCAGAAAGCCTCTTTGACAGCAGGCTAACTATAGGAGCCAGGATTTTGAGGCATTCACAGTCGGTGCTGTGTCGTCGCTGTGCAGCTTCGATATGACATTTCACCTAATGAAGATAGCGGAGGTTGCTGCCAAAACATTGTGAAAGAAGAAATTATCCGGCAGAAAATCTGCGAAGAATTCTTGTAAACCATCAATCTGTATGGAAATGTTAATTATGCACTAAATTTACCGAGGAGAGGTAAAGAAGTACACGTACTTTATACAGATATCATAAAGGTCTTTGACAAGGTGGACCATTAAGTCCTACAACAAAAACAGTGTGTCTATGGTGTCAGATCTAAAACACTGGAATGGTTGCACTTGTACATCCCCAATAGGCGTTTGTGGCTACAAGTTATTGGCCACCGATCAAACAAATTTGATGTCACTTCCAGTGTCCCACAGGGTTCACATCCAGGTCCAATCCTATTCTGTATCTATGATGTTGGTGACATCATGTCTAAATATCATCAACAGTAGATGACATGCAGATTTATAGTAATGAACAACACCTATATATTCTCCAATACGATATCTACAAACTTAAGAACTGGTATAATTAGAACAAGATGACATTAAACATTAAAAAATGTTCAGTGATGTTGTTCTTGCAATCCCACAACCAACTACCCGCAATTTAGCTGCTTGAAGGTCAAACTGTTCAAAAAGTTAAAAACAATAGGACCTTGGTGTGACAAATTAACCTTCTCTGAACATATTAATTACCCGACGCTTTGTGCCTATCGAAGACTAGGTTTTATTTGTAGAGCAACCAAGGAGTTCAGGAATACCAAAACATTGATACTTCTTTTCTCATCATTCATCAGGCCCATACAGGAGTATGGGTCTGTTGTCTGGTCTCCACTTATTGAATTTAAACAATCGTTTATAAAAAAAAATTGTAAATGATTACATCCTTATGATTACTTATAAAAGCATAAATACCTTATGATACTTATAATAGCATAAATAGTATCAATGATATTTATCACCAATATAACCTCAGTAGCCTAATTAGTCGTAGACTTTCTTTTTCAAAGTTGTCAATGGGTTGGTTGATTTAGCAGACTTCACAGCCTTGAAAGGCTGTGTTAAGGACTAGAAGGCTACTCTCAGTTGAAAGTTCAAATAAAAACTATGTCTACTATGGACCTAACAATAGAACAGCAGGTTGGTGAACCATTAGGTTACAGTTATCAATCTTTTTTGAGGATCTTTCTTATCATCCTCAGCAAGTATTAGAAAGTTACTACTAAATAATTAAGTTTATATAATCTTTCTTACATGTATCCTTTGTGTGATTTAATCAATTACCCAATGTTCTTTAAACTTATTTGTATGATATTTATGTATAATGCTGACTGGTGTAAAATTAATAAATAAATTATTTATTTTCACCTATTGCTACCTGCCTATTGTTTTACGACCCACATGAAGTACTTTTTAATGAGAACATATTTAGACACACTCGAAGTATTATCTGATTTGAAGTGTTACTACTGTTTTCAGCAATTCTATAGCAAAAATGGATGAATGAACAAGAAAAATAGCATTTCCATAACTTTTAAGAATAAAATTAACATTTGTTTACAAAAGTATTATTTAATTTACATCATTTTTGCATAAAATAATATGCTACATATAATCGTGTTATTTTCGTTTTTAAACTGCAAGTAATAATTGGTATAAATATTTTTTCACAGATATCTGAGCATTCACGGATCGCTCTGCAATGAGGAAACTGTTCTTTCAATTGCATAAGAGCTCTGCGACACAAAGACATTTAATCTTCTTCCTGCTTCCCATCTTCGTCAGCTGATCCCTCACCCTCTCCTTCCTCACCAGTATTGAACACTTGACCCTCCATCTCTTCGTCATCATCGTCGTCTCCCGCAACCTCTGCATTTTCTGCCTCTGCACGTTCCATCTGCCTTGCAAGTTCTGCTTCATCTGTTGCAGTAACCACTTTAGGCTAAAGAAAGGGGGGTAAAAATGTTGAGTCTGATAGTCATTACCAAAACAAATATTGCCACAATTAAAAATTGTCATTATGTTTTCATTGAAGTAGAGTCAATACTCACTGCCATCTGAATAGCAAACACACCTCCCATGCTAGTTATAGTCTCTTCTATTTTATTTATAGCATTGTGCAGAGCTTTCAACCCATCCTGCTTCTCAGGAGTAGACGTTGTCATTACTGAAGTTCAATAACAAAATAATATGTACACATTAATACACCAAATAAATATTTAATTCAAAAAATAAGAAACACACTAACCGTAAAGTGGCGGTGCTATAAGGTTTATCTTAATAGGAAGCTCTTCAGTTGAACAAGCCAATCCTGCTCGCAAAGCAGCTTTCACTGCATCTATTCCCTCATATCCGTAGCAAGCCACTTCAATGTCTGCTCGGATTTTCACTGCTTGTGATGTTAATTTTCTTTTAATGTTATTTAAAAGGACCTCCTTTGTGTTCTCATCAAGTCCACATTCTGCAAGTATTGAAGGATCTCTGCAAAGAGAAAAAAATAATAACTTTAAATTAGTTTAAACAAGTAGCTCAAACTTCCACCTCATAAAGGCAAAATATCTGAGGAATGAAATTGGTAAAATAATATCAGGTATTTTCTGTAAACAGATTTTTTATTTGGAAAAGTGCATAGAAAAAGTTTTTTCCTTATGGCTTTACACCTCAATGTCAAGGTCATTGGAGGCAGTTTAACACATTTACTGCCATGATGAAACTTGGACTATGTATTGCTATGCCACATTTAAATCACGAATATTACTTGTGAGGCCAAATTAATTTTTTGCATCAGATGTCTTTTTTTGATCATGTAGATCTAAGTTACTTCATAAAATATCAAGTTATGACTGATCTGGACTGATAACAGGTGTGAGCCATATATGGCTCACGTGGCCCAACAACTACATTTTAACACAATTATGATCTGTGGCTCACGTCATTTAAAACACAATAGGTATAAAAAAAATTGTTTTTCAAGAAATGATTCATACTCTTAGTTTATTTGCTTATATTAGCTACATTTAAAATTATTTACTACGTTTTTTACTTGGTCTTACAATAATGTTCATGAATAAAGATCTTAAGAGTATTCTCCTTGTTCAGCTGCTTGATATTTCTACTTCAACACAGCATTGTGAATGTCACTAAAACAGTCGTTACATATAAAACTGTCACATTTATTGCACACCCTCTTCACTTTCATAGCAGCATCCTTTCTTTCTTCAGTTCTTCGCAGGCGCTTATAACAGACCGAACATCTTCTTCGACTGCTCTGCTTTGGTCCATCTACCGTCACAAGGCGATGGCTGTCATCTTCGTGTAGTGGCTGTAGTGTTGCCTGTGGTTGTGGATCTTTGGCATTCAATAGCAGTAGAGTCAAGCGCTCCCTGAAAGGAATTATTTGTATGCGAGGCTTGGATCCTTTGTTTGCCAAGTTGTACAGCACTTGAGCATTTACAACAGATGTTCCAAAAAGGATTTCAAAAATGATCTTTCTGTACCATTTAACCGTATGCCGAAGTGTCGTTGAGTATGAGCTCATCTGATCCGATACATCAATAAATGACTTGGTGGCATTGTAGTCCATGACTGCTTTTGGTTTCAAAACTTCCAAGCCATTTTTATTTTTTTACAGGCACCATATCATCGTTATGTTTTGTAGAAATCATCAAAACATCCCATTTATCTTTCATTTGAGCATGGAGATTTTTGTGTTGCTCTGTGAACATACTGTTTTCCCTTTTTTCAGTTTTGCAGATATTACAGTTTGTGGGTTGCCTTTTCTGTTACTCCTAAGAGTGCCAACAAGGTGGGTAGAGGTGTTCATTAGTTCTGCAGCCAATGATACACTACTGTACCAATTATCACAATACAGTGTCCTCCCATTGTGCAGTAAAGGGTCAAGTAACTCCATAACTACTTTCTGTGGAACACAAACACCTGTAGTTGCTTCATTACCAGCATAGACTTTGAGGTTCCATGTATAGCCAGATGGAAGGCAAAGTTTGAAGACTTTTACCCCATACCTATGCCTTTTGTTGGGTACATATTGCCGAAATGACAGACGTCCTCTAAACGGTATAATAGTCTCATCAATGCAAATTTCCTCTTAAGGACAAATCATGTCCTTGAATTTTGGTGCTATCAGGTCTAAGAGAGGTTGGACTTTGTGGAGTCTATCCCCTTCAAGTCTAGTTTCATTATTAGAAGCATGAAATAATCTGAGGAGTATTTCAAACCGATTACATGGCGTAATGGAGCTAATCTTGTTAGAATAAAGCATCGACTTGCTCCAATAGCAAGCTAAGCTTGGCATTTTTACCAAGCCCATCCACAGTATGATGCCACAGAAACATTTCATCTCTGCTATATTTGTTTCTTTCCTTTTCGTTAGCCTGGAATTTCGACGGAGCTGTTGAGAACCAATTTTTTGTTTTGCATATCGATTTGTTTCAGCCACAAGAAACTCAAACACGTCATTATCAATAAAATGAAAATACGCTTCCTCTGGTGAACAATTGCTCAACATATCCAAAACATCATTTGATATAGCAGAAGGAAAGCACGTAGGAAGTCTTTGGGTCCTCAGTAGCATCTCCCCATATTAGATCTGTGACATTGGTAATATTCCCATCTGGTGTTTCATCAACGTAATTTTCGGAATTATAGCTATCAGGTATAACACACTCATCCACATCATTTTGCAATAATGGGTCTTTTGAATTATTATGGTATGTAGAACAGGAAGGGTCTTGTAGGCCTAATGTATCTTGTGATGGGCTAGACCTGATAAGAAATGTATTACCTGAATTAGGCATATCACAAATATTCAAGTCTTCAGACACACTCTCATCGTCATCACTTTCAATAAACTTCTGTTGCTTTGTAAAGTCTCTAAGACAACGTTCATTATCAGGCTCGTAATCAGGGTCGCTGTCTGTGTTGTCAAAAATGTCACTTTCACAACTTGATAAGCTATCTTGCATAGCCTCATTCACTAGCTGTTCAAGTTCTTCAAAAGTTTGTCTTCTTTTGGCCATAATAATAAACTAGGAAACTAACCAAATACACAAACGTAACCTCAAATAGCATACACGAGCAATCAGCAAAACAAAACAGTAGTACAGCTGAGTCATCGTAAGTTGATCTCTGACGGTTGCAGTTAGGAATCACCAGGGCTACCAAATGCAAAAATATTGATTGGTAAGAACATCAGAGTGTTCAGTGGAGCCACCGCTTTTAAACCCATAGTTGAAACGCATTATCTGTGAGCCCCATGAGACTCATGAGGCCTCTAAACACAACTCTGCATGTGAGCCAGTTATGGCTCACGCTGCTCACTGCACAATGTATACGTGAACCAAATATGGCTCACGTGGCGTCATAAGCCGTGCAACTGTGAGCCAACATTGGCTCATGTGGCAGTCATTGTGTTAAGAAAATAACTTTCATGGCCAAAGAAACTGTAGTTTCAAGAAATAGAAGGAAAAGATAACACACAAAGGTTAACAATAGTTCATACCTGAGACGAAGTTAAATAATTCATATTTCAATGTTTGAACTCCCCTAATTTATTTTAGTCATCCTATGGTGTGTTTTTAATAAAGAAATGTCAAATATTTTCTTGTGTGAGAACAGAGTCTTAGCCAGCATACAGTTCTAAAAATTCTTCGAGTGTTCAGTTGGATGAAATCTGCCATGCACATATTTCCTTGGTCAGATGTGGGAGTAATTTTAGCAATCAAATTATATCATTGAAAAATAAAATAAAAAAGAGGTAATTAATTGCCACCAGAGCGTGTGCTTCATCGCAATTAAATCTATTCTTATAAAACGCTTATTTGATCACGTTCTGTCATGCCATGACGTCACACCGTGACGTCGGGCTATGACATCAAGCTTTTCATCTTTTTCGACCAACTTATGATCAGAGATGCTGTTCTAGGTTATAGACGTTATTTAATAACATTTCTATTTAGCTAAGCATAAGTCAGTAAATTAATTGCTAGAACACTGGAAGAAAAGTACATATTCCGTTTAAATCAACAAAATAATTATTAGTTGTTTTACTTTGAGGCTAGTTAATAATAATAACCTATGACAGTCAATTCTGTAAAGTGTATCAGTGTTCTTACTGTGCCTATAATTTTCTTTCTATTATTTCGTAAATCCTCCAAAAGTTATCTTTGTTCTCATGACCTTAAGATTTTCCAGTTTAATTTCTGTACGAACACAAGAATGTAAACAGTGTGGCATGTGTGGTAGCTCAAAAATGGCACTCCCCTCGGTGGCAAGTTTTTGGTTTGAGTCTAAGGCAAGAACCACTGCATTAACAGTAGTTCGTGTTAACAATTCAAACGTAAAACGGGAATATATTGTATATGTGGCATTACACCTTTGGTTTGCTGTTGTATTATCGCCACAATATCCGCGTGACTAACCACAATGTACTTTGATGCCGAATGTTTGTTGTAACTGTGACCCAACAACAATTCTTTCAGTGTGATGGTAGTTTTGAATTTCTTTTTAGAAATCTGAACCTGTCCTGTTCATCCTGCCCCTTATTATTGATTTGCTGTGTTGGTGAGTTCTGTTGACATTACTGTCTTTTACCAACATTATACGCCTATAGTGACATCATGATCATCATCTATAACACAGCAATCTGCAAGATCTGCAATATGGAGTAGAAGAAAATAAAATACTCCTTTTGCTTGGAGTATGTAATAAAATAATTGTTTAAAAAAACATAAAAACCGCCTTCAAATAAAAAGCACTAAAAATTATAAAATAACTTTATACCTTGCTTAGGAGAAAGTAAATCTAAATGGACAATATTTTACATTACTGTCATTGAATATTTTTACATTAATTAGTTATTTTTGGAGTCGGTGCCAGCTGTCACATCGCGAAGATCGAATTACTGAACTTCTTTTGGTGTTAGAGGCGAAACGGGGAGTACGAACAAAAATTCCCAATATTTTACAGCATGTCGTGAGGCAGATAGTGTTATTGCGGGAGACAGCTTAGGGAAACAAATTAACAGTATTTTAATCTGTGGCTTGGCCTTATTGGTCATCCAGGCATATCTCTGGCGCTACAGTGTCAGTTGCATCATGCAGTAAACGATTTACAGTTAGCATAATATCGGCGTATCATCTGTATGTTTCAGTTTTGTTGAAACATGTTTCTAGCATTAATTGTAGGTAAGCAGTAACATGTTTTTTATGTATTATTGTTATTCATTATTGTTTTTATCTTTTTGTTTTTCTTGCTTTCGCTGGCACCGACTCCAAAAATAACTAATTAATGTAAAAATTTCAATGACAGTAATGTAAAATATTGTCCATTTAGATTTACTTTCTCCTAAGCAAGGTATAAAGTTATTTTAAAATTTTTAGTGCTTTTTATTTGAAGGCGGTTTTTATGTTTTTTTTAAACAATTATTTTATTTTTAAGATTTTTAGTGGTATTATAGTTTGTTTTGTATTTTAAATATGCCGCAGCAGTTCCCATTTTGCGAACTTCTGGTAGCTCAGGGATTAAAGCGCTTGCTTTCAAAGAAGAATTCTGTCTTTATATACCACAACAACTTCCAGAACGGGGTGAATTGGGTGTTGTGTTAAGGAATGTCAGTTTACATTTTGGTCCAGGCTATGTTTCGATCTCGTATCATAACATCTGTTAAAGCTGCTGGTCGATAACCGAAACATGTAACATCTGGGCATTAATACATACATACAGAAATCTGTCTCTGGAATATATCTGTTTGCTCCGGCATCACACAGAAAATATAGATTTTTAATTGGTTTTCACAACGTGAAAGCTTGGGATCCAAGTTGAAATCTGAAGTACATGTTGAGACATTACGACACATTTATTTATAAATATTATGCCATGACTTAAAAATAGCTTAATTGATTTTGACGGGATTTAAAACTGTGGATTTTTGTAAAGAACATTGGAAATTAAAAGGGTGTAAAGGGGAAGAGGGATTGGGCTTTGTATACCAAATGTAGACTGCCTTTTCTGATTGATTTAAAGTATACATGTGTAAATTTCTATTGATATCAGATAAAACTGTAGGTATGTATAAAAAACAATTAAGGGGTGTGGAGACGAAGAGTAGTTTGGTTTTTGTAAACTAGTGAGGGCAGTATTTTTCTCTTTGTTTTAAAGTATACATGTGCAAATTTCCATCGAAACCAGATAAAAACTGTAGCTTTGTGTAAAGAACATTTGCAAAAATTAAATGGGGTAAGGGAGTGAGTGGTAGGGTTTTGTAAACAGAATGTAGACACTATGTTTCTCTTTGTTTTTAAGTATACATGTGCAGTGTTCCATGGAAATCTGATAAAACTGTGGGTATCTATAAAGAACATTGGAAATTAGGAGGGGTGGGGGTAGAAGGGAAGAGGGGTTGGGCTTCTGCAACCTAATTTAAACACAATTGTTCTGTATGTTTTAAAGTATACGTGCAAATTTCCTTCAGAATCGGATAGAAACTGTAGATTAAAGGATGGAAAGAAGGAGCGGAGTTTGGACTCTCGAAACCAAATGTAGACATTTTTTTTTTTTTGCAGTATACATGTGCATACTTCCTTCAAAATCAGAAAGAAACGGTAGCTTTGTATAAAGAACATTGACAGTAATTAAAGGGTAGAAAGGGGATAGGGTTTGCATTTTTGTGAAAGTTATGTGGACAGTATTTTTCTTTTTCTATTTGTTTTAAAGTATGCATGCGAAGTTCCACCGAATCGGATTAAAATGTGGGTTTTGTACAAATATTAAGGGAAGGGGAGCTAGGTAGTTTTTTTTATTTTTTGGTCAAAACTTATCAAAAAAATAATTATATGTGCCAACTTTCATAAAGATCGGTCAAATGGTGTCGACTGTAGCTTTCTAAAAAGAAATTGACAAAAATCAGGGGGTGGAAACGGGGAGAGGGGTTCAGTTTTTGCAAACCAAGAGTTGGCATTATTTTTCTCTTTGTTTTATAGTAAAAATTTGCTAAGTTCTGTCTAAACCGGATAAAAACTGTGGTTGTGTATAAAAATTAAGGTTTAATGGGGAGAGGGGGTGGTTTTTAGATCTTTTGGTCAGACACCTTCTTCGTGAAAAAATACATATAAGCACCAACTTTCATGGTAATCGGTCAAACGATGCGACTGTAGCTTTTTATAAAGAACATTGACAAAAGTTAATGGGGTTGAAGGGGAAAGGGGTTGAGCTTTGGCAAACCAAATGTTGACAGGATTTTTCTCTTTGTTTTAAAGTATACATGGGCAAAGTTCAATAAAAATCAGATAAGAAATGTAGATTTCTATAAAATTAAGGGGTGTAAAGGGAGACATGGGGTGGTTTATTATTTATTTAATTTTTGTCAGAAACCTTCTCCATGAAAAATTACATGTATATGCCAACTTTAATGGAGACCAGTTAAATGGTGTCGACTGTAGCTTTGTATAAAGAACATTGGTAAAAATTTAGGGGTGGATAGGGAGGGCTTCAGTTTTTTCAAACCAAAAGTTGACAGTATTTTTCTTTTATTTTTGACTAACATGTCCAAAGTTTCATCGAAATCGGATAAAAAATGTGGGTTTGTATAAAAATTAAGGGGTGTAAAGGGGAGAGGGGTGGTTTTTTATTTATTTATTTTGGTCAGATTCTCCATGAAAAATTACATGTATATGCCAACTTTGATGATAATCGGTCAAACGGTGTCGAGTGTAGCTTTTTATGAAGAACATTGACAATAATTAAAGGGGTGGAAGGAGGGAGGGGTTGAGCTTTGGCAGACCAAATTGACAGGATTTTTCTCTTTGTTTTAAAGTATACATGGGCAAAGTTCATAAAAATCAGATAAGAAATGTAGGTTTCTATAAAATTAAGGGGTGTAAAGGGGAGAGGGGTGGTTTTTTATTTTTTGGTCAGATACCTTCTCCATGAAAAACTACATGTAATTGCCAACTTTAATGGAGATCAGTTAAATGGTGTCGACTGTAGCTTTGAATAAAAAAATTGGCAAAAATTAAGGGGGTGGATAGGGGGAGAGGGGTTGTTTTTTTAAACCAAAAGTTGACAGTATTTCTGTTTATTTTTGGCTACATATGTCCAAAGTTTCATCGAGATCGAATAAAAAATGTGGATTTGTATAAAAATTAAGGGGTAGAAGGGGTGGTTTCTCAATGAAATTCATATGGGTCCACTTTGGAGGTATACCCTATCCACTAAAAAAATTTCATTTAAATCTGTTCAAAATTGGCGAAGATATCGCTGAACATACATACAAAAAAAAAAAAATACAGACGAATTGAGAACCTCCTCCTTTTTTTGAAGTCGGTTAAAAAATATAAAGAACCTGATGCAATTTTAAAAGCTAAATAAAAACTATTCAAACTGAAACAATACAAATAGAAAATCTGAACCACCCTCGGTCCCAATCAGTTTGGATTATCGACGCTCTCTGTATACTGATTTTGCTGCGCGAGTTTTCTTTCTTTGCTGCAATATTGGTCCAATTGATTCACCAAAATATTTAAATTTATCAATCCATATAATAATTTCCAGCTGTGTTTTTATGTATTCTTGTGTCTATGCCCTACATATTTAGTTTTTCAGTATGAGATTTTTAATCAAGCTTTAGCTGCAATTTTGTGGAGAGTGTATACCGTTAGTTTAGTGTCTTATTTTTGGAAATTATTTAAACATTGGCAGCAAGAGTAATTTTAATGCAATATATGTTATACCAGTTGATAAATATTAATGAGCTTTTATGACAAAAATATTTTATGTTGAAGTTACTACAAAAAAGAATTTATCTTATCACAAATTTTGAATAAACGTAGGTAAATTTTACCATTTTGTCATATACATATAGATTGATTTATCAAACATCTGAACCAAGCCTAACTCCTGTAATGAATATCAAGTGTGGTCATCATTAGCTATTTTAAGTAAAAAAAAAAAAATCAAGTGACTTTTTTATTTAAAATAAATAATTTAAAAATTCTCAATTTTCCTTCCAGATCTCGCAACACATCACAAGAGCACCGATTACCATGCAGGAAACGATCAGCAAGAGATGCTAAACGTTTGCACAGTAAAACCCCAAACTAACGGAAAAAAAAAATACTATTTGTGATGACATCATAGTAATCTTAGTGTGTTTGTTATTTATACGACTGAAAAAAGTAAAAATTACCCATGTAAACTGTGACTTGATTAGACATGTATGTATAAATTTAAAAAAAAAAAAAGGAAAAGCAAAAACAAGATATTAAAACAGAACTCACAAGACTCATTTACTTATTCATTTTACCATGTAATACTTTCATTTCATTGAAGTACAAAATGCTAGTCAAGTTTTCATTTCAGTAGTAAAGCAATGTAATGTTATCAGAAAACATATTCAACAATAGTTTTCATCACCATTATTTGGCATTTCCACTTTTGTGGGCCTCCAAGTACAAACACCCTTTCCCGCCCTTCCAGGAGGTTGGAGAAAGGCAACATCTTGAGATAGGAGATGGCCTGCTGGGGTGAAATATAGTGCAGACCAATGTGGCAATTGTGATGCCCTTACAGAAATCCAGAAAAATGATTTCCAAGTGGGACTAAACTTTATTAGTTGCCTCCAATAGTAAACTCAATGCAAACTATCAGCATTCATAAACAAGTCACTTTAGCAACATTCACTGTCCTGCTGTTTTTATAGCTGCACTAGCTGACCTGCGAATTCGTATACGTGGACTTAGAATTTCATTGCCAGAATTGGATATAGAAAGCTGTTAGCAACGTAAGACTTGTCTTAAACAACACTGAGTTGGTGTAATATGACAAGAAAGCCATCACTATATCATTCAACCATCGAAACTGTCTTATGAAGAGAATCAATTTCTAACATATTTAAAAACAGAAAAACAAACGACGGTGCGGGGATGGGAAGGAGGAGTGTGGGGGGGGGGGGGTTAACTGAGGGCCACTTTATTTCAGTTTGGTCTTTTCTTCAGCATGAGCATCAGATTCTTGTGTTCTAATAACTTTAGCTGCTCATGCTCTTCAAGAGCTACACCTTAGGGCAGATTTACGCCTGCAAGGCATGTCAAAAAAAGAAGACAAAACAAACTGGTGCAAAAAACATTTGGGCAGACACAAAGTAATAGTACATTGCAGAGCAAATCGAAATCTATACTAAATAAAAGGTTTGTCTCTAAACAAAATTTATTAACAAATCATACACTAACAGACTGTGCGAGAAGCTCAGCTTGAGCAACGGACATAACATTACATACTAACACACAGATCGGTCTGTCTGTCACCATTTGATAAGTTCTCAAAATTGTCGTGACTAAAACTGTTATGTCCTGTGTGTCCTTCCTACAGATACAAAGTATTTCCTTGTCAAATTCCATCAATACCGGTATCGCCATTTATTCACCAAAACATAACAAAAAGACAGAAACTTACTTCCGCATTTATGATATTATTAGTGCAGATCAAACACACTGCGAGAGAAACAACATCTGAGGGATCAATGTAGCGTAAAAAAGTGTACACGTATAATAGCATTGTTAGACCACCAAAGATTTGTCAAGCATTGCACCCCTAAATTTTTGGTATCTACAGTTTAACAAGGAATGCGAAAAACTGACCGTCTAGGCGTGGCTCATACAATGAAAACAATATTTTTAAATCTTGGCTTCCACCAGCATTTGTTTCAGAGACTGCGCTCCAAACATCAGTAAGCAAGCGCATTGAGCTACCAAACCACTATACCAGAAGATACTACAGAGACGTACACAACCTATACGTCTGCCTATCATCGTGCAGTAATTTTCTGAAATTATATGACAATATGTATTATTTATACAGAAAAAAGTATTCTATGTCCATCCTAATGTCAAATTTCATCATGATCGGATTAGCCGTTTAGCCCAAGAAACGTAACAAGACAGTTACTTTCGCATTTATACTATTAGTATAAATTGGGTTTCTTTGTTGAACCCTTTTCTATGTGCTAAAAGTGATTAAAAATATACATATTTCTATTGCCAAATTGTGATATTTGTCTTCTCATTCCTCCTGCATTCAAACTTTGGTAAGTGATGGGATTACTTTCATTGTTCTCGTAAGTGAATTGCTTTTGATTTAAAAACGATACCAACCTTAACTGAAGAACAGTGCAGATTTCTTCAATTTTTCTTCAAGATCACCATTAGAATAGCAAATTATAAATTTTCAAATGTCACACCTCATCACAGCACTGCTCACAGAAAATGATCCAGGGAGCATTTCCTCCTACACTCATAATCAGAGGTTATTTTCAAAATTAATATCAGCACTTTGTAAGGAAATGGGGTTGCTTCACCTTAAAATCTATGTATCTATAAATGAGAAAACGAGAAAGTTCGGATGTGTGTTTTGATGTACTTCTGGATCTATAACGCCATAATAACTCAACATATTTAAATGAAATTTGGCATGAAGTCAGTTAATTACGTGCGAAGCGACATAGGATAAATTTTATCCCACAAAAATGCATAGTTCATTTATAAATTGCCATTAATATCAATTCGCAAACAACAAAGAGTTTCCTACTTCGTAGACAGCCTTGCAACGTTTACTCTTTGCTTTTTACATAAATCGCAAACACTACTTTTCAGAAATAAAAGTGAAAACCTTCTTACATATGCAAGTTTGTTTTTAGTTTAAAAGCCACAAAACTGATGCACTTGACAAACAATAGTTTGGAAGCAGGAATTATAAATATGTACTTAACCTTAAAAAAAGATAGGTACTGTTGTTAAGTTCGCAAAGAGATTTTTTCATTTGTGTACATAAAATAGTATGACATCTCAAATATTACACCATAATTTCGATCGTAATATACTAAATGTGAAAAATCAGAGCTTGGAAAAAAAAAAAAAAAAAAAAAAAAAAAAAAAAAAAACGTAAAATGCTATGATTATACCAGCAGGAAAGTCGATTTACTAAAATTGCAAAATGCCGGTGCTCGAAATGCCGTATTTACAAAAATGTTACGGATTCCATTCTATCTCGGTTTAATTTATTTCCTGTGTGTCTTCTTTTTTGCCACTATACATTCTCTGTAAAATTACTGTTCAATTTCTACAAATATCTAATAAATCCGGTTCAAGTTTACGTTGCGAAACACGACGTTGCTAACTTAGGATAAAATAATTGTTTCAATGCATGTGTGGTTGAGGTTTTGAATTTGTAGCGCCAATATTAGCGGAGATTGTGGTTACATTGATATTCAGCCTGGACCATAATGAAAACTGAATCTTTTTGTCACAGCCAATGACATGAGAAATTTAGTTATCAGTTATTTAAGCAAATTTCATAAGCACTATGTCACGTTGTGACGTTATGTATCGCCACGTAAACTACTCCCGTAAATCCTTCACTTAAAACGAATGTATTCAATGGCGTAACGTAGAGACTTAATGTTTCATGAAGCAATATTGCAAGTCGTTTACAACGTGATACACCTCATTTATACAGAGCTTATTTATTACTAATAATAACTAAATGAATTCTGCCTTATACTGTAACAAAAACATTCTGGTCCAGGAAGCATTTCAACCTAACTACTATCTCTGCTAATATTGCCGCTACCAAATCAAACGTTATGAACACGCCTCAACACATTAAATGCATCGGAACTGGATTTCGAGTAGTAACAGAATTTTCTATATCAAGATTCCTAATTAGTGTAGCATAAATTACTATCACAATTAATTTCATTATACGCCTTACTAAATCACGAGCAGTAACAGTCACTTTATCGTGATGTAAGCTTGACCAGCAATATTAACAAAAATTGTCTTAGAGTTGCAGAGAATTATGAACTTTCCGTTGTACACTGTAATTTACAAGCATTTTAGTATAAATTTTTTAATTACGTAACTGCAATAATGAATGTAGTTTCATATGTACCTGTATTCAGTATTTATTTTCCTGAGATCTGAAATAATAATTCACGTTACTAATGTATTAATGCACGAGTGATAGAAGCTTTGATTTTCTAGCGGTATTATTAGCGGAGTTTGTGACTTGGTTGAAATGCAGCCTGGGCCAAAATGAGAACTGAAACATTATTAATTATTTAAGCTTCTTTCACGAACACCATTTTAGTGACGTCATGTGTCGCTTTATAATGATATTGTATCAAAAGATATATAATAAGCTTAGATGATTTAGCAGAACACACGGCATTGCTCAAAGTAAATTTTTGAAATTTATAAATGTTTTATTCAGATAGTGGAGTGTCAGACAAGCAGAGTGGTGATTTGCTGGTAGACATTTAATTCTGTTTGCAAATTGAGAAACTTATTATGAATAAAGAATCTATTACTACTTTAACATTGTAATTTATATTTCAGAGCTGAATTAATGGATCGAAACGAACAAACTATAGTATAATGATCTACATGCAGTTAACTGTTTTCACAGATAGAGAAACGAACATTTTATACATTTTTAGTTTCGCAATTTTTTAATGAGATCAACATCCTTAGGCCACTTAGGTATTTATTTGCTCTTTGAATGTTAGTAAATTTTTTGGATGTTTAGTCGCTTCCATCCCATTTTGACGTTTTGAGTTTCCATTAATTAAAACTACATTAATTTTTATTCGCAAGTCTTGAAATTAGTAATTTTAAGTGATGCCGGGTAAACGAAATTCAAATCTTTCAATGAAATGTAAGAAAACTACGGCTGTGAAAAAAGCCAAAACCCAGGAACAAATCCTCTAGCAGAGCTGCACAGGGTTGAGCACTTAGCACGTATTGCGGCTTCTGGAGATGCTGAATTGCCGGAGCAGTCGCAAGTTGGGCGACAACACCAAAATGAACACTTGATGTCTGGAAGATCACACCGGGAAAATCGCGAGCTCGGTGCTAAGAGCAAGCGGATTGGCAATTGATCTCAAGAGCTTCTGAAACACCGAAGCAAACAAGACGGCAACAGCAATATGCCGCATATTTGGCACTGCAATGAGTTGCTGAAACACCTGAACAAACGCGAGCTCATTACTAATGTTTTCCCGAGCATTCAACTAAATATTATCAATGACGAAAAACTGGTTATGTGAGAGGACAATACTTGCCCCGAAAAATGATTCTGGAGCTAAAAAAAATATTAGAGGAAATATTCGGGAGGTGACAACACACTCTTCCATCGATACAGTAATGTTAACTGACGATGCTGCTACCTACCCCGTCAAGTTTTCAAACTCCTTCCAGTTATCCAGGCTATCGTCCCACAAACTCGAGCTTAAGGTTGCGACTCGAGTTCTCCTGATGCGTAATCTCGACCCCCCCCCCCCTCCCCTCAACGTATTGCAATGGCACCAGATTACACATCACAGAACTAGGAAGAAACATTGTGAAGGCGACAATTCTTACCAGTGCATCTGAAGGGGAAGTCATTATAATTCCACGTATCCCAATTATTCCCAGTAATATTCCCTTTGAATTTAAAACATTACAGTTCCCATTAAAAATTGCATTTTCAATGACAATTAATAAATCGCAAGGTCAAATGTTGAAATTGGTGGGAATAGACTTGGATACTCACTGCTTTTCCTTTGGTCAACTATATGTTGCCTACTCGCGGGTATCGAGAGCAAAAAATTTACATGTTTCTTCAGAAAATAACAAGTCCTAAAATACATATACCGATGTATTAAACTGAAAATACTCCTGAAATACAGAATATTTTTATTGTTTTAGAAGTTCGATGAAGTTGTTTGGAACAAATAAATTTTTGTTATTTTATTGCAGTTTTTATCACTATTAACACCAATAAAAATAGCTCTAAAATTAATTCTATGGTCGTATTGACCTGGTGGCAAGGCTTCATTACGTCTATGCAGTCAGCCCCTTTCGTAGCCGCTTAACCTAACGCAGTAATCCTACTGGGCATAGAGGACCTACAGTTCAACGTGGAATCAGAACCACGTGAGCATTCTGGCGCACTTCACATCACACAACAACCTGTGCCAGAGGTGAAGGTCGAGCTAAGGACCTATGAAAATCCTCTGCGAGACTGGGATTCAAGCTGGGGACTTTTCCATGGTCAGTTGGACGCCCTAACCACAGAGCGACCAGACCTCTCAAGAAAATCTTATATTACAACACTCTTCCACACGGACGAAGTCGTGGGTAACTGCTAGTATATTAATATTTTAATCCCCATGTAATGAATGTTTTCATTTGAGAATAGAGCTAGAATCTATGTACGTCAAAGTTATGGAGACGCAGTATCTTTGGAGACAGCAACAGGATTATGAGAAATGTAGCCTTTTCTTCTTCTTCTTCTTATGGCTTTACAATTTGTCGAGGTCATTAGAGGCAGGAAAGGACTGGCATTTGAACCGGCATCCTCCCGAATGCAAGGCCAGAGCTATATCAACAAGTACCTGTTCGGAAACAAATAGTACTGGAAAAGGTGCAATGTTTAACAAGCACAGAAGAAAAGGAGAGAAAAGAATTAGTAAGAATGCTGATGAATAAACAGGAAAATTTGAAAAACTAGTTTAGCACAGATGTTCAACAAACGAGAATAGAATGCTACAAAAATTAAAGGGTTTTCACGCAAGAATTTTCAACATTTCAAGAAGTTGGCAGAATGATGCAGAGGTAAGGATGTTGATACAGGATGTAGGGGTGTACAAAACTAGGACAGAATAACTGTCTGAGTAACTAGTTCGATGATGTAAAGTGGCGGGAAGTACATTTAGGGTCAATTAAACTGCCTGAGGTAAAATTTATGATGGGAGAATACAAGCAGCCCCATGAATTTGTTGATATATATAATGATGTACTACCTAAGGATTGGACAGAGGGATCAAAAATAAACTAGATATGGATTATGCTGAGAAATTAGGCATTGGAATGGGTGTATGAACCAAGTGAAAATAATGAGAAGTACGAAGGATTTCTGCAGCTGTAATATGAGTTTAGAAATTGCGGCCCATAAAACTGGAAATACGGTCTCGAGAAATACTGTGAGAAACAGTTGAAGAATTTAAAATACCTATCAAATCCTTTTGATACAGATGAAATTATTGAAGCACTGGAAAGAATTGTTGTTAAAGAAATAAAATTGCATTAACGAGTTTTTGGATGATTTGGAGAAAATAAGAAGGAAAAAGAACAGTAATCAAATTGTTATCCTGTGTATGGTAAAAATCAGGACAGATGAGGAAACAAGCAACCTGTACTGTGGAAATGAAGAATCTATAATGCTAGAAAAGCAACAGGTGAAGATCAACAAGTAAATAATAAGAACTGAAATTATCAGGATGCAAGAGGCGTAAGGCAACCATTAGAAAAAAGTGTACAACAACGATTGAGGTTGTGGGAAGAACAAGGGTACCATTGAGAAAAGAAGAGAATTAGCGAAGAAAAACATGAAAGAACATCCTGGAAGAAGTGGAAAAATTGATGAGGGAAACTAAGAATTACTTTTGAAAAGGCTCAATCACAAGTCACAGTGTTCACAGAGCCAACTAATTATCAGAAGCGAAAATGCATGTACGTGAGCAAAACAAGGTTATTTCAACCAATAGGTAGTAACAGAAGGTGGAATGCAACTGAATCACTTAAAGGAGCAAGAGGTGAATTGGGTGGAAAAGACGATACAAAACACAGGATAAAGGAAAGTGGTATGATAAATGATACAGTATGACCAGCGAGTGAAAGTGGGGGTAGAACATGAGCAGTGTTTGCGCCTCTGTTGATAAGTGAAGCATTTAGAAGGCTGTAAATAGAAGGAACGATGAACAAATAAGAGAACAGGCCATAGTGAGAAAGAAAATGCCAATGAATTTCTAATGGTAAATTAGAAATTTACCAATAGACATTAACGAATGAATTGTTACAAGGGAGCGTCCATAAACTATGTGGCTCAGTCTAGGGGGTGGAGGGGTTGGCTGGAAAGCTACATTGGGCTACATGGGGGGGGAGGTTCCGAGCCAGGGCAAGTAGCTTTCCATTCATATTATTTGACAGAGTTAAAATGAGGTACAGGACACACAACAGCATGTAAATATTTATTTTCATAATTTAGCTATCTCCGTATGGAATTTACGATAGTCTGACCTGACAAGAGAAAACAGTAAAAAACGTCTTCTGGAATCAATAGGGAAAATAGCTATGTGCTACATTGGGGCAGGGTGGAGCGGGGGTGTTCATAGGAGGCCAAAATGGAGCTACGTGGTTTATGGACACTCCCTAACTGCTTTGAAAGAGAAACATAATGGGAAGAGTAAAGAAAGTAAATGTGAAGGGGTGTGCGAAAAAAGGAGTGAAGAGGACATGGACTACTGGGTTAAAAAAAAGTTCGAGAGGCACATATGAAGTATCTGGAGACAGAACTACAGGAAGAAAGAAAGGAATCAATAGGGTATATGCATGTATTTTTTAATCAATTATTTACATTCGTACATAACCGTAAAAAACATAACATTGATGTAAATATTAAAATTTAACATCAAAATAAATATCTTAAAACTGAAATCCAGTTCCGTCGATTTAAACGCTGCCATTTTAGCGCATTGCACTGTGACGTGTAAGTACACGACTACATTGACGTACTGTATAAGGTGGAGTGTTTCATCTCAAAACTTTTATGTTTTATAACTAATTTCGGTATGGAAGGAGGTCGAAAACCGTGTTATAAGTACTGTATTGTACCTATGTGCAAAAATACTATAGTAAATGCACCTTATAAAGTGTATTTCTTGTCCCGCGAGATGTGAATATAAGAAAAAAGAGATGTACGACTATGTGAAGAGATAAAATATCTGCAACTAGTTGTTTATATTGTTGTGAAGATCATTTTAACGTAAGTGTTTAGAATTAATTTTCAATTCTTGTAAAGTATTTGTATATGCAGAATGGGTATGTGAGAATATAATCATCATTCAGCAAACAAAAGCACGATATGCTTGAAGAAATGCCTTGAGGCGATACTGATATGGAAAGGAAAGATAAAATATACCCACCACTCACCACATTTTAAGGAGGAGGGCAGTATCAACAAAACATTCCACAAACAGACAAAATAAAAAAAACCACACAAGTTAAAAGAAAAATAGGTTATGATGATCTTAATGAAAGTAGAAACATATGACTGAGCTCTCGTAGGCACCTGTGGTACGAAGTCACATGAATGGTGGTTTAGACCACTACTATCAGCAACAATAATGTAAGTGGAAATGAAAACTGTGGGATACACATTAACTGATATTGTTTTTGCTCGCCCACCACCTCAATGATGAATGTAACAGTCAAAACCACCATTCATGTAGCCTTTATTGATCACTGGTGCCTGCTTGAGTTCAATCATGTTTATATTCTCATGAAGTGGCGCGCAGCCCAAAATATTGTGTTTTTATGTATGTGGAGTGTTTTTCATTTCTAATATGGTATTTTGTTTTTCTGATATGAGGCGTATTTTTAAAGTAAGTTCCGTTGCAATGCTGAGTACATCACTGCACGCATGCACATGTTCTCTAGTTGTTAAGCAACTTGTACAAGCAGTGTCAGATTGTCCTCGTGTGTGGTTCATGGTGAGCGATTGATATGTTCAAGACAATTGATCAGCCCTTTGACTGTGAAATACAGTTGATCCTGTTGACACAGTTTGTTTGAATTTCTTTTTCTTTGGTGATGAAGTGTGCATCCATACCATGCACTGCTGTTTCGATTCAAGTGTCACGTGACATACTCAAGGCTCTTCACCTGTCACTATATGATCCAGGTACTCATCGCCTTTTTCACTGCAACATGTGAGAAAGGTCAATGCGTTGGAAGCCCTTCTGATTTTGGGTTCATCGGTGAGCATCTTGGGCACCCATCGTGAGTACAACTTTCAAAATTGTAATCAATCTATGTTGTGAAGAACACTCCAGGAAATTTATGGAAAGTGCAATGAAAATGCAGAAACTGTGAACCTCCTGTCCTCACAAATTTTTGCTTTGACTGTACACACCAAATCATCATTGACCAGAGATGGCCGATCGTTACTCTGTTCGTCTTGCACTAAGTTGTGACCCTCGTTGAACTTACTTACTCATCTACGGACCATTTCAAATCTCATGGCACCTACGCCGTATACCTCACGAATTTGGCAATGAATATCAGCCGTTTTGACATTTCTCACATTCAAGTAATGGATAATAGATTGTGATATCACAGTTGGCAGGCCAGTCAATTAACTCAAACAAGTCAATCGCTCACCACGAACCACAAACACAAGGACTAGCAATCTTACACTGCTTAGCAACTGGAGAACCTAACATGCATGCGTGCAGTGACAATTGCAGTGTTGCCAGTCGAAACAGAACTTACTTCAAAAATACACCTCCTATTTAATCCACTGAGACGACAGTCTAAGATGGCACTGCTAAAGGAAACAGACGTGGCAAATGTTCACAGACGTGACAGATGTAACTCACATCATTGATATATTTTGAGTTGATGATATGCCAAAATAAATATTTTTAATGTTTGAGGAAATATGGTGGATTGGTTAAAATGAAACCTATATCATTTTCTACTACAATGAGCTACATCAGAATCAACAGTATGTCTTTTGAAAATTTAGAACTTTAATTGGATTCACTATAGACACAAATATGCAAGCACATTTGACCTCGCCACTACGCTTTGATCCAAGTTTTACCAGGTTAGTATTATTAAGGTTCCATAACTTCTGAGTGAAAATTGGAACCCTTATGGATTTGTTCATCTAGATCTCACACCATTAGGCCCATGGTTTTTATGAAGAAATTACATTGGCATCCATCTGGAGAGAATTCAGATATGCTGGGAGCCAAATTCTCATAGGCTGTACTGTAAATCTAATGCAGGTCCTCCTGAATGCCACGCCCTAACATTAACAGTAATCCATTATCTTGGTACAGCTTTTGTTCCCCAGCAAACTCGTATAATAATCAGTGCTTTTTTTACAAAAAATATGATGAGTAAGAACTCTTTAACTTAGAAGTTAGTAACTACGTGCTACTTTAGTTCTTATATCCTTTACATAAATATAACAAAATTTTGAAAAAAAAAGACATGAGGATTGAAAATTATTGTAGTTTAGTGGGAGCTGAATAGAATATTTTCTTTAGATACTCATCACGGGTATCAAATGCAACCTCTCAAAACATTTTGATTTCACTTTTATTCCAACATCTGTTAAAGCTTTTCCCCCACCCACCCACCTATCAAAAAAATTAAAAAGTACCATTCTTTTGCCTTTTTCCTCTGGAACTACTAATCTGAAAAGATTTTAAAATTTACAGTGACATATAGCCATCCTAAAGTTTACTGGAAAACTAGTGACCCATCTTGAATTTATGGGCTTCGCAAAATAACATATTGACAAATCGTATATTTCGGCAGATAAATTTTTTTATGTTTAAATTCAACTGGGCTAATAACTTTCTGAAAAAAGCTAATAAAAATGGAATGTAGTTAACATGCTGAAATAAGTAAGCATCAACTGTTATGAAATTTAAAATTATTATTTATGCCTGTTAGGAATAGATCACTGTCAACTATGACATTGATAGTACAGTTTAGCACATTTTAAAGAAAAAATCAAATAGTTTCAAATAAAGTGTATTATAATTATCAATTAATTGTAAAAATTGTTTCACAGCGAACAAAAGCACTGACACTAGTGATATAAAGAAATCAATATTTTCCTAAACTAAATATTGTCACGTAGTAAATCACGATCATGGTTCTTGGGCGTAGCGGGGTCGTTGATGAACACACAGACTTTAATGCAACGAAAGTTTTTTTTTAAACAGCTCGTACAGTACAGGAGCATGGAGTGAACCGACTATGGCTAGATGGGAATATATTGCCTATACAGTAACGAAGAATAGTCTAGAACATTAATACTAGTTACAACAAGAATATTCCAGAACAGTTCACGCAAAGTTAAGAAATTAAAATTTACGGGACTTGTTGGATTCGAACCCATGACCTTTGGTCCCACAGTCTCTTAACGTAACCACTACACTACAACGGTCTTTCATTCTTCATGGCCTGATCCTCTTGATGTGCGACACTGCCCCCTCCTTAAGGGAACAGCAGCCAGATGTTACGTTGCCCTGGTCATGGAGCAAGTCGTAGGTCTGACGGTCCTAGTCATCGACATCTTCGATCCCGGACGAGACCCACAGCTTTTGAGGCCCATTGGTTTATTGAAGAATGCTGGGTCTTCTGGTTTACTCTGGTTTGATGGGTCCATATACTGTGTCTCTCACCTTCCATTGTTTTGAGAGTGGATTGAAATCCTCGACTTCATAAGTGACATCAGACAACCTTCGTACGATCCTGTATGGTCCAAAGTAACATCTGAGGAGCTTCTCGGAAGAGCCAACCTTACAGACGGGAGTAAATATCCAGAAGAGGTCGCCAGGTTGGTACGAAACAGAATGGTGACTCGCATCATACCTTCGGCGGTCATTCTCTTGAGCATGCAGTGTGCGGAGCTGAGCTAAACGCTGACATTCCTCAGCTCTTGTTACTAATTTGGCGATGTAATCGTTGCCCACGTCATCAGGATTGAATGGGAACACAGTGTCCATGGTCATTGTTGCTTCACGTCCTTGCACCAGGAAGAATGGCATAAATCTGGTTGTGTCTTGTATGGCAGTGTTGTAGGCAAAGGTCACAAAAAGCAGCACTTCATCCCAGTTGGTTTGCTCGACTCACACGTACATGGAGAGCATGTCAGCCAGTGATTTGTTGAAACATTCTGTAAGTCCATTAGTGGTAAGCAGTCGTCATTTTATGTGTAATTTTACATCGATGGTTGATCTCAGTCACAAGTCTCGACTGAAAGACTTTTCCTCGATCTGTGATCACTGAACTTTGGGCCCCATGTTTTAATAAAATGTCCTCCATGATGAATTTTGCAACCTCAGATGCTTCAGTTGTTTCAAAGGTTTGTAATGGCGTACCGAGACAGATAATCAGTACAAACAATAATCCACTGACTACCACTAGTAGAAGTCGGGAATCGTCAGAGTAAGTCGATCCCGACTTGCTGGGAAGGCGTTTCTGCAGGCGGAAGTCATCCAGGTGGTTTCTGAGGAACTGTCTTCCTTCTCTGGCATTCTCGACAGTGTGAAACATAGTGACGAACACTTCTAAATAATCCTGGCCAGAAAAATCTCTTCCGGATTCAGTCATAAGTCTTAATAAACCCTAAATGGCCCACTGTAGGCGCGTCGTGGAAATGTTGAAGAATTTCTAAGCACATGTGCTTGGGAATCACTGGAAGCCATCTCATTCCAAAGGGGTCAAAGTTTTTCTTGTTAAGCACCTCATTTATCATCTTAAACTCTCCATTCACATCCTCTGAGAGATCTAAGGCAAGTTTAATTTGCAACAATTTCGCGTTCCTTCTTTTGTTCCTCAGAGAGATCGTGAAGAGTAGCGAGACAGTCATACCACTCTTCATTGTCTTGTTGTTCCTCCACTGGATTCTCAAGAGACAGTCGGTATCGCGGTGCTTCCTTTCAATTTTGTAGACTATACTAATGACATATTCTTGAAGACGTAATGCCTACCTGGCAAGTCGTCCTGATGGGTCTTTAAGGCCTGTTAACCAGCAAAGTGAATGGTGATCTGTTACAACTGTAAATGGTCGTTCAAAGAGATTTGGATGAAGTGTGCAGAGAGTCCATATGACAGAAAGACATTAACGTTCCGTGTTGAGTAGTTTCTTTCGGCTTTGTAGAGTATCCTGGAGGCATAAGCTATTACCTTCTCTTTCCCATCCATAATCTGTACTAAGGCAGCACCAATTCCATAACCACTAGCGTCTGTATGCAGCTCAGTAGGCGCTTTCTCATCATACAGGCCAAGCACAGGGTCAGTCGCCAGAGCCTTTTGCAAAATGTTTAAAGGAATCTTGTTGAGATCTACCCCAGAAAAAATTAGCACCACTTTTTAGCAATTCTTGGAGCGGCCTGGCTTTCATACAAAAGTCTTTTTACAAAACGTCATAGTAAGAACATAGGCCAAAAAGCTCCTTACGTCGCTGGGATTCTTAGGGACTGGAAATTCCATCATAGACCTGGCCTTCTCTGGATCTGGCCGCACTCCCTCGCTTGACACAAGATGCCCAAGTATTTTATTTTTTTAGCTCTGAAAAGACACTTTCTTGGGTTAAGCTGTAAGCCACTTTGTTTCAGGCACCTAAGAACAGCTCTCAGTCTTTTCATGTGTTCATCGAAGGTTTCGGAGAACACTGTAACATCGTCTAAATAACAGACACACAACGTCCACTTCAGATGACGTAAAAGATTATCCATAATACGTTTGAATGTTGCTGGCGCATTATACAAACCAAATGGCATTACACTGAATTCATACAGGCCATTGGGGGTAATAAATACAGTTTTCTCTTGATCACTTTCATCTACTTCTATCCGCCAGTATCCTGAGTACAGGTCCATAGTCGAGAAAAACTTAGCTCCCTTCAGACAGTCCAATGTATCGTCAATTCACGGAAAAGGGTAAACATCTTTTTTAGTCACCTTATTGAGTTGTCGGTAATCAATGCAGAACCGCCAGTGGCCGTCCTTTCTTCTATGAGCACTACTGGCGCTGGCCATGGGCTCTGAAACAGCTGAATGATGTTGTCCTTAAGCCATCTTTTCTACTTCTTGGCGAATTACTCGGCGCTCCACTGCTGAAACTCGATACGCTCTTTAGCTGATTGGTCGATGGTCGCCAGTATCAATTTGATGTTGTACCTTCAATGGGGTCAACTTGCTCTTCATCTGTGAATTGAAACATTCATAGAATTCCTGAAGAACTGCAAATAGCTTCACCTGTTGTTCCTTGGTCAGATCTGGCGAGAGTCGGAACTGAATGTTTTGTCTCGTTGCTTCCATTACAATCACACTTGTGGGTTCTTCGCGATCGGTTTCCATGCCATTCAGCTGCCCTTATATTAATGTCTCAGAGTATGCTATACACTGGCGCCTTGGGAGAATATGTGGCACCTTGCAGCACATACCCACAGTTCACCAATTCTGTTCTCAAATGAGACAGCGGAGGCCGGGATGAACAAATCTTTCTACAGTGGTAAATTCCTATTACATTCTACTGGGAGGTCCATACAAGGACATGGCGTATGATGCATGACAATTACCTTTGAAGCACTGGTGGCAGGGATTACAACATCATCCAGCACACAAACGTTCCAGGCATGGAAGGGACTGTTCTCCCCCTCCTCAACTCGCACATCGTCTAGCAAAATCTTAGAGCGACCACAGTCTATAAATGCTTGCGTGGCCTTCAGAAAGTCCCAACCAAGAATGATGTCATGATTGCATTCTTGTAACACAACGAATTCAAAGGGCTGCTCGTGGCCATTTACAGAGACACGAATAGTGCACCTACCTGTAGGCTGTACATGGTTCCCATTAGCCACCCTGAGCAAAACATTTATGTTGCCGACGAACATAGTCTTCCGCAACTGGTTCCAGTACTTCTCCGATATAACTGAAAAAGTTGTCCCAGAGTCCACATGAGCACGAGCTGGTCGGCCATCCATGAGGATTTCAATGTAATTTGCCAACATTTTCATAATGATCGGCGGCAGAGGATTTTTTTCCCTAGAGTGGCCTCACCTCCAAGGAAGGTTGCACCTTTTAGTTTTCCAGGTTGCGGCGGCTAGGTGACTGGCTGGAGCGTCAGAAGGGTGACGGAGACCTTGATCGGCGTGTCGGCAAGCACCCTCTCAAGCGACCAGCCTGCGGCGACGTTGATCTACGTCATCCAAAAGTTACATCTTGATCTTCATTGTTGACCTGGGGTCTTCGGCCGCTGAAACGTGCTTCATGTTGTTGTTGCTGGGGCTTTATGGCACGTTAACGTCGGGGTTATTAGCGCCCTAACTAAAACCTGGTTAACAGTGTGGTTTAATACTACTGCAACTGTAACTTGGTCGGCCACGCAGAAGGAATAGGAAACTAAAATATTAAGGCAGCAACAGAAATACCGTCCGCATGGCTGACTGTAAAGGTGTCAGCCACACAGACGGAACAAAAAAACAACAAGACTAAAATACTGGCAGAAATGCCAACTGCATGGCCAGCTACAATGAGGTCGGACATACACTCAGCAAAAAAGGGTACTAAATCAGTCGCTGCAAATGTTCATAAAAATTAAAGACAAAAAATAACTGGTTCACCATAAAAAGGTCAACCAGGTTAAATGATAAAACAAACTAGCTGGCTTAGCTGTAAAGGGGCGAGCCAGACAGAAGTAAAATCAAAACATGACGGAACACACTAAAAACTGGGAGAATTAAAAACACAATACTTGGGTTAGTGTTTGTAGAGGGATCACCAAAACATACTGTTGTTGTCGTTCCTTAGGGTGCGTCGACAGCAGGGTCATTAGCGACCTATTACCAGCTATCATTGTGGCTTAAGAAAGTACTAAAATACTGTCTGCATGGTCGACTGTAAAGGGGTCGGCCGTACAGACAGCAAATAAAATAAGTCATAAAATCAGATGTGGCTTTAAAGCCGCCACCATGATTTAAAACCGTACAAAACCTGGAAGGCTGTAAAGGGCCAAACAGGTTCATAAGAGGATTAAAAACACTACATGTCTTGCTGGCTGTATATTGGCCAGAGACACATGAATTATAACAATATAAAGATAAAAACAATGCATATTGATGGGTGGCTGTAAAGAGGTCACCCATCCATCTTAAAACTAGGCCGATGTGCCTAAGATTTTAGGCACATCCTACCTATTTGGTTTCACCCGACCCGGTTCGGGTGGGTCGTTAGTCACTGCCTGCTTAGGAACGGGATCAGGCTCGTCCACCAGCACTGCAGTTTCCTCTGTTTCCGAAGAGTCTGACGTATCCGACTCATTGTCCTCATCGACTACCTCCTTGACCTTCTACTTACTCGCTCGCTTTCCCTTTTTCTCCCTTTTACCAGGTGATCTGGGAGGGGACGAAGAGGGAGATTTAACGAACTGAATCGGGTCCGTCAGCCTAAACCTCGGACCATGTATCTTCAGGTCACCTCCAGTTATGTTGGTAGCAGTTGGTAGTGCTACTGCTATCGCGGCACATGGTGGTATTGGAGGTGCTGATAATTTCACTGCTACTGCTGTTGGTCCTGTTTCACTGCTGCTGGTGTGATCGAGGTCGCAGACTTGTTGCTACCGACGTCCGCGGTCTTAGGCGTTATGACCTTAGAGGGTTTAGCACCGCATTTGCACTGACACGAGCAAGTAGTGCTTGTGCCCATATCTGCAACGAACGTCTGGGTAGCAACACTTTGTTTCCTGACGGGAGCTGAAGCCATCTTAGCAAAACTAGTTGCAAATACTGGGGCGGCAAGTAACTTGGCCTTCTTCTTAGCTTTGCTGTAAGGAATCCACTCTTTGGTCTTCAGCTCCTGTATCTTGCGTTCTTCAAGATACACTTGACACTCCCTGCTCCAGGCGGGGTGCGTACCGGAGCAGTTGACACAAGCCTGCAGGAGCATACAACTGACACCCGGCTCGTGTGCGCCCTTCCCACAGTTTCCACATGTGGGGTTACCCTTACATGACGCCGTCGTATGTCCGAACCGCTGACACTGGAAACAGCGCATCGGGTCCGGAACATACGGACGGACGGACGTTAAGGTTTAAATAACCGGCCTTGATATTCTTGGGCAATACTGGAGTGCCAAACGTCAGGACGAGGGTGGCAGTCTTTTCAAGATTGCCATTCACCCTTCGTGTGATCTGATGTACCTCGGTCACTTTCTCTGATTCCATACCTTAAGAAGCTCGTCAGTCCCTAAATCCATAACGTCACGGCAGGTGACTACGCCTTTACTGGAATTTGGGGACTTATGGAGTTCGCATTTAACGGCGAACTCCCCGAGCCTCTCACAATTCAGCAGTTGGGTAGCTTGCTTACTGGTGACTGTTTCCAGCAGCAGTGTCCCGTTTCCTAAGTTTTTTTAACAGTGTTAAGGGTACCGAAAAGACCCTCTAGACCAGTGTTTCCCAACCTTTTTTGGGTCATGCCCCACTTTTAACATTTGTTTTTGCCCCCCATACATAATTTTTAATAAAAAAATTATTTGTTAGTAAAGAAACTCATATAGGATGGTTTTTGAAGAAAACACTTTAATATTGTCATAAAACACAGTAAGCAAAATTAAAAAAACATATAATGAAATACTAAAATTCAAAAGATTTTAATAAAGATTTATTATGACAATTTAGTGTGATCCTTGCACTTGATGCTTGCTACATAGAAATTTTATATTAGGCTCCAATTTAGTAAGCTTTAATCTCAAGTCCCCACGTTGTGTTATATTCAGTCGATTTCCTTTTTTTTTTTTTTTTATCAGTAAATCATTTACTGCAGATTCGGCTAAATATGAAGATGGAACAAGGGCGTTATTGGCGCGTTTTAAAAGGTCCGGGTTCCCGAGACAGGCGGAACATTACGCGGTGAATCCCAAAAAGGTCAAGTTGATGGCACAAATCATCCAGAGGATATATTTTGCCAACATCAAACGAAACTAAATCTAATAATTATTTACAGCACTGTTTTAAGAATTTGCTTTTTTGCTATATTTTGTACCTATATCTAGCATTGCATTTAAATAACCCGAAGAGAATGCGGTAAAGTCGTATCAAGTCAATTTCTAAATTTGCCCCCCTAAAAAACCAAATTGCCCCCCTGTGGGGCGTGGGCCCCACATTGGGAAACACTGCTCTAGACCCTTTGAGATGTAGAAGGGTGACACCTTTTCAAACGTTCCTTCAACTTTTTCCATGATTACAAAATCGTTCTGTACTGAACAAACTTTTCTGTTACTGTCACTGTCAGATGCGGGGGGGCTATCAACCCTCACCCGTTTCTTTGCACTGGGTGTATTTATATTAGCCTGCGGCACACCCGTACCACAGGTTGGTTTGGTTTTCTTGTGAGTCTTAATTTTGGTTCCACGAGTATAACCAATTTAAAAGGAGATGCTAATACAACAAGGATGCGCAGGTGCCCCTGAGGTTGCACGCTAGCAAGTGAGTACCCTCATCACCCATTCGCCTCCTCGGCACGTGTCTGACCTTGAGGTTGAGGGTTTTTTTATAGAGGTTTGTTCCGTCCTCACAATCCGGGCGATGAAGCCAAGATCCCCGTTCTCCTTGGCACACAACGCTCCACCGCCACGCCCTGCGGTGGTCGTTGAAGCATGGTAGGAGGTTACGGTGTGGGAAACTTGCGGCGCTCACAAGTTTCCGGTTCGGGCACCGCGGGTTCGCCAAACCCGTACCTGGCACTTGCGTACCAAGCCCCTGTGGGGACGTGCTTCAAATCCCCTTTCGCGGACATCATTACATATCTGCCATCTCTCTCGGCAGTAGCACACTACACGTCCCGGTCGCCCACAGTGAAAACATACTGGCTGGTTGTCCCGCGTTCTTCAGACGTCCATTTTCCTGGGAACGTTTGCAGAATCCTCGCATTGGGTCGTAGTGGCGTAAAGTCACTTTGGCCTTGGCTGTTTAACAGTGTTTGTTGGGGCTGCACGGTAAGATATGGGCGCCAGCATTTGTTCCACTTCCTCCCTTATTATTTCCTCAAGAGCCTCAATTTTTGGCCCGATATACACTCCCATCGCAATTTCAACTTTCTCTCTCACTACTTTTCGAATAATGTCTCTTATACCTGTGTCCTCTTCCACTGTGGCCATTGATATGACGTTTGGTAATCTTTACAACTTCTTTCATCCAATCCTTTTCTGGTGCATCGTCTCAATGCATTGGCAACACTTATTAAAGTCGTCTGTTGTGGAAATTTCCTTCAAAAGCAACGCTTGGTACATGTCCTCGGTGACACCTTCCAAAAGGTGTGTTACTTTATCTTCTTCCTTCATTTTGGAGTCGATTATTTTACACAGCCCCAAAACACTTTGTAAGTACGGCTGTGTCGTTTCCACTTGGTGCTGCGCTCTACACTTTAGTTTTTATTCGGCATCACATCCCTGTCGTTGTGTATCTCCAAAGCACTCCTGCATTTCTTTCTGGAATGCTGGCCAGCCTGTCAGTTTCTCCTCGTTGTTTTCATACCATTGTTTGGCAGTTCCTTCGAGGTAGAAAAATGCATTTGCCAGGCACACTGTAACGTCCCAGTTGTTGAATTTAGTGATACGTTTGTAGCCTTTCAGCCAGTTGCCCGGATCTTGGCCGTCGTCACCTGAAAATACTGCTGAATGACGAATGTGCTGGCAGGCGGTCAGCTTCCTCTCAGTCAAATATGGCTCATACTCTGGCTTCTCACCTTGTAAGCGACGGCTCTGTGGTTTTCTGATTGGGGCCATGGTGTTTTCATAGATTCTAGCAGTCATCAGGATCTACCCGGCATCTCAACCAGAATAATGTCATGTAGTAAACCATGATCAGGGTCCTTGGGCGTAGCGGGGTCATTGATGAACACACTTTAAAGCAATGAAGCTTCATTAAACAGTTCATATAGTACAGGAGCAACTGACTCCGGCTAGAAGGGAGTATCGCTTATATAGTAACGAATAACAGTCTAGAACATTAATACTAGTTACAACAAGAATATTCCAGAACAGTTCACGCAAAGTTAGGAAATTAAAATTTTATGGGACTTGTTGGATTCGAACCCACGGCCTATAGTCTCACAGTCTCTTAATGTGACCACTACACTACAACAGTCTTTCCTTCTTAATGGCCTGATCCTCTTGATGTGCGACAATATGTGACAAGCATAAAGAAAATTTGCAACAATTTCTCCTTTAAAAAGGAATTTAATTTACAGATACATGTATCGTAATGAAATACATCTTATTTTAAATACAACGCTCAGCAAGATATTTTTAAAAACTTATTTAAAACTGCTAATCCTTTTTTTTTTATATTTAATAGAGATACATGTTCCACAAGTGATTATAAGGATACAGTCTTGGCTAAAAGAAGGGGAACTAGACAATGAGGTTTCCCCTGAAGTTTACAGAGTGTACCACAGAGACAGAGGAGCATTGTCAAGTAACTCACTTGACAATGGCAGCAGAGATTGTGACAGCTGAAACGTCATGTTTGATCGATGGACTAACACGGCTAGTAACCCGAGAAATTTTAATCATTGTCAATGCCAAGAAAACCTCCAGTCTTATATAGTCCAGAATATGCTAGCTCAAAAACTTCTGCAAAGGTCTCATTGATGTTTTTTACTTTCTGATTATATTTATAAAAACCTCTGCAAAGGTATCATAGACGTTTTGATTATAATTAAACTTGTATCTTTGGTTTATTTAAATATCTATTGTAACTGTAGACAAGTATTAGGTGGCCTGAAGACCAATGTAGAATCGAATTGTGGCCCATATCCAAAATTGGTTGGGCAGCCTTGTTCTAAGGCATTTGACAGAATGAGCCAAAAAATGCTTTTAAATAAACTGAAATATATTGGAATAGACAAAACGTGCGAAAATTTCGCGAATAAAATGCGATGAATAGTGAGGTTGAATATAATGTCTCCAAGTTGATTCATTACTCTTCATACTCCTACTTCATTTATCGATTTTGGTTAGAAATCCAGGGAGATAAATGCCACGAAACACAAAAAACGTATTTTAGAAATATTGACATTTTACGCTTTATGGGTCGAATTACGAAAAATTCCTTTCTTAGAATATAATTTTACCATGACGGAAACCTTAGTCTTTAATACGATATGTCATTTATCTATATCGATTAGATATCAAGGGAAATACAAGGATCGTGACACAAAAATACGTTGTAGAACAATTTATATTTTTTCCCTTTAATAGTTGAATTCCAAACACTTCTTTCTTAAAATATGATGTCAGAAAAGCTGAGACATTATTCCTCACAATCGTACTTGATTTATTGATTTTGGATAGATATCCAGGGAGATAAGTGGCTCGAGATACAAAAAACGCATTTTAGAAAAATTGATATTTTTGCCTTTTAAGGGTCGAATTACGAGAAATTCCTTTCTTAAAATATAATGTTACCACGGCGGAGACCTTATTCTTTAATATGATGCCTCATTTATCTATATTGGTTAGATATCAAGGGAGATAAATCGCCTTTGACACAAAAATCGGTAATAGAAAAAGTTATACTTTTTCCTTTAAAGGTTGAATTCCAAAAACATTATTTCTTAAAATATGATTTCACAAAGCTGATACATTACTCCTTATATTCCTACTTCATTTATCGATTTTGGTTAGATATCCAGGGAGATAAATGGCTCGAGATACAAAAAACGCATTTTAGAAAAATTGATATTTTTGCCTTTTAAGGGTCGAATTACGAAAAATTCCCGTGTTTAAAATATAATGTTACCACGGCGGAGACCTCATTCTTTAATATGATGCCTCATTTATCTATATCGGTTAGATATCAAGGGAGATAAATCGCCTGTGACACAAAAATCGGTAATAGAAAAAAGTTATACTTTTTTCCTTTAAAGGTTGAATTCCAAAAACATTATTTCTTAAAATATGATTTCACAAAGCTGATACATTACTCCTTATATTCCTACTTCATTTATCGATTTTGTTTAGATATCCAGGGAGATAAATGGCTCAAGATACAAAAAACGCATTTTAGAAAAATTGACATTTTTGCCCTATAAGGATCGAATTACGAAAAATTCCTTTCTTAAAATATAATGTTACCACGGCGCAGACCTTATTCTTTAATATGATACCTCATTTATCTGTATCGGTTAGATATTAGGGGAGATATATCGCTCGTGACACAAAAATGCGTTATGGAAAAATTTATACTTTTTCCCATTAAGGGTAGAATTCCAAAAACATTCTTTCTTAAAATATGATGTCACAGAGCTGAGACAATAGTCCTCATAATCCTACCTCATTTATTCTTTTTGGGAGATAAATGGCTCAAGATACAAAAAACCCATTTTTTGAAAAATTGACATTTTTGCCCTTTAAGGGTCGAATTACAAAAAATTCCTTTCTTAAAATATAATGTTACCACGGCGGAGACCTAATATTTAATATGATACCTCATTTATCTATATCAGTTAGATATTAAGGGAGACAAATGGCTCGTGACACAAAAACGAATTGCAAAAATATTGATACTTTTGCCCTTTAAGGATTGAATTCCGAAAAATTTCTGTCTTAATATATGACGTCACTAAAGCGGATATCTTAATCTTTAAAATGATACTTCATTAAACGATCTCAGATAAGTATCCAGGGAAATATTTGACTCATAGCACAGGAAAACAGCATTTTAGAAATATTGACATTTTCGCCCTTTAAGGGCCGGATTCCGAAAACTTCATTTCTTAAAATATGATGTGACCAGGGGCGGATTCAGGGGGGGGGGGGGCTAGGGGGTTCAAGCCCCCCTCTCCAAATGTATCTAGGTCCACCCCTGACATTGAAGTTTTGAGACCTTTTTTTTTTAGCTCTACGGATTTGAGGCCCGAGGAGGCTATAAATACTACCTTCTTCCCGACTCAAGGCCCCCCCCCCCCCAAAACCAAAATCCACTGAACGCAAGCTCTCTGAACCAAAATTCACTCAAGCCAAGCCCCCCCCCAAAACCAAAGTCCGCTCAAGCCCCCCCCTCCCCAAAAAAAACAAAATCCTGGATCCGCCCCTGGATGTGACCAAAGGGAAGACCATAAGCTTTAAAATGACACCTCATTCATTGATTTCGGTTAAGTATGAAGGAAGATACAGGCTTGTGACAAAAAATACCTTATAGAAATAATATATATGATTGGATGAAACGGTTACTTGCTGGGTAGAAGAATTCTTAAAAGCCAGAAAGCAAAGTGTTAGAGAAGGATATATATTATCAAAAGATGTGGAAGTAAATATGGGAGTGACACAGGGTAGTGTATTGGGAATGTTGCTGTTCATTATTCTAATGAATTATTATGTTTGATTTGTTGTGGTCAGAATTCAGGTTTTTGCATATCATATAATACTATACAATAGGATCAAAACAGGTGAAGACTGAACAGCTGCAGGGTGACCTGGATAGAATATCTAAATGGGTAGGTCAGCATGGAATGAAGATAAATGCCAAGAAGAGTCAACTTATTAGGTATACAGATAAAAAACTAAACGTTAATTGTTTGTTGAAGGCTTGATGACAAAACTCAACTGTGCAGGCACATTGGGCAGGAGGTAGAAGGAGGTTACAAAATCCTTCATTTACTGGAGAGGGTAACAGAGAAGTTAGATAATTTGGTTACAAAACTTTAATCAGACCATTGGTTGAATATGGTGCTGTAGTTTATGACCCACATTTTCATTATCAAATACTGGAGTTGGAGGATGTGCAAATAAGAGGAGCTAGATTTGTTTGTGCTAATTATCGCAGGACCCAGTCAGTAACTGGTATGATAAAGGAGCTGGATTGGGAGTGATTGGAGGAAAGGAAAGGAGGAGGGTGAAGAGTGCTTGGAATGTACAGGGCATATGTTGGTGATGGGGGTTGGAGGGATATTGGTCAAAGAATAATGAATAGTGCATGGAAGGGAAAAGACAACCATATGCACAAGCTGGCACTCCATTTCATGCATAAGGGAGTGGGAAAATTTTCTTTTGTTGGTAAGGGTGTCAGGGATTGGAACAAATTACCAAGTGATGAATAAATTACAAAAAAAAACCCTAAGGAATTTAAAATTTGTAAATCAGAAAATTAAATATGGGAGGAATTCAACACTCCAATTATAAAAGAAATTTTTTTAAAAAAAGTGGTAATTAGATAACCAGGGAAATTTTCTCTTGAGTGTTACTTCCATCATAGTTATAATTAATATTAATAATGCAATAATTACAGTAATGAGAAAACTTTGAGCAAGGAATAAAGAAATCACCAAAGGCCTTCTTAAGAAACCACACTGGTTTAACCTGAAGATATTTCGGGAAACTGTGGGAAGCCAAAACTTACTGCCAGACTGAGAATCTAACCCAGATCTTTCTAAATGCCAGGCCCAAACATTAACACATCCATTACCTAGGTAAAGCTATGACTGATATCACTGTGAATCAAACTATTTTTTCATACAACAGATGAAACATCTTTTAGCAATCAGTAGAATAAGCTATCTTATAGTACACACAATGAGTATTCCACATATTGAAATATAATAACTTACAAAACTGCTTGCTTAAAGAAATCATATGCAGAAGCCTTCTTCTTCAATTTATCTTCAAAATGCCAAGCAGTTTTCTGGTAAAGTTCTTCAAGCTGTTCATCAGTGTCATACTGCAGTAGTTCAGCAACATGTCGAAGAATTGAATTGACTGCTTTTGCTTTGGAAAATCTCTCTGTGCACTTCTCAACATCTTCTGGTGAAACACGTCTTTTGCTAAGATCTATGTACCCTGAAAATATTTGATAAATGTATGAAATGACAAGTCAAAGTTTTTATGGGTATTTACAGAAGAAGAAATTGATAAGTTCGTGGTGAACAGGAGGTGCTATGCTCCAATATTGACCACTTTCTTATGGAAAATATCAACACTGGCAATTTGAATGCCTAACAGGAACGCTGAACAGCAGGGCCGGATTAAGACAGCACAGGGCCTGTAGCAAATGTGAAGAGGCCCTCGATTTTCGCTGTCGGGAGGAAAATTGTAGAGCTAAAAAAGAAGGTCGCCCATCTAGAGTAGATGCGAGGGCCCCCCCCTAGGAAGCGCGAGGCCTGTAGCATTTGCTACGTGGTTAATCCAGTACTGCTGAACAGTAGATGCTATATGTAAGAACGAAGACTTTCCCGGTGTATGACTGCAATGAAGTCTTCACGGGTGCGGCACCCGAACAGTCTCAGTATCTGTGAGTCCGCCGACCAGTGCAGATGTCTCCACACCTGAAGAAGACGGTGGAGCTAGTCATCGAAATATCGTTTTTCACAACATAATCCGGCGGTACACCCGTGAAGACTTCATTGCAGGAGATGCTATAGTCAAATATTAACCACATTCTTGTTGAAAATGTCAATACTGACAATTTGAATGCCTATTCTCGCCACGTAAAACCAGTACCATTATGTTCCAATGCAAGATGAACTCATAAAAAAAAAAAAAAAAAAAAAAATCCTTGTCACAATTTCGGATGATCCCCTTCATTTTCTACCTGCAGCCTATTTAATAAAACAATTCCTCCACTCTGGTTTGTTTTTCACTTCTTGTATGCTGGACTCGTAGCAATTTTGATTTAACAATTGGCTCAGTCTATCCCTTCACTGCTTCCTCAGGCAATGTCAGCACCAGCAGCGAAATTTGTTTCACACATCCATTATCAGTAAATACCTACAAGACTGAAAGCTTGGACTCGTCATACAAAATTACTTTAAGGTGATAAAACTAAGGAAGGATAGGGTAATACGACCCAACACTTACCGTACATGAAGGCGGCTGGGAATGATAAACATGAAAGTGGCAAATACAAGAAACACAATATTTTTAGTGATTAGCCTTATTCTTGCCAGGAGTGAGACACCAGGCAGGACATGACATGTACACGCTGAAGGCTGTCTCGTGTACAGAGGTAGCGCCGCATGGCCAGGAAAGAATGAGGTATAGAAAGAAAAGGGGGGGGGGGCGAATAATAGATTGATAATGCTGAAGGTCTATTATCTTTGGAGGTGGGGGAACATCAACATAATTACATATTTTGAGAAACTTTAAGTAGAAAAAATAAATATAAGACACAAGAAATAATAAGAGCTGGGGCTAGTGGGAGGGACTTATTGGATATTGAGGCCTGGATGATGTCAGGAGTCTTTTGAGACTCATGACAACATATTTTATCAGTAAAAGGTTTAAATAACTTTGCTATTTGACTGAAGTTATTTTTTTCGAGAAAGATGTATCCTACAGAATGTAATCAAACGTAAGAATACTTTATATGATCCACAGAGCTTTAATATTTACACAGTAATTGATGTAGAAAATTATGATGTTTTATTATTACTTATGGCCACTGGTGATAGTTTGCATAACATAACATCATCATTTTATATACATCCCATTGGCCACTTACATAGACTGGTGGATTAATGCTTGGCCTGGCATCAGTTTTATTAAACTACTCCAAAAGCCATGGTGAACACCTTCTCATTCCTTCTCCCCAATCCTCTCCCAGCTCTAATGACTTTAATTAAAATTATTGTATTGTTATATTCTGAATATCTTTACTGCTTGAGCTAAACCACTTAGCACCTATACCGATAAATTATTACAGCTCCCAATTCTCTTATCTAGTGATGAAAATTTCTCTAGTCCCTTACATCTGCAAGCAAGTGGTAATTTGTGGTCATTGTATTCTCATCAATTCTCTAATTCAAATCTGAGAGGATCATAAATAAACTTCCAATTAGGAAGTTTTTATAAAAATTAACAAAAATTCAAGAAAAATGTACCTAAAAATTAAGCTTTGAGTTCTTTATTTCGAAATCACTGTAACTTATTAAAATTTTACTGAACAAAGCTAAATTTAAAGTTGCAGTTTAGTAAAATAAAAAAATAAATGGAAATTGATAACCTTTCCTTCCACCGATTTTTTGCAAAGTTCAGGAGCTTATTCAAACTAAATAAAGGAGATTAACACACTTAGCTTGACCCTTGATGTAGTGTCAAAGTTCATAACGTAGGGCCTCTGAAGAAGATAGACTGGGTAGCTCAATAATGGTCTCCACTTTTAATGATTGGTCAGTTTTCTTCAGCAACACATCAGGTAAAATGTTTGTGTCAGTTAGCTCACAGTACACTACAACACCATTTTCAATGTTCACATCATCTTCAAACGAAACTTGTCCATTCACATCTTCCCAAACGTCTAGTGGAGGTACAGTTTTGTCCACAATGCAATGGTAATATAGATTTTTAATTGGTTTTCAGAACGCGACAGCTTGGTGTCAAAGTTAAAATCTGACGTACATGTTGAGACATTAGGAAACATTTATTTTATGATTATTCTGCCTCAACTTAAAAATGGCTGAACTGATTTTGATTTAAAACTGTGGGTTTCTATAAAGAACATTGGAAATTAAAAAGCGTGGGGGTAAAGTGGAAGAGGGATTGTGCTTTTGTATACAACATGTCTTTTTCTGTTTGATTTGAAGTATACATATGCAAATTTCCATTGTTACCTTATAAAAACTGTAGGTATAAAATAAAACAATTAAGGGGGTGTAGAGAGGAAGAGTAGTTTGGTTTTTGTAAAACTAGTCTGGACAGTATTTTTCTCTTTGTTATAAAGTATATGCGTGAAGAGTTACATTAAAACGGGATAAAAGCTGCAGCTTTGTATAAAGAACATATGCAAAAATTAAATGGGGTAAGGGAATGAAGGGTTAGGTTCTGTAAACACAATGTAGACACTATGTTTCTCTTTGTGCTTAGGTATACGTGTGCAGTGTTCCATTTAAATCTGATAAAAACTGTGGGTTTCTGGAAAGAACATTAGAAATTAAGAGGAGTGGGGGTATAAGGGAAGAGGAGTTAGGCTTCGGCAAACCAAATTTAAACAGAATTGTTCTGTATGTTTTAAGGTATACATTTGCAAAGTTAATTCAGAATCGCATAGAAACTATAGCTTTGTACAAAGAACATTAAATTAAGAGGGTGGAAAAGGAAACGGGAAAAGGGGTTTTTCGTTTCTCTAAACCAAATGTAGACAGTATTTTTCTGTTTTAAAGCATACGTATGCACACTTCCTTTAAAATCAGATAGAAACTGCATATTTGTATAAAGAACATTGACAGTAATTAAGAGGATGGAAAAGGAAACAGGGTATGGATTTTTGTAAAACTAATGTGGACAGCAATTTTCTTTTTCTCTTTGTTTTAAAGTATACACATGCAAAGTTCCATCGAAATCAGATTAAAATGTGGGTTTGTACAAACATTAAGGGGTGTAAAGAGGAAGAGGGATTGGTTTTTGGATTTTTTTGGTCAGAAATCTCCATGAAAAAATATGTACCAAATTTTATAGTGATTTATCAGTGTCGACTGTAGCTTCTTATAAGCAACATTGACAAAAATTAAGAAGGTGGAAATGGGGAGAGAGGTTTGATTTCTTCAAACAAATGTTGACAGTATTTTCTCTTTATTTTAAAGTACATGTGTGTGTACAAGGTTCCATCACAATCAGATAAAAACTGTGGGTTTGTATAAAAATTAAGTGGTGTAATGGGGGAGAAGGGGTGGTTTGTTGGATTTTTTGGTCAGTAACCTTCTCTGTGAAAAAAATACATATAAGTGCCAACTTTCATGGAGATCGGTCAAACAGTGTCGACTGTAGCTTTGTATAAAGAACACCGACAAAAATTAGCAGGCGGGGTGGAAAGAGGGAGAGGGGTTGGTCTTATGCAGACCAAATGTTGACAATATTTTTCTATTTTAAAGTATAAATGTGCAAAGTTCTATCGAAATCAGATACAAAAGTTTGGTTTGTATAAAAATTGAGGGTGTAAAGGGGGTTGTTTTTTGGTCAGAAACCTTCTCCATGATAAAAAAAAATACATCTATATGCCAACTTTCATGAAGATTGGTTAAATGGTGTCGACTGTAGCTTTTTATACAGAACACTGACAAAAATTAAGGGAGAGGGGTTCAGTTTTTGCACCCACAAGTTGATAGTATTTTCTCTTTGTTTTAAAGTAAAAGTGTGCAAAGTTCCATCAAAACTGGATAAAAATGTGGGTTTGTTTAATGATTAAGGGGTGTAAAGGGAGAGAGGGGATGGTTTTTTCAAATTTTTTGGTTAGAAACCTTCTCCATTAAAAATATATGCAGCTGCAATCTATCAAGGAAATCAGTTAAATGGTGTTGACTAGCTTTGTATAAAGAATGCTGACAAAGTTAAGAGAGTGGAAAGGGGGAGTAGGGTTGGGGTTCCACAAACCAAATGTTGACAGTATTTTGCTCTTTGTTTTAATTTACACATGTCTAAGGTTCCATTAAAATCGGATAAAAATTTTGGTTTTTATAAAAATTAATGGTTGTAAAGATATAGAGGGGATGGCTTCTCAATGAAATTTATATGGGACCACTTTGAAGGTATACCCTATCCACTAAAAAATTTGCCCTAAAATCAGCTCCTAATTGGTGAAGATATCTCTGAACATACATTTAAAAAAAAATACAGACTAACTGAGAATTTCCTCTTTTTTTTAAGTCAGCTAAAAATAGACGACTACTTCAGAGACAGAGTACAGATGGCGTGAAAGAGATGTATACATTTTTGAAAGAAGATTTCAAAGTGAAAGAAAAAAGAACTGAAAGTTGATAACAATGCAGAATAGTTTACGTAATTTATTTTGTTAATTTTCCACGGCAACATGCCCTCGATATTGACAAAGTATATCCGAGTTGATAGCATAAATAATAACACAACGAGATTTACAATTTTAAGTAAAGTAAAGCAGAACTTAAATACTTTGTCAGAACCGAGGGTGTGTTGCCATGGAAAATTAACAAAATATATTGTGTAAACTAATCTGTATTGATTACTAATAATAAGAAGTAAGACAGGATAGTGAAAAAAATCAGATACCCATCACTTAACACAGATGAAGGCAGGAGGGCGAGACAACATAAATGCACAATATTTCGGCATGAGCCTCTCACATGACTTAGGCTGTTTTTTCCCCCCTATCCTATCTAATTTTCAGTGCCTCACGGCAGTTTCTTTGTTTCCATTATCCAATTACAAATAATAAATTAAATCATCAACTTTCAGTTAATCCTTTCAGAAATGTATACACCTCTTTCGATGACTACAGTTTACTAGTGTTTATTCCTAATCTGTAGGTGTCATGTAGGTTGCTGCTGTTGCAAGATACTCAGAACTCAAAAGAAGAAATATAATAAATTGAAAGTTTTTTGTGTCCTATTTATAGATTCCAGTTGCAGTCATACTGACAATATAACAACAAAAATTCAGTTGATTTCATAATTGGGTAACATTATTTAATGAAATAAAAGTATAGAAGAATATTTGTGTACTTAATTTATTTCACTATTTTTCTAACCCTCTTTTTATATTTGACTCAACAGAGGATGTATCCAGATTGTGTGTTAATTAAATATTTTCTGTATTTACTTCTTAGGTATAAAAATCTATTAAAGTAACATTTGTTGAATGATGCCCGCATCTTTCTTCGCCAAAGCTAAAAACCTAATGCACTCGGTGCGAAAGGTCAGCGCCCACTTCAATTTTGCTGGTGTGTGTGAAAATCCCTCTGTCCGGCACCAGCTTTGTCAGTGTGTGTGAAAAGGCGCTAACAGTTTTGATGGTTATCGTGTTTCTCTACTTAAATTAGTCCAAACAATTCAGTTTTGCCTGAACAGTTAGCAAACTCTTCAGCTTTGGCTCTCTTAAGTGGTGCACCTAGAGGGATTTTTTGAAATCTCGTGCTTGCTCGAACCATTTGCATACACATTCGTCAATGAAAGGATTTTCAGGCCCTTGTGCTCTTTCATGTTTTTATCACTTAAGTCATTTTTTCATTTTTTTTTAAGCAGAATTCCAAACACTTTTGTGATATGAGATTTTTTTTACTCATTTTTCAACTTCACGTACTGCGGCTGCTTTTCTAGCAAATGTTAATGTCTTGTACTTCACTCTCAGCTTGAACGACAGTTTGAAGCAATGTGCATTTCAGGTGCTCCATTTTGCAAGAATTCTTGTGCCACGATTTTCTTGCAGAACTACACTGGGCATGCCTAACAGGACCGCAGATAGCAGCTTGGAATGTGTTTACACGGTGGGGAGCAAGGGACAAGTGTTGCACTTAGAATTTTCCATTAGTAGAGAGAGAGGAACACATTGTGCGATGAAGATGGAAAAGGGTAGCACCTGAGAGTGAGAGAAAGTGTGTGTGTGTGTGTGAATGGGCCAATTACAAATCCTGATGGGTTTCACATTGACTAATGTGCGTCTTGCTTTCCACGCAACGGCGTTTGACCATGCCCCTGGACGCCGATGAGGGAGTGTGAGTTTCATCACTTGGTATAGTGTGCTTCAAGATGGCGGTACTGAGAGTACTTACGTGAGCTAATGATCTTCCGAGTAGTCGGCGTGAGTTCGACCCCTGGGGAGACCATGACAGAGCGACAGGCCGATTAGAAGTGTGTGCGGCAAGTGCAAATTTGTGCAGCTCCCCAGTGTGTGGCTGTCAGTGCCAACAAGTGTAATTTATACTTGGTGCATGTACAACGCATCAGTGTGACCTCACACAAATATGAGATCCTGAGTCACGTGTCTAGTCACAATCACCACCCTGTGATTTGTGATATTTTGTGGTGACCTCTTGTGGTGATAATCGATTGTCCTTCATCACCAAGGACCAGCTACATGTAAATTTCCAACTGTTGTTACCACAAATCCATTCATTTGACAATGTCAAGTCCCCAAAAACTGTGCTACAAAACCCAGTAATGGCACTAGTGAATAGCTTCACCAAGATAAAGAGACACTCATCCTCTCTGTACTGAGCTCAATTATATTCAATTCTGAATGATCTGTTATTCCTCAGTTCCGTGTTTCCTTCGTAATTTTTTTTGTTTCCATTTGAATCGATGTTCAGTGTGATGATAATTTTCATGAATAAATTAACTATTTCCTTTGCATAAGAATAAATGTATGATGTAATTAATGGTAGATTACCGGTTTCATTTCTTGGCATCTCCCATTTCCCAATGATTGATAATTATAATTACTTTCTTGCAGGGAATATAGTTTCTTAATTTCATATGGAAGCAATTCCTGGCGCCAGGCTCATAATCACAAATACACTATTTTTAGCAGACATTCACAGTTCTCGCCAATAAATGGTGCAAGGTGCAGTGTGACTAATATTATCATGGGTACACAACAAGTTGATTCAGTTAAATGTAAGATACTCATAAACAAATGCACTTACAACTGCACACTGCTACTGTACTTGTAAAATCGCACACAAAACAATTGACAATATTCCCACGACTGATTGAACTGCAAGTGGATTACAAAACAGTGACACAATATTTGAAACAGTAACAATGGGATAGATTGGGTCTCGTGCTGTAGACAATGACATTTAACGATTACTGTAAAAGACAGACTTCTTACAAGATAGTGCTCAAGAAAAATATGTTTCAAAAAACATTAATTTACATGAGATTACATGTTGTTTTCCTAATTTGAACAAAATTTTTTCAAATTATAGAAGTTATTTTTACATTACTTTAATACAAAATTCAAGAGACCAGAAGAAAATTTCGAATTATTGAGAAATTCGAATTAATTACACTCGAATTAGATAAGTTCCAACATACCAATGTCTATCTAGGATTAATTGCCAACATATACCTTATAAACACCAATTCACTCACCCCAACATTTAGATCACTCTCAATCCAATTTTTAACGTAATTTCTGCCATATGAAATTGCAATATCATATTTACTTAAGAAAAATAGTACCAGTAATAGATTAACAGTATTAGCTCAGTATTGCCCAATCTGACAGTTCCATAGCATCATGCCAGAAACACCAATCATTGTGTAAGAGTTATAGTAAAGGTACTTTTGAAAAGGCTAAAAATGTAATTTTATTGAAGCAGCAAGAGTATACTTAGAATTGAAAGTTGACAAATTTCTGAAAGACCTAGTTCAGTCAACATGGTTTGTGAGAAAAGCATAGCTGTGCAACTACAAAATCTGCTAACACCAATATAAATAACTAGACGACCCGTGCGAAAATTTCGCGAATAAAATGCGATGAATAGTGAGGTTGAATATAATGTCACCAAGTTCAGACATTACTCTTCATACTCCTACTTCATTTATCGATTTTGGTTAGAAATCCAGGGAGATAAATGACTCGAAACACAAAAAACGTATTTTAGAAATATTGACATTTTTGCGCTTTATGGGTCGAATTACAAAAAATTCCTTTCTTAGAATATAATGTTACACGGCGGAAACCTTAGTCTTTAATACGATATGTCATTTATCTATATCGATTAGATATCAAGGGAAATATAAGGCTCGTGACACAAAAATACGTTGTAGAACAATTTATACTTTTCCCCTTTAATAGTTGAATTCCAAACACTTCTTTCTTAAAATATGATGTCAGCAAAGCTGAGACATCATTCCTCACAATCGTACTTGATTTATAGATTTTGGATACTCGTATCAAGGGAGATAAGTGGTTCGAGACACAAAAAACGCATTTTAGAAAAATTGACTTTTTTGCCTTTTATGGGTCGAATTAAGAAAAATTCCTTTCTTAAAATATAATGTTACCACGGCGGAGACCTTATTCTTTAATATGATACCTCATTTATCTATATCGGCTAGATATCAAGGGAGATAAATCGCTCGTGACACAAAAATCGGTTATAGAAAAATTTATACTTTTTTCCCTTAACGGTTGAATTCCAAAAACATTCTTTCTTAAAATATGATTTAACAAAACTGATACATTACTCCTTATATTCCTACTTCATTTATAGATTTTGGTTAGATATCCAGGGAGATAAATGGCTCGAGATACAAAAAACGCATTTTAGAAAAATTGACATTTTTGCCATTTAAGGGTCGAATTACGAAAAATTCCTTTCTTAAAATATAATGTTACCATGGCGGAGACCTTATTCTTTAATATGATACCTCATTTATCCATATCGTTTAGATATTATGGGAGATAAATCGCTCGTGACACAAAAATGCGTTATGGAAAAATTTATACTTTTTCCCTTTAAGGGTTGAATTCCAAACACATTCTTTCTTAAAATATGATGTCACAAAGCTGAGAAATTACTCCTCATAATCCTACCTCATTTATCGATTTTGGTTAGATATCCAGGGAGATAAATGGCTCGAGATACAAAAAACGCATTTTAGAAAAAGTGACATTTTTGCCCTATAAGGGTCGAATTACGAAAAATTCCTTTCTTAAAATATAATGTTACCATGGTGGAGACCTTATTCTTTAATATGATACCTCATTTATCTATATCGGTTAGATATTAAGGGAGATAAATCGCTCGTGACACAAAAACGCATTGCAAACGCATTGATACTTTTGCCCTTTAAGGGTTGAATTCTGAAAACTTTCTGGCTTAATATATGACATCACTAAAGCGGAGATCTTAATCTTTAAAACGATACTTCATAAAACGGTTTCAGATAGGTATCCAGGGAGATAACTGACTCGTAACACAGAAAACAGCATTTTAGAAAAATTTACATTTTTGCCCTTTAAGGGTCGAATTCCGAAAACTTTCTTGCTTAAAATACGATTTAACTAAAGTGGAGACCATAAGCTTTAAAATGACACCTCATTCATTGATTTCGGTTAAGTATGAAGGAAGATATAGGCTTGTGACAAAAAAATACCTTATAGAAATAATATATATGATTCCTCACTGGTAGGCCTAATACCCCAAAAAAAGAGGTGAAATGTACACAATGACAAAATATGAAGGAAACAGTTGCACTGGTAGTATTCAACAATTCAATATAAAATTTTATCAAATTTTCTATTAGGAAAAAAAAAATGATCACTATTCTGTGAACCACCCACCAAAAAACAAAATGTCAGTGCTTTTAACACACATTCACCTAACCTATGTGGCCCAAATATATATTGTATCCTTCATAGCCAAAAGCACCATTTGCTGCTGTATGTGTGATATCCCCATTCCCTTCTTTCTTAGGTTTTATTCTTTGAGTAACAATGTACATGAAACCCACAAAACAAATAAAAAAATTAATAATGCAATATGATTCGTTTGATAATGTATAATACTGAATATTTGGTAACAGACACATTCACTCTCCATTGACAACACAATATAATGGAGACCAACATAGCAAACAAATTTTAGGTACTATGCGACTTTCTTTTTCCATCAAAAATTAGTACTAACTGTTTCAATATGTCTTCCTCATGTTACCCGCTCACATGTTACAGAAATGTTACCACAAATTAAATTACAAATACTGAAATTCAAGTATGGCACACAGTTGTCAGCTATCCCCATTGCTGCAAAATTAAAACAACGTATAAAGCCTCGTTCACATCTACCTGCACGTAGCATGTCCAGCATGTAAAGTGTCAGACACGGCACAGACATGAGTTTTCACATCTACCAGCATGTAGCGTGTCCAGCACATAACGTGTCGCACAAGGTACAGACATAAGTTGTATACGACAGTACACTCCTAGACGTCGTCAGTCAAACTAGAATGTGCGCGCATGTAACTACTACTAAAATGTTCAGAAATTTGTGCTAATGGCGATCGTCAATGCCAATTATAAGTTCATTTGTGTGGATGTAGGAGCATATGGCAAAAACAGTGACGGCGGAATATTCTCTAATTCAGCTATTGGAAAACGTCTGGCGACAAATTCTTTGAATGTAGCAGAAGAAAAATACCTACCCAGTACTGAAATACGGATACCGCATTACATTATAGGCGACAAAGCGTTTCCTCTAAAAACATACCTAATGCAACCCTATCCTCAGCCGCAAACACAGGTTCAGCGCAAAAGAAATTTCAATGATAAATTGTCACGTGCAAGAATGGTAGTAGAAAATGCTTTTGGACAATCAGCACAAAAGTTCCGTTTGTACAACAGAAAAATTCAGCTGACCCGAAAATGCTAATAAAGTAATATTGACTACATGCATTCTAACAACTTCATAAAGTATAACCACATCCATGTCGGTGAAAATACAGCCATTAATAATTTGAGTAGATTACCAAGGCAAGGCGGGAGTAGTCAATCTACCGCTTTTGATATCAGAGACTTGCTTTGTATTTTGAGTCATCCGCAGAACCAATGTAACCAAATTGTAATAATTATTTTGATAAATAAGGACCTGCTTACCTTTTACTTGGAGTTTTTTGCTACTCCTTCCATGCGTCATCTTTTCGTTTACTGTCACTATATCTTATATATTTTGTCACTCATTTAGTATAGAAATTTATATTCTCTAAGTAATTCAATTAATTTTTCGTTGTTCATCCTTTTTTAATTAGATCACGTAGTACGCTGTCTGTGCTGTTACGTTGCTGTGTTCATACTAACCGCACAGACACTCTGACATGCTCAGACACGTGCCGGCACAGACAAAACATTCTTGCCGACAATGCTGTCTGGTGCTGGCAAGGAAACGCTCCGCTCACAAGCGGTAGATGTGAATACGCTCATATATAATGTATGTAATTACATTTTTTTGTCTGTGCCAATATGTGTCTGTAGATGTGAACGAGGCTTAAATCCTTTGCTGTCACAGCTTCTCCCCTCCCCCCTCCTTTTCCTTTTTTTCTAGGTAAGAAATCACTGGAATCAAGGAAAGGGAAGGAATCTCACCATGGCTTTTTTGAAGGAACTATCCCATCATCCATCTGGAGTGGATTTGAAAACCATCAAAAACCCAAATCTGGATGGCCAGATAGGGATTTGAATCCTCATCATCCCAAATACAAAGTCAGAGTGCTGCCACTCTCCCACCACACTCATTCTAGCTATTGTAAGGCCTCACATGAAATTTACACATAACAAAATATACACAGGTGTGCCATAAGAGCAAGTCCCACCATGCAATCTCTATTGTATTGATAGAGGGAATCGATTTTTTTTCATTATACACTAATACAGCATTTCAAAATTGACATCACAGAATTTATGAAGGGCTTGAAGCAATTGTTCCTACCAGGGCTCTAGCGTAATCACTGGGACGCAAAAAAGACTTGTCATTTTGGTCTAAAAATTGTTACATGTTTGTTAGATTATATTATTTAATATATGTTGCTCTTAGAACTGTAAAATATTTTCATACCTCACAAACCACTCAATAAGTGCCCTGATGTAATACGCCGAGGGACTGGGAGAAAATATATAGTGACTTATAACAATCATGCATGTTTCTTGAACAATATTATTGAGGTATGAAATTGTCAAGAAACATATCCGCATGTTGTTATGTTTGAGATGTTGTATTCTACAGCATTTATCAATGTGGATAGCAGCAATATTAATGCAGGTTGTGTTAAGGTTGAAACAGCAGCAATATCCTTGTTTCAGCATATGGTTGAAGGAATTTAGTTTTTAAAACTGAAATGCAGCCTGAACCTGAATGGCTATGGAAGCTCCCAGAGGTAGCTTAATGGACTATATATTTATAGTTAAGTTGGCCGGGTTTTCTTCATTGTTGGTCACTGGTGGATTGAAGTTTGTGCATTATATACCCTCTTGATTGGTGTAATAGAAATATATTCTAAAATGATATATAGTAGAACTCCAATTATCGAATCAATTGGGACCGGACCCCATTCGGATAATCAAAAATTCAAATAATTGGATTTTTTTTCCAGAAAAGGATCTAGTTTAATGAATTACTTGCTGTATGTATGTTGAAAATGGGTGAAAAAAACTATTCTTAAAGAATAAGAGTTTTAATTAATTAAATTAAAAACAAAAACTTTTACATGTTAAGCTCATTTACAACTGCTGTACATTAGTACAGTTCGTATGTACCGTATTGTAAAGAAAAGTCATTGCTTGCTGAACATCTCGGTCTATGTAAGCTGTTTGAATGTATTCATCCGTTTCCGGGCAGCCAAGTCGCGCATCTGCTTGACAGAAGTTGCATGTGGTCACACTCGGACCGGCGCTCCATTCACTTAAACACAGTTTCAAGGTCGGCAAATGCTTGACTAGCTGATGGTCCAGTGTCTGCTTCAACTTCGATGTCAAGGTCATCTTAATCCTCAACACTTTCTTCTCTCACACTTTGAATAAGTTCATCATCATTTAAAATTTCATACCCAGAGTCTGACAACCACCCACTCTCCTAAATCTTCAGCACTCATCCAGGAATTTTCAGAAAAATGTTTCTGAACTCCTCAAGTGAAACATCATCCCCAACTTCTCCTGTCTCTTCCCTTTCCTCGAGCTTCTTTTTCTCCTTTTTCTTCTCTTCTTCAGTTAATATGCCTTTAAACATGTTCCACGCATCTCTTAGTGTGGCTGTCTTAAGCAATTCGGAGTTCGGATAATTGGAGTTTTGCTGCAGTTGAAGGGCATTTTATTATTGTTACACATCGCTACATGCCTTCTCCCAGTCGCTTAATGTTATGGCATATATATATATATAAAACTACGGAAGGATGGGGAAATATGACCCAACACTTACCACAGATGAAGTCGACTGGAACATTGAAGCAAAAAAAAAACACAAGAGAAGAGCAATATTTCGGCCTACAGTCTTATACATGCAGAAGTGACACACCAAGCGGATATATATATATATATATACAGGGTGTTACAAAAAGGTACGGCCAAACTTTCAGGAAACATTCCTCACACACAAACAAAGAAAATATGTTATGTGGACATGTGTACGGAAACGCTTACTTTCCATGTTAGAGCTCATTTTAGTTTCGTTAGTATGTACTGTACTTCCTCGATTCACCGCTCGTATTGTGGATGGCTGTGATACAATACGCCATTCTCCAGGGCTGCATCAGCGCATCAGGGATTCCATGCGACGGAGGGTGGATGCGTGTATCCTCGCTAACGGAGGACATTTTGAACATTTCCTGTAACAAAGTGTTTGAAGTCACACTGGTACGTTCTGTTGCTGTGTGTTTCTATTCCATGTTTAATGTGATTTGAAGAGAAGTAATAAAATGAGCTCTAACATAGAAAGTAAGCGTTTCCGGACACATGTCCACATAACATATTTTCTTTGTTTGTGTGTGAGGAATGTTTCCTGAAAGTTTGGCCGTACCTTTTTGTAACACCCTGTATATGCTTCATATATAGGTTTGACCACAAATCCACTCTCCATAAGAATGAATGGCCACCTACAGACGATGTTCACCCAGTTGCTGCCCATGCCATAAACCATGACTTGAATAATTTCAACTCTTGTTTCACAGTCCGTGCTATCACAGTTCTCCGTAATAGCAGCAGTTTCTCTGAACTCAGAGGGTGGGAACTTGCCTACCAGTACAAACTTGGCACAAGGCAACCACCTGGTATCAACTTGAGATAATACCTGGTCATTATTATTATTACATATGTTTAACCTTTTTTAATCCTCTTTTCCATTACCTATATTGAACCACCACTAACCTAAGGTGATGTTTACTTCATATAAATTATTTTTTTTTAAAATTTGTATAATATTTTATATAATTATAATTTTTTTGTTTTATTTAGTTCTAATTATAATGTCCATACTTAGTACTGTCCTTTAAAATCAGTTTGCCACACAGGACAAAAGAAGCTCCATCACTGACTGTTCATGGTATGTACTATCTTCCAACTGTTCTACAGTGGCTTAACTGATTGCTAGAGACTCACATTGTCAGATGCCCAGGCTTGATTTAACACAGATCAGTGTCCAGTGTCATGTCCTGTGACCAAACAATCTTTACTGCTCCAGGCGACTTCATCATGCCCTGAAATGAGATCCATTCTTCTTAAAATCCTCCCTGCCCCTCCTAGAACTTGTTTCAGCAGACCTCCTAACCTCAGCGAACTTCTAGTCCACAGACACAGTCTTCCTCTTCCTAACAGTCAGCCCCAAGGCTCTTTCCCATGTAATAGACCCCGCTGCAAGATGTGCGACATACACCATGCTTCCACCACTTTCATCAACCCTGTCACATGCCACCTGTGAAACCACCCATGTAATATACCAGTTAATATGCAACCACTGCCTGGCTTCATATATAGGTTTGACCACAAATGCACTCTCCATAAGAATGGATGGCCACCGTCAGACAGTGTTCACACAGAACCCGAAGCACCCAGTTGCTGCCCATGCCATAACCCACGACTTGAATAATTACAACTCTTGTCACACAGTCCGTGCTATCAGAGTTCTCCCTAATAGCAGCAGTTTCTCTGAACTCAGAAGGTGGGAACTTGCCTACCAGTACAAACTTGGCACAAGGCAACCACCTGGTCTCAACTTGAGATAATACCTGCTCATTATTATTAGTATTACATATGTTTAACCTTTTTTATTCCCCTCCTTTCCATAACCTATATTGAACCACCACTAACCTAAGGTGATATTTACTTCATAAAAATTATTATTTTATTATAATTTTTTATTTGTATAATATTTTTTTAAATATATATTTTGTTCTAATTATATTTTGATCTTCCCACCGACCAGAGATTAGTTTGGATATTTATCTGTGCTCTGGTATTAGCTCCGATTCACTGACTCTTTACTTTTGCAATGTTTGAATTTACCCCCACCATTTTCCCGACCAGCGGTCTCTCTGTGAGGCAGTCTCCAGCTGCAGCCACCTCTCACAATTTTCTCCAGTTGACGAAGGGTTTATCCCGAAAATTACTTTATTATTTGTGTTGTGTCTTTTCTGTGTGTTCGCACTCCACATCCATCATCTAAAGTGGTGGCCCATTTCCCTACCCTAATTTGATTCTTTTCCACTACTTAGCGTCTTGATTTCACTGTTACTATATATATATAAAAAAACTAAGGATGGATAGTTGTTTTATTGCCTAAAAGCATTTTCCTTCTCATTGTTATTATATACATTTTACAACTCTAAGGGCAATATATAAAATAATATCATCCAACAAATGTGTGTAACAATTTTCAAACCAAAATGACAATTCCTTTTTGCGTCCCAGTTATTATGCAACCACTCCTTTTAGTCCAGACTGCATTTCAAACTAAAAACAAGAGAAGACAAAACAGCTTAAGGTGATACAATCCCTGTAATATTTTTGCAGTGCAGGCATATTTCGGTATTTTTAATTTGAGCGTCATTTCCATAAAAATGTAAGTGGGGAACGTGAAGAAGACAACATACCAAAGCAGTTAATCCAAATTTTAAGAGGTTGGTAACTTTTTTTTATGGGTCGAGAAAATGGCATAGTCACCAACTTTTCCACTAAAAATGCATTCTGTAAACAAGGTTAATGATATAATTGGGTAATCAGTGTATCAATGCCACAGGTACAGGAATTATACCAAACTGTTAAACATTGGATAAGTTTGTGTGAAGCCCGGTCCAGTAACATCCATACAGTTGCAACAAGGATATAATTCTAGATTGTGATACCACCATGCCAGCAGTGCTACAAATTTAATACAAATCTCTTGAAATGTTTGATAATTCCTTCACTGTAATGTGTTCTTGGTAATTTTTTACACAAAATCTTCACGGGTTTGCAGCTGGATGATATTTTTAGAGGACAAGCTTTCGGCGACTTGCACTGCCGCCATCATCGGGTCCATTGTACTTGAAAGAACAACAGTTCTTGTTGTTCCTTCAAGTACAATGGACAAGTAATGGCAGTGCAAGTCGCCGAAAGCTTGTCCTTTAAAAATATCATCCGGAGGCAAACCCGTGAATATTTTGTGCCAAAGATATGCCGGGAAAGCCTTGTTTCGGTAATTTTGTAGTTTACGACCTGCCCACTTTTATGGCGGCTGACTGTACCCCAGCATTGTACACCAGACACATTTCAAAATATCAGAGAAAATTAAATAAAACAGAAATGTAAACCGTGTATGCTTGGTGATTGAAGCCTGGACCACAGTACAACATAACTATTCACACACGATATATGTGTGGTGTTATGCAACGACCAGTGAGTAGGCGTCACAGTGGTCCAGGCTTCATCACAACTTAAAACAAAAATGTGGAGACTGAAACCTGTACCACAGCACAATCTAACTGTACATACACGAATGTGGATCCTTCTATGAAACCATCTGTAGCTGTTATAGTGGTCCAGGCTTCAGAACAGCATTTTCTTTAAAAAAAAAAAAATAATAATAATAATAATAATAATCACTTTTTTATTCCCGGTGTAGGTTCAGTATGCTAAAAACAGCATTTTTAATATATAAAACAGAAATATGAATTAAGCATGTCTGGAGAATAAAGACAGGACCACAGCACAACCTAATTGTACTCACGCAATACATGCATAGTGTTATGAAATATGTATCTGATTATACAAAAGTATTTAAATTATAACGTTCTACTTTTATAAAATACTAAGTAACCGTTACGAAAAAAGAAACCTGTCTCGTATGTTTACAATATAAGAAAAACAAGGATTTATTTAAATGATCACTTTTTCGTTAAAATAAAGTAACCACGCCATTAATTATGATTAATCCATACCAGCTTTCGATATTTCAAAATGTCTCTGGTTGCTTACAACGTACATCACTGGTGAAGAGTCAGTCACCATAAAAATGGGTAGGTCGTAAACTACATTCAACATTACCATATATTCTCAATATTTCAGCTTCTCTCTATAACAAAAAGTCACAAGAAATTTACAATATCAAAATATTTTCCACATGAAAACAAGTGGTTTTTATGTACACAAAAATTGCATTTCTGAGGATTTAATGAAATTTTTCTTCTTGGTCCAGACACTATTCCGGGTGTACTGGAGATCGCGATTCCGGTACAATAACATTGTGTCTGCGCGGAGGAATTCGATCTGAGATTTTCGATATATATTGGATGTCGATACATATTGTGGGTATTTATAGGCGGTCAGTTTCCGTTATGTGATTGAAGAGACATTGTTTGTGTATTTAGGACGAATGTAGTGAAAGTGTATGTTTGTAGTTGGTTCTTTATAGTTATTGGTGTGTTTTCGGTCTTGTGTTTGTGGGAAGTTTTAGTGGTGGATTGTGGGGTATTTTATGTTGGTGAGTGTTTTGATATAAGTGTCAGTGGTTAATGAGACATCGTGGGTTATGTGTTGTAGCCGCTTTTTTGTTTTTTAATTAGTAAGGTTAGTTGGCTACTGATACGGTAAGTGTTCATGTGTTTGTAAAAGTTAATACGTTTTTTGTTTAGTGAATTTGTAATTTTTTTCTCGTTCGTTTCTTGCGACAACGTTTTCGCGAATTTTTAATTTTTCTGGCGGAAGAAAGTTTGGTATTATTGGACATCTTAATTGTTCTAGGATTTGGCATTATTATTTTATAATGGTCTAACGGAAGATTTATTTAGTAATTATTTACGAAGTAGATTTATCTGTTTTGTATTGGTGTACGTTTTATTCGTGCGTAATTTTGCAGTCGGAAAAAATGGTTTAGGGTTTATTATAAAGTAATTATTCTTTGATGATAATTCGTGTGCAGAAGTATTACAAGTATGTTATTTAATGTTGATGTAGCGGAATCGCGTTTCCAATGGAACGAATGGTTTGAAAGTGCTTAGGATATCATGATTTTGGTGTAAAATTTTATTAGATTGCATGTGTTCTAATTTAGGTTTCAAGTGATGTTTGATTTCAAGATTGTGGTATCGTGTTATACAGTTGGGCGGGTGGGGGTTTATTGGAGATGACGATACCATTTTTTGGTTTTTACCCTTTATATGGGTTAATATATTGACTGTTTTTGTTCCCCGATCAGATAACCCCCTAGTTCCCGTGCTGTCCCGTTAGTTACATTTGTTGCTGCGTTGGATGGTGTTTACGTCATAGGCGCCATGTTGTGACGTCATTGTTTTGCGCGGCGGAAAGTAGTTCTACCGGTATCGCGTTCTCCAGTAATCCCACTATTCCAACCTAATCACGACCATTAGGAGGAAAAAACAAGTTTAGGTTAATATGATTCGTGTACTGACAATGGTGAAAAGTGTTTAGAGTTATAAGGATATCACAATCTAGAATTAAACCCTAACATGATTATATATAGTGTCCTGGCTAATTTTCTTTAAGAGGTTGCACATTGTGTGAAGACACAATAGACTGTTGATACAACAGATATTTCCAGACAGCTACCACTTACTAATATTACTTGTTAACGGACAATTTGCTACATTACTCATTTCGAGGAGCTCACACTTCTGCTAGAACAATACTTTCAGGCAGAGAGGGTAGCATTCAAGAGACTAGCCTTATATACTAACTACACCATTATTTGAATATCTGCTACAGTCACTTATGATATAATTTGTTCATTAAGCAAGTCTCAGATCTACTAGAGGAAAAGTATCCGGGTAATATCTAGATCGCGATACCACTGCAACCACTTACCGCTTCGCGATGTGAACACTTCCCAATGGATAGAGTATGACGTCACTGTTTCCGTGTGTGACGTGTTCAGCCTTCGATCGATCTGAGAATTCACGTTAGGCCATAGAACGTAACCAATAGTAATAATAATAAAAAAATTGACGGATTGAAAAAGTTAAAGAAAATTATTACTTGCACAATTGATAATATTATTAAAATATGTACAACATTCCAAACTGATAATTGATATCGTTCATTAGCGTAAACGTTATTAGTCACAATTCCATTGATTTTTATTTGATTCCGTTCTTCTATATTTCCTCGCGTGGCTGAAATTGCTATTAAAATCATTCATACGAAATAAGATTTCGTCAATAACAGTTTCGTTTAGGTTTAAACGCAGCCTGGACCATACTAACAGTGATAGATACGATTTGGAAATTTGGTTTTGGCAATACCGTGTGGGACGGTTAGGTTTCACTATGGTCCAGGCTGCATTAAACGTAAACGATATTAACAGTGATAGATACGACAGAAATTAGGTATCCGCAATAAGGTGTTCGATAGTTACGTTTCAGGGTGGTCCAGGCTGCATCAAAACCTCATCGCAAATGAATTTATTCCTGTAGTACTAGTGCAAAATTAACGATTTCTCGATATGAGACGTATTAGTGATGGACTACTTTCCGTGGAAGGCCCCGTTAGTGATATTTAAAACTGCGAGCGGAACGTATACGTCACATTCAGCAAGGTAGTGACGTCATATTCTCTCGATACGGAAGTGTTTACACCGCGAGGCGGTAAGTGGTTGCAGCGGTATCGCGATCTAGATATTACCCAAGTATCCATGCATAGCTTTTTGCCGGACAAATCAGTCAGATGCGATGAAATTTCAAAAAATTTAAAAAATAAAGGCATTCCATATACTTCCAGTCATGATCGATGTTAAACTGCTAAAAAGATTCTGTCGAAAAATTCCATATTTAAACAAACAGTTCATCAACAAATCGAAAAAAAATATGTAGCACAAACCTTTTTCCTTATCTACTCTGATAACCACAACAGGTTCTGTTTTGCCTACCCGGATAAGTTTATTAATGGACCTGATACGACGACGGGAAAGCTCAGACAACAATATCATTCCCTCAATATTGTTGTATTCCAATAAATGTACGTATGCTCCCATCTCCGCAATACTGCGTACATTAACCATAACGACATCTTCAACTTCAGGATACTTTTCCTTGTAGAATCTACACGTAAGAGGCATCTTGCAGGAGACCCTAGAACGATGGCAGATGGTTTTGGAAACATATATTTCATAATATATAATAAACCTATTCCATAACTCGTACGCTCTCACAATGGTAGATAGTTAAAAACGTAGCAAGAATACCCTTAATCAACGGCTTTGCCTTTTTTACACAACAAAATACACAAGACGGAACCAACAACTGTATACACATGTGGTAAACCAATGATATTATAAGATTAAGATGATGCTTAACAAAATCTGGATAGTCGCTGCTACTTCAATAGCAACGATTTATCGCTTCGTGTGACAAAGTAATCATTGCTATTGACCCGACTAACAGCTATCAAAAATAGCGGTCATTTAGTATTAACACTTGGGTTCGCCATGGAGGATGGGATGAGCAGACTTCCGCGGTCGTTGTCAATGTTATCTTACCTGTCCGAGTTCACCGGGACAACCAAGATAACACGTTGGTTTTAACATGTTCAATTCTAATCGCAACAGGGCATATACTGACGATGAGGCATGGAAAGATATTGCAGTTGGTATGAAAAGTAGTGCATGGAAGGGAAAAGATGACCATGACCACAAGCTGGCTCTCGATTTCAGGCACAAGGGTGTGGGTTTTTTAGGTAAGGGTGTCAGGGATTGGAATGAGTTACCAAGAGAAATGATGAATAATTTACTGAAAACTTTGAAAGAATTTAAAGATAAAATTTGTAGAGGGAAAATTTAGGTAGGTGCAGGATAGGGGGAAGATGGGTGTGTAGGGAAATTGCCACCGGAGCCTGGGCTCCATTGCAATTAAATTAAATTAAATTAAAGCGCGCGATTGGGGGTGGACGGAAATTAAATCATGTGTTAGTTCAAAATAATTATTAATTTTTTCTGGCAGTATGTAACTGATATTTATTCAAACATTATCTTTTTATTTTGTGAAAGGATTGTCAAAAATTCAACGAACTGTACATTGAAATCTAACTTATTATTATTATTGCAGTTGTATCAATCTTTATTTCAGGATGTATCCTATTTAAGTCTAATGAGCTATATATTAGAATATATTATAATTCCAGTCTGATCGATCTTGAACCACCCTCTTCCAGTTCACCCCTGTAACTCGAAGTATATCCTTATCCCAGCGATCCCGTGGTCTTCCTCTTGCTCTTTTAAGGTTTCTTGGTATCCAATCCAGTACTGCGGTAGTCCATCTTTCTTCTCTTTTGCGAGCAATATGACCAGCCCATTGCCATTTTTGGGTCATGACTCTTTTTAAGATGTCTGTCACTTTAGTTAGTGAACGAATGTGCACGGCCCTTTTCCTGTCTCTTTTTGTAAACCCAAGCATTGCACTTTCCATTCTTCGCTGAGCAGTTTTCAGTTTTTGCTTCGTGTGACTACTTAGGGTCCAAGTCTGGCAGATAGATGTGAGGACTGATAATACACATTGTTCAAATACCTGTTTTTTAAGATATACCGGCATGTTAGATTTAAAAACTATGGAATTTCTTCCGTATGCTCTCCTGCATAGCTTTATGCGTCTGTGGATCTCAGTCTTTGAGTCGCCATACATATTGATCAGTTGCCAAGATAGATGTACTGATCTACGGACTCGTGTCTGACTTGTCTTTATCTTTTTCTGCTCATTTGTTTTGCATGATTTTTCTTTTTGTTATATTTATTTTAAGGACCACTTCACTGCAAGCTGCCTCTAGTTCATTTATCAGTTCTTTGAGCTCTTCCAGACTGTTTGAGAGTAAAACTATATCATCAGCGAATCTTAAGTTGTTGAGACTTTTTCCATTTTTTCTCAAACCTCTGTTTTGCCATTGGATTTTTGACATTGCCAACTCCAGGACTGATGCAAGGGCGCCGATGCCCGGGGGCAGGGGGGTGGCCGTGGCTCCCCCCCCCCCCCTAGTTCTCGGGAAATATTTGTAGTGTTCACGGTTACAACATTAACTGCTTTATTTATTTTGTTTTATGCAAGTGATTATCTTTTATTTATTATTTTAGTCAATCTGATATATAATAATACAGTATTTACTTGCTAGTTTAGCATAACTGCCGTATAATGCTGGTTCAAATCAACTTCCAACTAAGCAATATTATTATACCTTCGCGCTACGCTAGGAGACGCACATTTTAGGTTGTGCGTCGCGCTCGCACTCGCCGAGAGGCGCCGAGTGGATATATATAATATATGCCGACATGACTATATATCCCAAAAGTATAGCTAATCTAATCCTTATCTAAACCTATTATTATATTCGCCCTCTCTCACAGACTACGTCCTTTCATCTTTCGGTCATTAGTGGTTTGACAAACGGAAGAGACTTCGTCACAACCTTGATCTTGCCCCTGTCGACCCTCAACCGGCAATACCACCGTGTTTATTCATTGCCAGTATAAGGCTTTATCTTTTCTCTCAATATTTGGTAAGTATACTGTCACATTGATCTCGCAAATAGTGGCTCAATCGTTCTGACCTAATCGAGTCAGAAATATTTATTTCAGGTATGGATATCAGGAATTTCTTTGGACAAAAGGTGTTACTGCTACACAGAAAAGGAACCTCGATGACTCATTAAAAGTTCCAGATCCAATACCTTCGAAAGTGCGTCCCACAACTTCTTCTAAATTCTCAACACCAACTTCTGACTTCACGTTGCAACAATGTCATTCCACCATTAGCCCTGAGTCTGCTGATACCATTACTCCAGATGCTACTGACTTGGATGACGTCAACCCACCCTCTTCGGTTTCCACCATTAACAAGCCAGAGTTTATCAGTAGTCCATTAACAGTTAATCACAGCTTTGATTTAGGTGAATACATAAATGATTCCGTGTCAGACGAAGTCAAGTATCAATTAATAACAAACATACGTGCTCTAAATATGACTTATGATTTCAAAAAGGACATTGATGAGAAAAAACTATCAAAGGCCTTTTAAAAAAACTTGGCTACAAAAGTACTCATGGCTAGTATACTCGCCCAAGTTGAAGGGAGGCCTTTGTAAGTTTTGTAGTCTTTTCAAACCTGTTTTAAAAAGAGGAATATTTGGTGCTTTCGTGATAAAGGCTCATCAAGATTACAAACATTTTCATGAAGATGCTCGAGGCCATAAAAAGAGCAGTTGGCATCTAGAATCTACGAGTAACGCTAAAACTTTTTGTGAGTCCCCAGAAATGAGAAAGAAAAACGTGATCGAACAGTTAGATAGTGGGATCACGGAGCTTGTAAATACCAACGGAAAAAACCGAAATCAATTTTTGCTACTCTAATTCAATGAATCCATCAGAGGAAAGAATTCGAGCAAAGGAAACTTTCAGGATTTACTTTTGTTTAGAGTAAGTGCGGGGGACAAAATGTTGGCGGATCATATGCAAAACTATTGTGGAAAAGCGAATTATACATCACACAGAGTGCAAAACGATTTAATAAGTACATGTGGCTTCGTGATACAAAACGAGATTGTTGATGAAGTAAACAGATCATCAGCGTTTTCATTACTGGCAGATGAAACGACTGACATTAGTGGAAAAGAGCAACTGTCTGTGGGAGTACGATTTGTAGACGAGAAAGAGAAATTTACAGTAAAAGAAGAATTTTTAGGGTTTATGAGCTTACTACATTGGATGCTGAAGGAATTTCTTCATCTATTTTAAATTTTATTGAAAAATTAGGGCTTCATATGAATAAGCTGATTGGCCTTGGCTTTGGTGGCTGTTCGAATATGGCAGGCCATGAAACTGGAGTGCAGGCCAGGATCAGAGGGAAGTATCCTTCAGATGTCTATTTTCACTGTGCATCGCACAGACTGAACTTAGTTGTCAATTATCTTAACAGTGTCCAGGAAATTCGTAACACAATCGGAACGATAAAAGAAGTTATTAGGTTCTATAGAGAAAGTCTATTGCGTAGGAAACAATACCTAACATTCTACTGTTTTGTGAAAACTATATGGTCCCATAATTATAAATCAATCAGGATATTCAAAGAAAACTTCTTGATTATAAAGGATAGTCTGAATCACCTGGCATATAACAGTGAATACAATCAAGACACTCGATTACGTGCCAGCCAACTTGATTGCGCAACATCATTAACTACATTTATCGTTTGTCTACATATTATATCGAGGTATTCTTCATTTCTAGAGCCAATAGTGAACAAACTCCAGAGTACTGATATGGATCTCCACTCAGTTTACAGATTCGTCAACACCGACTTGATAGCCAATTTTCAAAAGCAGAGAGAAAGTGATGACGAATTCATAAACATTTTCGAGGCAGTGAAAGAAAATTGTAAGGAACTTGACATAGATGTAAAAATCCCAAGATTGACTGGAAGGCAGACCCTCAGATGCAATGTGAATGTCCATTACTCATCACTCCCAAGATTATTTCAAAGTGGCAATTTACAATCCGTACATGGATTCCATAATCACTTCACTTATCACAAGATTTGAAAAACACAAAGACATACCATTCAAGGGTGGGATTCTTCACACACATTTAAAGAAAAAGGAGAAGAAAGATGATTTCATGAGAGATATAAGAAGTTTGCAAAGGTTTTACCAAATAGAGAACTTGGTAGCAGAAGCCAGATTATGGTATGACGTTTGGACAAATAAGGAGTGTTTGGAAAAAACAAAGCTCAATGATATTGCTTGTATTCTACCAGACCATACTTCCCACAACTTGCACCATAGAACGTTCTTTCAGCACACTGCGTAGAGTGAAGACGTGGCTGAGAAGTACTACTGGCGAGGACAGTCCGTCCAGCTGTGCCTTCTTAGTGTTCACAGGAAAAAAACGGAAAACCCTGGTTTCCAGGACAGAGTGATTGACTTGTTCGGCAAGAAGAAAAGAAATTTACAGTTTGCTTTTTCACATAAATATTAGTGTTAAATCCATAAACCAACCAATGTATAATAATTTATTTCACAGTTTGCTTTTTATATCACTACTAGTGTAAAATCTTCTGAGGTGTGTATTTTGAATTTGCATTCCGTATTAAAGTTGCTTCTGCATTTATGTTGCTAGATATTAAATGGTTTCAATATAGTACTTAAAGTGTTATTGTTTTGTTACAAAGGGCCAGTATAAAGCCGCGGCCGAGGTCGGCCACGTGGTCTCCCCTTTCAACAAAAATAGTAGAAACAAATCTTGAAAAATTTGTACAATATTTTTTGTTTTGGATAAGGTGCGTTTAAACGGCAGAGCAATATGATTGCTCTGTTGTGCTCTCCCTGTCCGATTTCCTACGTATTTCACCCGACCGCACATTTCTGGAGTTATTATTCCGTGTAACATTTTAAATATAAATATTAAAATATCTCGCTTTATTCGCTCATCAATAGATAAATAATTTAAAACGTTACGCATATCCCGCGTTGGTGTATATATATCGCAATGCAATATTGTTCGCATTGCCCTGTTCTGTAACCAACTTCTCAATTTGCTGCTGGTTGGAATAAAGGAGAACTTTTGAACAATTCTTCACATGAGGCGCAGTCATGGTTTTTTAAATTAGGTTTCTCGTATAGGCTCCAACTAAATGTCCTACCCTATTCAGAGAGGGAGAGACATATGGTAGCGCTGCGCTCTCTAATTCCGTTATTTTTGACGATAAACATGTAAGTGAGAAAATATTTGAAAAATTACTGAAATTGTGCTTAAAGTTTGTTGGAAGTGCTCTCATAATGAAACACAGGATGAATATTTGAGGGGTAATTTTCGCTCCATTTTTAGGAAAAGCACGTCTTTGACGCATATCATTATTTATGACGTCATCTATCCTCAACTATTTGCTGTACAGCCAATATAATTGTGCAGGTGCATGCACGTATACATTTGACATATGCCATATGTAAAATAAGTGTGAATACTTTTAGTAGCAAAAACGTGATAGATTAAAACGTCAGACATGATGTGTTTACTACATTCCAATGTAAACAGAAGGTAGTTTTTTGAAGTGTATATGTATCTATCACGTCCTAATGCCTGCACTATGTGTCACGGGGTGATGTTATTTGTTGAAGCGTTCAGTAGTATATGTAGATACTCTTTGCAGTGTGTCAATAGTTAAAAAGTAATAAGTTAAAACGTCATGGCATATGCTGAAGTATGAACGCATATAGAGCGAAAATTTAATAAGCGATAAATTTTTTATTTCATTTTTTTTCTGGAGGGGGGGAGGGAATCAGAAAAAAACATTTCAGTATAGGTATGATATTAAAAATACCCCAATCGATCAGGTCTTGCCCCCCCCCCTCCCCCTACAAACTATCATATTGGCGTCCATGAACTGATGTGAATAGCTTGGGGGATATAGAGTCTCCTTGTTTTACCCATGGAGGAAGGAATATATGGAGACAACGCAAGGGGACCTTCAGCTATTACTGGAGTGAAACCGGGTGGAGAGAAGTGGGGAGGGGACGCCGCCATATTGCTTGGCAAGAGAAACAGAGGAAATAGGCACAAAAACCCTCAAGGGAATCATAAGACAACCGTGGCCACCGGTGGATTATGATGGATTATTATGTAACTCGACGAGACAAATCAAAAATGAAAAATATTTTTTTTTGATATCGTGCTTAGTTCTGGAAATATCTTCTTCTATATATTAATACGCTAAGCGAAAACTTATGATACATTTTTAAGAATATTGCGCGCACGGAGAAATGTGAGATTTGGAATAGTTAAAGTTTATATGGAGAAGAAGTGCAGGAATATGCTATTTTTAAGAATAAGTGCCGTGCGCAAACGGCGGAACTTAAAGAACTGTATCGCGCACTGAAAAGTGTAAGATTTGGCATAGTTAATGTTTATATGAAGAAGTGCAGAAAGCTAAAATTTGTTAATAAAATGTTTTACAGATATATCAAATTAAATAAAAAATTCGTTGTTTACATTTTTTTCTTTTTTTAGGGGTAAGCGAATCTGCCGATGTCTGTGATCTTAGTAAGCAGCTAAAGAAAAAAAATGTAATAAGCATAGTTAATACATGTTACAAATAGATTATTCAAATAAAAAATTAATTTCCGAACGTGTGTGTGTGCGTGATAGGATCGGAGCCAACGTTCTTACGTGAATTCCCTGCATTGAGACACTCTGTGGTCTTTGGTAAAACGAAAGACTCCGATAAAGTAGAGATTAATCTTAAAGATGAAGTTACAAAAGGTATACTTCGAAAAAGAATGTAGCGATTCTGCCAGATACTATTTGGTTATTTGATTATTTAAAATATTAAACTTTGGTTAATTGTCTTTTGATTTTATAATTTCAGTAATTTCATTAGAGAGAAGAAATAAGGAATAATTATTTGCGTGAAATTCAAAATGATAATAGACCAAATTTAAATAGCGAACACATAAAAAGAAGAAATTATTTTGATAGATACATTTAAATGCGCACTGAATGTCATTCCACGAAATTTTTCAGTTTCGAATTTATAATGCAGGTTTCGCAATGAAAAACATTTCGATTCAGAAGTCACTTCAGGTGACGGGACTGCATTTACTTCATGTTTCATAAAGCTAAAGCAGTTTTCCAGCCATAAGACAAAATGAAAATTTTAAATTCAAATGAACCATCAATAAATACATTTCGTCATTTGCTGTGGTTAGATCCGAAGTTCAAATTTAGCATACATTCACCCGTGGAGTGTATCCTTTTAATTTTATAGGTAATGCAGAGAATTAAGCCAAACAACACATGCTAAATACGTATTGGTACACGCTCGCAGCTAACGACGTCAGGGTATACAGTATATAATATATCTATGCTCGCACCAAACGCAATAGAACAAATTCAAAAAATGATTATTACTCTTTCATGAAAGAAACTAAAGAACTTAATGAATTACGGTCGAATTTCGACCGCTGGGCGATCACTAGTACTGTCTCAAAAGAGTGTTGTTTCTGGGTTGAAATTCAGAAGAAAGGTGTCACCAAAGTCAAATTTGGTGATAGATTGTTATGTAACACGACGAAAAAAATCGAAAATAAAGAATAAAAGTTTTCGATATCTCGCTTAGTTCGCGAGATATACTGTCTCAAAAGTGAGGTTGTTAGGTTATGAGGGGATTCAACGATAACCGTGGTGCCGCAATTTGATGACGAATTCTTATGTAACTCGAGAGAGAAACTGAAAGTAAAGAATAATTTTTTTGATATCTCGCTTAGTTCTCGAGATATTGTACCTTAAAATTGACGTGGTTAGGTTGAAATGCGGCCTGGACCAGAAAAAACTATCGCCATATCCATATTTGATGATGAATTCGGACGTAACTTAATGAGCAGGTAATTCTTTTTAACTTGAATAACAAACTGTTTATTTCTACAGTCCTTAAATTTTAGTTGATGTTCAAATAGGTTATATTTTCACATTCTATTTCAGTAATTGACAAGGAAGATTTCAAAATCTAGAAATATACTTGTAGACATATTTACAAACAGAAACAAGTCATATCTGAAATTTAAAAGCAATCAATTTAGAGCTTTAAAAAAATTAATACTTCATAAAACCTCATAGTTTCTGAGCTTACTTAGAAGATATTGTACTGTAGTGGCCTATATAATTTTGCTAGTCATTCATAATCAGAAGCTAACAGCTAATAATAAATAAATTGTTTGTTCTCTTCTGGTACACCGCATTTCAACCTGCCAACATTTCCATTAATATTGCCGCTACAAAACCAAACTATGTAGACACATCTAAACACAAGAAATGCATCGCGAACTACATTTCCGTCAACAAAGTTTATTTCATCACGTTTAGTAGTTCGCACAGCACAAATTATCACGATTAATTTCATCGTGCAATTTCAGTGTAAACTTAAACGTGAGTAATGCATGCAGAATACCATATTCACTGTGTCGCGATGTAAATGACCCGTTTAAATTAAATTTCCAACATTTGTCTACAATAAGGCTAGCTTTTCAGGTGCAAAATAGTAACATATGCTAATTGTCTACACTACACCAACAAAAATTTGAGAATATATGATCCTATTGAGAGCAATGAATAAATTTATAGCGAATGGCTAATGTTGCGTTGCCTGTCAGATACTTCAAGAACGATAATTACAATGTGACTTACTTATGAAACGCTATTCCAGGTTTTTTCCTATCTCGTCTGTTTGTGCAACCATATGCATCACAACTTGGCATTATAGAAAACTTTAGAATATTAGAAAATGAAATATTCTCAGCAGCTGACACAGTGCAAACAGCCCAATGTTTTGGTACTCCTACGATGTCCGCCGCGCAGGCATTTTTTCACGAGGTTTCACGGATTTGCGTTATCTCGTCTCCATATATCTCCATGACAAAGACTTAGCTGATGATGCAAAATCGCTGTTTTGTGAGCAACTGTCAACACACACAGTGCAATTGAAAAAACTATTGGAGTAGATGAGAAAGTGAGTAAGTGGGTAGAAGAATTTTTAAAAGGTAGAAAACAGAAATTCAGGGTAGGACACGCAATATCAAAAGAAGTGGAAGTAAAAATGGGAGTGCCACAGAGTAGCGTATTGCGACCATTGCTATTCATTATTTTAAGGAATAATTGTGTTGATTGGTTACTATCAGAAATTTGATTGTTTGCAGGTGATGTAATGCTATATAAAGGGATCAAAAAGGTAGTTTGTGGTCCTGATCCAAAATAGGATCTCAGGTCACCTCTACAGACTATGCCAACGGGTTTGCAGTAGCAGTCACCCCGCTGTGCTGTATGGTAGCCATAGCGATCTAACCCGTTTAGACGCGACTTGGCTAACGTCCCGAGGCTGGAAGCTAGCAGGCTACCATAGACCCGCGATCCCCGATCGATGATAGGTTGATGGGTTGATAGATCAGACTGGCTTACGTTATATAAGTATCCCGAGAGGGATAGCACCTAGTGAGGGATTTAGTGCTTCTGTGGAACTTATGCTAGAAGTAGTAATGACACAGGGTTGAGCGCAAGGAAGTATATTTACGAATGCTCTCACAGAGAGTAATAGTAAATGAACAGAAAGGTTACTAGATAGATCCTCACAATAGATTACGGCCTATTAGAACTGGATGGTATGCTTAAATTTGGCGGCGACAGAGGGTGCAGAGGCTGGCCGGTCCCTGGGCTCGATTTTGGCCCGACGGGGTGGGTCGAGAAGCCTCCCGACTTGACTGACTGACCAACTGGTTCACTAACTAAATCACTGACTCTGATTAACTGCTCAACTGATCGACTGATTAAACACTGCCTCTGACTGATTTCTCCCGACCGCGACGGCTCGGTCAGCCTATATACCTCTCGAGTGTCTCGGGGCATGAACTAATATGGTAAGGGACTTCGAGCGTTATCAAACAAGGTCGGCGCGGGCGCCCACTTGACCTAAAATGGTCTTTCGTGCGCCCTCCATCCGATGGGTCACCGGTGACCTTACAAAGTACGGTTACTGGCTCATGCCCATACGTGGTATTAATTCTAGACTTAGAACATGGCTTGGCCACAACAGATTGTAAATAGTTGCAGGGTGATCTGGACAGGATATCTAGTTGGGTTGGTAAACATGGGATGAAGATAAATGCAAAGAAGAGTCAGCTTATTAGATACACAAATAAAAAATCTAAAGGTTGATTTACATTATAAGGTGGAGAAAGAATTGCTTGTTGAAGACTTGAAATGTAATATCTTGGCATTTCGTCTGCTAACAAGCTTAACTGAGCAGGACACATTTGTCAGGTAGTAGGAAAAGGTTTCAAATATCTGTACTTGTTGGAGAGAGTGATGAGGGGATGTACGAGAGAAGTAAAGGAATTGTTTACAAAATTTTGGTTATACCATTGCTTGAATATGGTAGTGTAGTTTGGGTCCCACATTTTGAGCATCAAATACAGGATTTGGAGAGGGTGCAAAGAAGGGCTGCTAGATATTTTCTGGAAATTATTGCAGAATGCAATCAGTAACAGATATGAGAAAAGAGTTGGAATGGGATTCTTTGCAAGACAGGAGGAGGGTGAAGAGGGTCATGGGAGTGTCCGAGGCGTATATTCGTGGTGAGGCATTGAAAAACATTGGTGTAGAATGAAAAGTAATGCATGGAAAGGAAAAGATGACCATGACCACAGGCCGGCCCTCGATTTCAGGCACAAGCGTGTAGGGAGATTCCCTTACTTAGGTAAGATGTCAGGATTGGAATAAGTTACCAAGAGAAATGATGAATAATTTGCCAAAAACGTTGAAAGAGTTTAAAGTTAAAATTTTAGAGGGCAAATGTAGGTGGGTGCAGGAAAGAGGGAGATGTGTGTATAGGAAAATTTCCACCAGAGTGTGCGCTCAATTGCTAATGTAATTAATTAAATGAATTAAATTGCAAGTCAACAATCCTTTTTATTTTGGCAACGGCAAGGAAATGAATTGCCAAAATATTCCATACACATGTCATTTTTGACAGACTTAGAGGCTAGTGAGTAATAAAAATAAAACATTTTCGGCGTTAACTCTACGCAATGTGTATTAAGAAAAAAAAAGCATAGACACTGGTGTAAATCTAGAAAATTGCTGAAATTAAGACAAAAATAAACCCACAAATTTTATTAAGAGAAAAAAATTATGCACGGAACCAGATGCTTACACCAACATCCTGCGCATGGACCATATAACTTTTGAATAATTGATGTTATTAGTACGTCCTCGCACTAAAAAATTGACATACTTTTGAGTAAATCTATACGAGCTACTCAAAAAATATCAACAACTTTGAGGTACCTAGCTAGCGGCGCTGATTATGAAGATTTAAGAATTCAAGCCTGTTTTGCACCTCATGCAGAGTCAAATTATCATTGAAACTTGGGAAGCTTTAAATGAAACACGGCATCAAACACCTCGTCAATCAGAATTTAAGCCAAACACGGAGATTGTTAGGCAAACGTGTCAAACAAAGCCGCAGACGATCAAATGATTTGCCAAACACGTAAAATTTGACAAGCAACTTCATCCTCTACAGGCCCCTTTAAAACGCTGGTGTATTCTTCGCCAAAGAATTTTGTATACGCAAACATTGTCTCTTTATATCTCCTCCGGCCACGCTTTGTTTGATTACATGCCAGTTGCTCTAACATCTATGACATATTTTGGTGTCCCGCAACGCCAGATTAACCGAATCTCCTATGCGCTCTGTGGTTAACCATTGGGGTACCTTATCCATTAAATGCAACAAAGTAAGACAATAGATTTTTACTGTGAAATGTTATACAAGCAAGAGCAGCGAGTACAAGGTCGCTACGCCAGCATAGTTTTGCATGGGGGAGAGGCAGAGAGAACTATAATGACGAGCTGTTTTATAGGTTGAAAGTTATCCTAGCATTTGTAGAGGTGATGAGGGTAGGTTAACGAAACTGAGCTGCAGGTGCCAGAGTGGTCTACTCCTGGTTCAGGGCTGTAAACAGTTGCAGTGTGATCTCGACAGGATATCTAGGTGGGTTGGTAAACACGGGAAGAAGATAAATGCATACATAAATAGACAAGCAAATAAAAAACTAAAAGTTGATTCTGATTATAAAGTGTGGAAAGAATTGTTTGTTGAATATTTGAAATGTAAATAATTTGGCATTACATTTGATGATAAACTTAACTGGGCAAGACATATTGGATAGGAAGTAGGAAAAGGTTTATAAAATTCTGATCAGGCGATGCACGAGAGAAGTAAAGGAATTAGGTTATACAATTTAGGTCATACCATTGTTTGAATATGGTAGTGTAGTATGGGACCCACATTTTGAGTATCAAATATAGGATTTGGAGAGGGTGCAAAAAAGGGCTGCTAGATTTGTTTCTGGAAATTGTCGCAGAATGCAATCAGTAACAGATATGATAAAAGAGCTGGAATTGGATTCTTTGCAAGACAGGTTTGGTGAAGAAGGTCATGAGAGTGTACAAGGCGTATATTGGTGATGAGGCATTGAAAGATATTGGTGTAAGAATTAAAAGTAATACATGGAAGGGAACAGATTACCATTACAACTAGCTGATTCTCGATTTTCAGGCACAAGGGTACAGGAAGATTCTCTTCTTTTAGGTAAGGGTGTCAGGGATTGGAATAAGTTACCAAGGGAGATGATGAAAATTTTATCAAAAATGTTGAAAGAATTAAATGTTAAAATTTGTAAACAACAAATGTAGGTGGGTACAGGGAAGGGGGAAGATGGGTGTTTAGGGAAATTGTCACCGGAGCGTGCGCTCCATTGCAATTTAATTAAATATTTTTATTATCCGGCTGATTGGCTACTTGGACGAAACGCTATTCTGCATTGCTGTCGGAGTGTGGCTGGAGTTGAACACAGACGCAGAGGGTGCCGTTGTTGAAGACGTTCATGAAAGTGGTCGTCGACAACGTGGTGCGGCGCTGTTTCGAACTTCGGCGAGCACAGACACGTGGGAGATGATCAAACTGATTATGAGTTTTGAAGGTTGGATTCGCTAGGGATAATAACATCTCGAGCAAGACTCGGTGAATGTGAACGTCGCGATCGTGATGAAGATCGATGGCGCGGTCAATAGATGAAAACATGCCGAGCAGGTCGCGTTGAAGATAAAGGCAGATGTTGTGTTCGATGTCAAGGTACAGCTGCGAACGTTGAACGGATTTTCTCGAACCCACATATGAGCCACACATTTTACATTGTATAAATTTTATTTTGATCTTGAATATCATTTAGTTTGTGTACGCTGCAAAGATTCGTGCAAGGGATAAACATAGTGACTATGAAGGGTTATCAGTAGCCTAGTAGCAGAGTGTTCAGATCGCAACAAATAATTGAACAGAAACAAACAATTGGTGAGTGTCACTATTTATATTAGAAGCTGTAAAATCACCTAGGCAGATTCCACGCCTACCTATGAATGACACTAGAAACTTTTCGATACTTTTACTGAAAATCCTGGACAAACAACAAATCCTTATCGCTAACGGTCCTTTCCGAAACTATATGGGAAATCGGCTAGGTTCGTTAATCTATACTAAGTCTGTACCCAAGCTGCATGTGTCTATTCACTGGAACGGGTATCGCGCAATAAGTACCGCAGCAATTTGGATGTGGTTTTCAAATTTTTAGAGCCAGTCAAAATTTGGGAAAATAGCTAACGACTTATATGTACCATGGGAAGGAGCAAACAATTAAAAACCTTTATATTTGGAAAACTGTGGGCTGCCGATCATTATGACACTTCAGACGCGCACTCCTTTCGCAATAATCTCACATAACTTTGTATTCAGTTTTATTTTTTTACTTTTGTTAGTCTGTTTTCTGGACCGCAGTGCTTAAAGTAAACGGAATAAGGGAATTAAACGTAATAATCATTGACTTGCATCGCAACAGGTAATTTAATATGCGAAATGCGTTAGATTAATTACTATGTGTTGGTAGACATATATAATCTCTGGTAGACAGTTAACAGTTTGTCTCTTGAACAATAAATGTTGTACATTAATAAGCCACTATTTCTTCTTTACATATCATTATGGCTAAGAAAATCTTAGTTTTTTTCTTGAAGAAAGATGTATGAAAAGCTGCTACCATAAATATCAACAGCTAACAATACATTTTCCCCACAATAACTTGTGCGGAACTTCTATATTTCTACATACGTTATTCGATTAATACATATTTTGTGGTTATAAAGTGCAAATATTCGTCAGTAATTTCGCCCAAGCAACGTGTTCACAAATTTTGGCTACTGTTAGAAACACGGCCTGTAAAATAAAATGTTATTTCTATTAAATAAGTCTCATAACCCAGATTCTGCAATGCCTATCACCATACGCGCTTTGGGTTAATGACGACAGCTACATGAAACGAGTGAAACTAAAAATCAATTAAGCATCTTAAAATGTTATGCCACACTGCGTAAATAACAATAAAACTAAATCCATCATGCCTTATGTTCTAACAAAGTGATTTAACTGTCATTCTGGTCCAGGCTGCATTTCAACCTAACCACTAGTTTGACTAATGATTAGCTTCGTATATCATAGTTTCTGCTACATCCATATTGATACATTCGCTGTATCCTGATCGTAGATTAAGTTCGCGTAAATCTCTATTTTAAAGCAGAATAACTGATCGAAACAACATATCGTCAAAATAAAACCAATATCCAATCAGAAAAAAAATATGCTGTTATGGCTTATGCTCTAACAAAGCGAGTGAATTATCATTCTGCTCCAGTCTGCATTTTAACCTAACCACAAATATTGCTATTTAATCTTTTCGTAAATCATAGCTTCTGTCACAACCGCATTAATACAATCACTGTTATCGATTCTTGACACTTTGGAATTACTAACATGCGGGTAAAATAACGACATTAGTACTTTGGTGTCACTGAAAACGAAGGAAATTAAAAATATTTCGTAACATGTAAGATTAGTTTTAGTACGTGCTATTTTAAAACAGAAATAATTGATCGAATCAACATATGGTCAAAATAAAACCAATATCCAACCGCAAAAAAGATGCTATTATTATTATTAATAAACACTAAACTGTTATATATATCTCTAAATAAATTTATGACACCACGGTTATCGTGCGGTCCTCCATTTTTTAGCGAAGTTAAATTAATATAAATAAGTTAATATTTTTCATTACCACCAGAGATACATCTTTACCAAAATTTATACTTATCTACATTTCAATCTAACTACTTCCGTTCTGAAATACCGAGAAGGAAAATGGCTCGAAATGTGGGTAGTTTTATAAAAGCCATTAAGAAAAAAATACATGTTTTTACTCATGGATTAGGAATGTATTTATATGATATTAAATAAGGGATTCTATGATTACCGTGGCGCCACAATTTGATGATGAATTCTTATGTAACTCGACGAGACAAATTGAAAGTAAAGAATTTTTTTTTTTTTTTTTTTTTTTGATATCTCGCTTAGTTCTCGAGATATTGTATCTCAAAAGTGAGGAGGTTAGAGGGAAATCCGGCATGGACCAGAAAAATATTCACCGAAACCACTATATCTACATGGTGGAAATGCTCTATAGGTGTTTTACTTTCTTCTTAGCGGTTGTTGTTAGTTTGAAATACAGCTTGGACCAGAAGAAACGCCACCAAAAGCACAAGGAACTATACCTATAAATGATTTTTGACATCTCGAAAACCAAGCGAGATATAAAAAAACTAAAAATAAAAATAAAAAAAATCTCTATTTTCGATTCGTTTTGCCGAGTTCTATAAGAATCCATCATCAGATTTTGGCGCCACGGTAATGATAGAACTGCCTTAAAAATTCTTGAGAGTGACCTTAGTACATTCCTTGTTGCAATACTATCGTTGGCGGCGTAGATAGTTTAGAATTAACGGGCATCACTATCGCAGACAGTATCTTTCGTTTAGCGTTATGTCTAAGGTACATTTCTTTTTGCTATAACATGCTCTTTATATGGAAAGGTATGTCCTCAGGAAATTTCTGACCTGAAGAGTTATTAATTCTCGGTACGCCCTTACTGGAATGTTAGTGATAATGTTTCACATAGCTTTAGTTTCTTATATTTCATAAATTAAACTCTGTTAAATTATAAATCCTACAAAAAAAAAGTTTAGAACATCAGTATGAATACCGCATCTAGGGTAATATTGAAAAGGAAGGATTTTTTAAATGAAATCTATATATTTTGCTTATCTGCATTAATATTTGACACTAAAATAAAAAGGGTAAAACATTTTTTTTGGGGGGGGGGAGGCTGCCTACTACTGGTACTAACCATATGAAATTTGGATTAACTGCTTCCTTATAACATCCTCTTCACTTTTTGCACTCTCTTTTTTCGGAAAAGTTACCACAAATTAAATTAAAAATGCCAAAATATGATAGCGACACCCATCTATTAGATAACACTGCAAAATTAATGAAAATCTATTGAAATGTTGGTTAAATCCTTTATTGTATTATTTTCTTGCCGTTTATGCTTCTCTCCGTTGTAAAAAGTCGCACGAAATTAACAAATAAAAAATATTTTTCCAAGTTGTAGTAGGCCCTACAAAAACGATTGCCATCTTAGAATCGATACAAGCGATCGGAGACAATTCATTGCTTCTGTTGTAAACAAATACCCAATTTTTTAGATGGATGCCACATAACGATTTTCCCAAACATTATTTTTCTTGGTCTAGGCCGAATTTTAACCTAACCACGACCTCTATGACAAAACGAGACTGTTTGGGTTTATATGAACACTGTGCCGATAGTTTTTGAGTCATTTTTACAGTGCTGGAAACATTACACAGTTGCGCCGAGTCTCATATTTCGGCATTTTTAACATAACATGTGGCAATTTTTCCGAAGAAGGAGAGTGTAAAACGTGAATAGGACATTTTGTGGAGGCAGATACTTCAAATTTCAAAAGGTTAGTACCAGTTTCGGATTGGTGGAGAAAGGGGCGGACTACCCGCATTTTTACACACTTCAAGATCTGCGCGTGCAAAGCAGCGGGTAAATTCTAGATATCAACTAAGCGATAAATGGGATGCTGTGTAGGATTTAGAAATGCAAAAGATTGTCAGTTGGCAAGTGAATGTCATTCTACAGCAAACGAAATAACTATCTACGAATTTGTAGTTACTCTCTTCGTATGGTATACATTCTCACAAAGACAAATTTTATAAGCAAATTGTGGCAGAGCCAAAAGATGCACCTAGTTGCGGATATACATCACCTAGACGCATTTACACAGTGTTCTGATAATTATGGGTAAAATGATTTCCAACCATGCTAGGAAACAGCGAGAGAAATTGCTGACGAAATTGATTTTGTCGGAAACTTCAAAGTTATGAGAAGGAGACGTAAAAGAACGAATTTTAATTATGAAGGGGTAGATGAAGCTCTTAAATGGGATATATGCATGTATTATTTTTATATTTTAAATCAATTATTTACACTGTTATATAACTGAAAAAATATAATTTTGCTGAAAATATTTAAATTTAATATAAAAAATATTTTAAACCTGCAATCCAGTTCCATTGATTTAAACGCCACCAGCTTGGCGTGCTGCACCGTGACGTCGTTGAACACGACTATATTGACGTATTGTATATTGTGGAGTGTTATATCTCAAAACTTTTATGTTTCATATCTAATTTTTATATGGAAAGAGGTCAAAAACCATTTGTTGTAGTACATAACAATTCGTTACGTATTCAAACTGTAATCATAACTTAGTTTACAAACTTTTAATAAGTATAGTTTTCAAATTATTTCTTATTCAAGCTTAATCCAAAGCAACTAAGAACCTATGGGGTTAAGTTGCCCATATAAACGATAAAGTAGTTTACAGTATAGGAGACGAGATTCTTATCAATAATCATTTAATATGTCAAATAACACATACATGTGTATGTTACATTATATTGGAACATCGCAACAATCTGACTGTCAATATTACTATCGGCTTCACATATTGCTGCGAGGGGCAATGTCGTCTGTGTATTCGCACGCCTCGCCAACTGAGTACTGTGATCTTTGGTTATTGTTTACAGTAGCAACCCGTTTCATTCGTTGGTGAATTATAATAAGTTTTTAGATACATATTTGAATATTTTCGTACTGATATTAGTGTTTTTCTCTCAAGTTTTTTTTTCTTAAGTAATAAATTACAGTAGTCCAAATACAGAGTTACCTCCGTAGTGTTCCAGAGACATAGTCTCGGAACACTATGGCACATAGTGATGGACAGATGACTTCAGCCAGCGTAACATTACGCCACTATTATGAAAATTCGGCTATTGACATAGCTCTTCACAGCGAAGAAGAAGAGCAGCAACGATGTCAACAGCTCCAACAACAACAAGTCAGCATCCAACAAACGGATGAAGTCATTCCAACCGAGACTGTGAATTGTCAGTACAGTGTGGTGCCCGACGATCCCATGCTTGGCAGTCAAATCATGAGTAAGGGAGCGTGCTCAAACTACGTGGCTCGGTCCAGGGGGGGGGGGGTTGGCTAGAAAGCTACGCTGGGCTACGTGGGGGGAGGGGGGTTCCGAGCCAGGCCACGTAGCTTTCCTTTCATAACATTTCACAGTTAAAATGAGGAATAGAACTCACAACAGAATGTGAATATTTATTTCCGTCATTTAATTATCTCCGTATATAATTTACAATACTCTGCAAAGAGAAAACAATACAAAATGTCTTCTGGAATCAAAAGGGAAAAAGCTACGTGCTACGTGGGGGGGGGGGGGTTCACAGGAGGCCAAAATGGAGCTACGTGGTTTGTGCATGCTCCCTAATAAGCCTACTAAACGCCAGGTACCTACAGAAGAAGACATAAGAAAATCAACCCACACAGCAGAAAAGTCGCACGGTTTTCAGCGACACGTTCAGCAGTTCAGCAGCCGATTTCAACTGTCAACACGACACCAACAACGCCAGCAACATCAATAGCACCAGCAACCCCAGCGGCAACAGCACTCACCAATGCGGGCAGCATTCTACATAACCCGCAGCAAAATACACCAAGCTACAGGTACGAAACAAGCGACAACGGACCATTTATTGTTTTTGTAGAGGGGAAGGAGAAGAACATAGACCGGTTACATCCAATGGTTATAGGAAAGCTACTACGAGAGCATGGTATCCTAAGATCAAATCATCTGATGAATATCTCGAGTTCTGGTCGTAATAGAATAAAAATTGAAAAAAAAACAATAGATCAGCAGCAAATAGCCTCGTAACATCTGATGTCTTTGCTAGAAATAATATGGATGTTTACATCCCTAAGTTTATGGTACACAAACAGGGTGTTATTAGGAACATTGACACCTCTCTTAGCGACACTGTAATACTATCTGTGATAGAATGTGAGGCCCAAGTACTAGGTATCCGACGGTTCACTAAAAAAACTGTAAAACAAGGAAAACAGGAACTTACACCGCTTCCCGTATGTGTATTAACTTTTAGATCTCAAATACTGCCTAAATTTGGCATGGGGCTCGTTGTAATGTTTTGGTATATATCCTATCAGTAATCCAGTGTTATAAATGTTTGCGTTTCGGTCATAGCAGCAATCAGTGTCGCAGCCAAACGCGCTGCAGTTTTTGTGCATCTGACCATAGCATCGAGTCATTTTTAAAACATCCCAACCACAGTGTGCTCTGTGCTCTGGCCAACACTTAGCCACAGATAGAGTTTGTCCCGTTTATCAGAAGGCGAGAGCCATAAAGCAATATATGGCGCTGAATAATGTCAGTTATGGTGAGGCCACAGCAATACACGATAACAGACCTTACGCGCAAGCAGCAGCCAACATTAACTTGCAGTATAATAGTCCTTCTGAATTTCCGCCGCTGCCGGCCAGGCCCTCTTTTTCTGTCAGCAACTACCAACAACCAACCTCCGGCTAGCCTCATTCAATAATAGACCACACACAATGGGCGGCAGCAGTACCTCCACATGTTTCCTCCCAATCTGCTGCCATTCCTAACCAACAGAACATGTCGCCGTTCCCTCTAAGGTACACCTCCGCAATTTAAACAGTCCAAGCCACTGCATGGTAGCAAACCCAGCCCCACTCAGACGAGACAACAAGGTAGCACATGGGAACCCATCCAAAAGTCCGAACTCAACAGATTTCTACACACTAGCAATACAAATAACTGGAAAGATTACCAGCAGTATCACATTCCAAGCCATAGACCAACAATGACCATACAGAGTAATATAACCAGTACCGTCAATAGCACGGAGGGTCCTCCAGCCATACCAGACAGGCGTCGCCTGATAGACATAATGCTTAATTACATTACCATGCTGCTACAGCAAATACAATCTGGAGGAGGGACTACTCCCAATCGACGCGATAAGGGATAACATTTGTAGGATTATAGAATTCACAAGCGATCTGCACGGAACAGAGGAAGAAAGAGTGATAACCCTCAGGACAATGGTGAAGATTTTGCAGTGGAACGCACGGTCTATTAGGTCCAACAAGGAAAGCATTACGCAATTTTTGAAAGAAAATGCTATCCCCATCTGCACTGTGACGGAAACATGGCTAAAACCCGAGGAAAGATTCTGATTTCCAGGCTATAACATTATTCGCCACGACCGAAGGGACGGGTTTGGTGGCGTAGCTATCCTAGTACATTCCACTAGACACTTCACCAAAGTAGCATTGGATCTACGAGGAATCAATATAGAATGCTGCGCAATTAAAACCTCTCTTAGAGGCCAGCGTGGTACAGTACTGGTTATGTACAGGTCTCCTGGAATACCGCTATCTAAAGAAGACCTTCATTATATCCTCAGACAAATCGACGATCCGTTAATAGTCACCGGAGATCTAAACGCCCACCACTCGACGTGGGGCTGTTCTACTGAAGACAGTTTGGGTAGGGTTATAGTACAATTATTGGAAGAATGTAATTTAATACTACTTAATGACGGATCACCAACAAGAATCAGTAGACCAAGAGAATCTCCTTCCGCGGTGGATATCACCCTTGCGTCACAACATCGCCTTGGGCACAGACTGGTCTGTAGTTCAACATCCTCTTAGCTCAGATCACTTGCCACTATTGCTGACCTTCCCAGGTACTAACCAACAGCATACTACGAGATATCCAAACTATAAATGGAATATAAGAAAAGCAAACTGGCAGCGGTATCGAAAAGCAGCAACACAGGAATTTGTGGATTTTGAAATGAAAGCGGTGACGTAGAGAGCGACTACCATAACTTCATAGAAAAAATTGAAAACGCGGCTTTTTTTGCCGTTCCAGTTACGCGCCCTTTTACTGCGCGCAAACATGCAATCACTGTGTGGTGGGATGACGATTGTCAGCAGATGTTGGAAGAAAGGAAGGAAGCACTACGCACATATCGGAGGTCGGCCACAGATAAAAAAAAAAAAAAAAAGAGAGAGAGAATGGCCTGGAAAGATTTATGCTCCACTCCTAATAAAGACATTCCCCTACAACGACTATGGGAGAAAATTAGAAGATTCAAAAGTTCTCAGCAACCATCTAAACATGAGATAGAACCAACGGAAGCCGTTCTGGAAGAAATCCTAATTTCATTAGCGCCTCCATGGGTCAACCACTCTGTTCCACCAAAGGATAACAATGATAACAATTACTGCAAAATTCTTATACAACCATATGTTGTTGAGGAACTTAACTGGGCATAAGCTGGAGGCAAAGGAACAGCCCTCGGGCCCAATAACAGCGCCTATCCAATACTTGTCAATCTACCTCCCACTACCAAACTATTCCTCTTGGACATACTAAACCAAGTCTGGTCAAACAGCATAGAAATAACAGCGATGAAGACAGCAAGAATAGTAGCCGTAAAGAAACCATCCTTGAGTCCTGACAAATCAACATAGACCAATCACATTACTATCGTGTGTGCAAATGTCTAGAAAAAATGATTAAAACACGGCTTGAATGGGGTTTGAAAATCACTCGCCCCAAAGATCGATTCTGGCCCCATTCCTGTTCCATATTTACACGGCTGACTTGCATCTGATAACCCAAGGAGAAGCAACACTATTACAGTATGCAGACGACCTTTGAATTTATACAGAAACGGACTTAATCAAGGAGTGTACAAGAAGGCTAAGCATGACACTACAAAGACTACAAATCTGGCTTTTGAACAATGATATGGAGATATCCACTCACAAAACTGCCGCCTGTATCTTTACAAGACATAGAATACCTACTTTCACGAGCATAAAAATAGGTCCGTATATCTGCCCAGTTAAGCCTCACGTCAAGTACCTTGGCTTAACTAGACAATAAATTGAAAAGGTCGACCCATATATGGAATATACTTAACAAATGTGAAGCATCATATAATGTAATACGAGCTACAACAGGTATGTGGTGGGGCACCGAACCTACAGTTGCAATCCACCGCTACAGGCCTCTCGTACGTCCCATCCTTGATACTGGGTGTATCTTCTTTGGATTGGCGTCAGATAACACACTATCCAAACTCAGTAGAGTACAATACAAAATTCTGGGTTCCTGCCTTGGGGCCATAGGTTCGACTCCTACTAACTCTTTGCTGGTAGAAGCTAAGGAGCCTCCATTACACCTTAGAAGGCAATACCTCGTAACGAAAGCACTACTGAAGTGGTCGCAATTCCTAGAAACTGACTGAGAAAATCTCTCAGCTGATGCTGCACTGCGTCACTAGCAGATACTGGTTTAACAGGACGATGCCGTGCATAGTAGCAGCCTACATCGACGTATAACCTCTACAGAAGAAAATAACTAAGTCATGGAATTTAGGATGTTATGCCACTAACTACAATCTATATCTATAAAACGAAAACCGGACATATTGGTCGTATAAAAACTCGGAAACTACGGGGCAGATTTCGATGGAGTTTTCACCGTTTTAAAGCTTAGAATTTTAATTAACTTGTCTGGCATGTCTTATGTTTCAACGTTAAATAATGTAGGAGCATTAAATGAAATTCTGAACGTATGGTGAGAAATTCCACAGGAGGAATCACTAGATGCCGCATACTCCGCACTAAATACACAACACAATGTCTCTGACTATAGCCTTTAATTAAAGTAATAAGATAACTTATAGTAATAACTATTTTGCACATTAAACAAAACTTTAAGTATTCTTTCTTTTAATTCGATATATTCAATTTTTAAAAGCCATAGCTTGAAGTATTCTTTCCTTTAATTCGGGATATCAATTTCTAAACGACATATCTCTGGCCTTCAGAATTAGTCTTCTGTTTACTATAATATTATTCCGGATTCACTTTTGATATTTTATCTGCAGATTTAAAGGATCTGGCGTCTCGAGCCACAAGTATATCCATTCACTTCGCAATTTATTCAAATGTGAGTTTTAATTTAATTTAATTGCAATGGAGAACACGCTCCGGTGGCAATTTCCCTACACACCCATCTTCCCCCTATCCTGCACCTACCTACATTTGCCCTCTACAAATTTTATCTTTAAATTCTTTGAAAGATTTTAGTAAATTATTCATCATTTCTCTTGGTAACTCATTCCAATCCCTGACACCCTTACCTAAAAAAGAGAATCTTCCCACACCCTTGTGCCTGAAATCGAGTGCCAACTTGTGGTCATGGTCATCTTTTCCCTTCCATGCACTACTTTTCATACCTATTGCAATATCTTTCCATGCCTCATCGTCATTATATGCCCTGTACACTCGCATGACCCTCCTCATCCTCCTCCTGTCTTGCAATGAATCCCATTCCAGCTCCTTTATCATATCCGTCACTGATTACATTCTGTGATAATTTCCAGAAACAAATCTAGCAAACCTTTTTTGCACCCTCTCCAACTCCTGTATTTGATACGTAAAATGAGGGTCCCATACTACACTACCATATTCGAGCAATGGTCTGACCAAAGTTTTGTAACCCAATTCCTTGACTTCTCTCGTACATCCCCTCATCACTCTCTCCACCAAGTGCAGAACTTTGAAAACTTTACCTACCACCTGTCCTATGTGCCCTGCCCAATTAAGTTTCTTATCAAAAGTAATTCCAAGATATTTACATTTCAAGTCTTCAGCAAGCAATTCTTTCCCCACCTTATATTCATAATTAACCTTTTGTTTTTTATTTGTGTATCTAATAAGCTGACTCTTCTTTGCATTTATCTTCATTCCATGTTTACCAACCCAATTAGATATCCTGTCCAGATCACCCTGCAACTCTATCGTTTTGATTCTTTTATACAGCATTATGTCATCTGCAAACAATCTAATTTCAGATAGTAAACAATCAACACAATTATTCATTAGAATAATGAATAGCAATGGTCCCAATACGCTACCCTGTGGCACACCCATTTTTACTTCCACTTCTTTTGATACTACATTTCCTACCATAACTTTCTGTTTTCTACCTTTTAAAAATTCTTCTACTCAGGAAATGACTTTCTTATCCACTCTAATGGTTTTTACCTTATTTACTGCCATTCTATGGCTTACTCTGTCAAACGCCTTAGACAGATCTAGTGCTACACTATCAATTTGGCCTCCCTTGTCCATTTCATCTGAAATATCTTGCATATATCCCACCAACTGAGATTCGCATGAATATCCTTGCCTGAAACCATGTTGCCTGCTTGAAAACCACTTACGTTCCTCACATATATTTCTGATGTGGTTGCATATCAATCTTTCCATTAATTTACCTACCACTGATGTCAAACTGATTGGCCTGTAATTCTCAACTCTATTTCTCACCCCTCCCTTATGTACCGGTACTACTATTGCACTTTTCCAGTCCTGTGGTAAGCAGCAAGTGTCTAGACTCAATTTAAATAATATTTCAAGATAAGGTACAATGTCACATCCGGCTATCTTTAAGATATCTGTAGTAATATTATCTTCACCAGCCCCTTTATTTTTTTTCAGCTTTCATATTTACTTCATGATTTTCTCATGATGGATATCAAATTTTTTTACTATCGTCATTTCTAATTGTGTTGTTAAGCTCGTTCTCCGAATTAGACCCTCCTGTTTCTGATTCATTGTCCCTAATGCTTTCACTGAACCAGTTACTTAAAATCTCTGCTTTCTTCAAATCGTCAGTAACTTCTTCTCCATCCTTATCTATAAGTGTCTCTACACCCTCCCTTCCCCTCAGTTTCCTGATATAGCCATAGAAATTTCTAGATGCATCAGTCAATAGTCCTCCTGCACTGACAATACTCATCATAAACACATCTTTAGCCATTTTCTTTGCTGTTATTAAGTCCTTGTTTAGTTGTTTTAAATATTCCCTACTGCTGTCTCTTAACTCTGTTGTGTTCTTTTCTTACCAACCTCTTTAACCTCCTCACTTCCCTATTATAGTACATAGGTTCTCTACTTCTCTTTATTTTCTGCTTTGGAATAAATTTTTCTTCCCCCTTTCTTATTATCTCCTTGAACTCTTCCCACCTTGACTCTACTGTACCTGAGCCTTCCTTCCATTTGCTGAATTGTTCTCTGAAATATCTCTTCAAATTTGAAACCTGTGCCTTTTTATAATTGTACTTATTTCCCCCTTCAATTTTGGCTGCTGGTTTACTGAATCCTCTAATATCCATCAGAACTGCTTCATGATCACTTATTTCTTCAGTTACTTGATACCTCAAAAGGTTTTCATCGGGCTTAATTAGAAATATATCCAAAATATTTTGTCCCCTAGTGTTTTGCTCAACCACTTGTTTATATCCTCCTTCCCTTATTAAGATATTTGCAAATCTTTGTTCCCTTGTGTTATTTATCTTATTCCCTTCCCAGTTTACATCTGGTAAATTTAAATCCCCGCCGATGATGATCATTCTATTCTCACCTCTGAAATCTGAGTATGAATTTAATTTCTCGCCAAGAGCCTTATCCTCTTCTGTCATTCTTCCACTGCGGTAAACAGCCAACACTCTGATTTTTTGTTTTTTATTAGCCCAAAAATCTACCCCAAGTAACTCATGGTCTTGATCTATGAACGCCAGTGAACTGTGGTAGTTTTTGCTAACTAGTATGAAGACTCCTCCACCAATTGCTTCTCTATCTCTGCGGTACACTCTGTTTTTAACATAATCTAGGGTTGTTCAGCAATGTAGTAATGAAATTTCTTACCCAAATTATCGAAGCTTGATATACATGAATCTTTTCGGACGAATGAAAATAGTATACGTGCAAGTAACCTTCAGCCTACCAGTTTCTTGGTAGGGGCGGGTGAATGTAAGTTTGCTTTAATTCCGAAAAAGTCGGCGCCTATTTTATGAAACTTTATACAAATGTTTTGCGGGATTAAACATAGGGTACGGTTAAATCTACGCCAACTATACCGGGCAACGCCGGGAACTCCCCTAGTAATCTCATAAAAGAACTTAACATTCAGTTAGATCTCTGCCAACAACGAAACTCACAGGCTATCACTTCAACATTGGCGCAGCTCAGAGCGCAGTGGGGAGAACCTTTAATTTATTACACGGATGGATCTAAATTTGCAGGCACGGTAGGATGTGCATTCGTTGAGACAATCACAAAAGGTGTGGGAAAAACAAGATATCTCGGTCTACAAGCATACTGACAGAAGCCTTACGGAATGCCAGCCACTCCGAACGTAAACCAGTTATTTTCCTCTCCAACACAACATCAGAAATGCAGCTCCTAAAGCACCACACAACCACCGCGCATAAAAATCCTGTGGCCCTCGACATTATAAACTGGTTATCAATATTAGAGAATAGGGGCCAGCCAGTCAATATGGCGTGGATCAAAACACATTGTGGGGTAGTGGGAAATGAAACAGCAAATGCGCTTGCCAAGGAAGGAGCGTATAGTGGCTACCCTACTCCGACTACTTAAATTACTTCAAAAACAAACTGATGACTTCTTTGGAGGTAGACTGGAAGACAGAAGCCAAGACAAAAGGAAGATTCTACAAATCTGTACAGCAACATATCCCTACCAAACCGTGGTTCGACAAAAGCACATTCCCCAAAAAATTAGTAACAACGATAATTCGCCTGAGAACAAATCACGGACGCTGGCGACAACACCTCCATCGCCTGAACTTAGTCGATAATTCAACTTGCGACTGTGAGAGCAATCAAGAAGAAACACCATACCACATATTTTTTGGCTGCTGCAAATACACTGCGGCTAGCGACACCCTCGTAAGTGCCTTGGTAAGGGAGGGACAACAACTGCCTACATCTATACCAACTCTCCTAGGCTCAAATAAATTAAGTGTATACCGGCTTCTGTACAACTTTTTTGTTAGAAACAATATAAGGATCTAACGAAAATTCAGATTGTGGTGAAATAGACGGAAATACCCATATTCCATTAAAACTGAAGTTCAAGATAATTTGTCTAAATATATTGTAAGGCTAATTAACTATGTATATAGGTAAATATATAAATAAACAAATATATAAATAGCTAAAACTATAAATATATGACATGTATGGCTACATATATAGTTAGATATGCACATAGTTATATTTGTAAACAGTTGATTATGTAAATAGCTAAACATGTAAAGAAAAATATATTTGGCATGGCTGCATGGCTACTTGCCAAATGCCAAAATAAAAAAAATAAAAACTGAGTACTGTCTTTGTTTATCGTTGCCACGGTTACTCGTCAGCGAGAATCGTTGTTACTGCACTAGCAGCCGCCGCGACAACGGCGGAACTGCGCTGACAACTGCTAAGGCCATGATGTGTTTCCGCCACACCAGCCCCCACGGAGCTGATGAGGCTACGGCTGAAGATGTTTGGGGAACTTTACCGGCGACCGGATCTAGTGGTTCTCTGGTTGTCCGGCGTATCGTGATCTGTAGTTGTATTTACTATTTTTTTTTCAAATTGCAATGGAACACACGGTCCGGTGGCAATTTCCCTACACACCCAACTTCCCCCTATCCTACACCCACCTACATTTGCCCTCTACAAATTTCAACTTTAAATTATTTCAACGTTTTCGGTAAGTTATTCATCATTCCCTGTGGTAACTCATTCCAATCCCTGACACCCTTACTTAAAAACGAAAATCTTCCCACACCCTTGTGCCCGAAATCGAGTGCTAGCTTGTGGTCATGGTCATATTTTCCCTTCCATGAACTACTTTTCATACCTACTGCAATATCTTTCCATACCTCATCGCCAGTATACCCCCTGTAGACTCCCATCACCATCCTCATCCTCCTCCTGTCTTGCAATGAATCCCATGCCAGCTCCTTTATCATATCCGTCACTGATTGCATTCTGCGATAATTTCCAGAAACAAATCTAGCAGCCCTTCTTTGAACCTTCTCCAACTCCTGTATTTGATACTCAAAATGTGTGTCCCATACAACACTACCATATTCGAGCAATGGTGTGACCAAAGTTTTTTAACCAAATTCCTTTACTTCTTTCGTTCGATGTTAGGACAATCGTCACTGAGCAGAAACGCAGGTTTCACTCTATCTATGCTGACACATAGCGGTTTATCTTTGTTCGAAACAGTTAAAGTTCTATCCTGGCGATCTAACACGTTGTGCGGCCAGTATATGGTGGCTGCAGGGCACCACGTACCGAATAATTCTGAAGATACACGTAAGTGCACGTTTCAAGGTCCTTGAAAACGAAGGTCGAACTGTGAACATGTCTGGTGGCTGGTGTTGGACGTAGTCTGCGAATTTATTGACGTAGTTTGCCCACGAAGTCGGATGTATCTTCCAGACGTTCTTTTGTCGCGTTGTACAGTAATTCACCCAGGAGGCGAGGTGCCGAGATCTTCTTTGTAGGCACTACCAATGCCGAGAAGAACGATGGGAAGGGCTTCTAGTCAGGACATACCGGGATGGTACATAATAGCTGCTTTGAGTTGACGATGGAATCTCTCCACGATGCCATTTGAGCAGGGATGCCAGCCAGAGGTGCGGGTTCTTAGCGATCCACTCAAGAGCCCCAGGTTCCGGAGCAGTACAGATTCAAACTGCCTGTCTTGGTCGGTGGTAATACGTAGAGGTGAACCAAATTGTGAAATCCAGCATGCTACGAGTGCGTTGGCAACGTACTCTGCAGTGAAGCGTTCTAAAGGCCAGACCTCTGGCCAGCGAGAAAATCTATCGATGGCTGTTAGGAAATAACGATGGTTTCCTGACGCTGGAAGTGGTCCGATTATGTCCAAATGAACATGATGAAATCCGGCAGATGGAATTGTAACGTTTCCGACTGGTGCGTTTGTATTACGCGTAACTTTGGTGCGCTGGCAATCTTGGCAGGCTCGAACCCACGGCCACGGGCTGTAATCTTTCGCCATGTTAGGCCACACGAAACGTTCTGATACCAAACGAGTGGTAGCTCTGGCGCCGGGATGACTCAGGCCGTGAACGGACGAAAAAGCTGCTTTTTTGAAATGATGTGGTGATAAAGGGCCTGGGTTTTCCGGTTGAGGTGTCACAGAAGAGGATAGCGTTACTGCCAGGTACTGGGACTTGCTCCAAGAAAAGTGATGTTTCGCCATTGATGAAAGAACGGATTTCCGGATCCTCTTTCTGAGAGTCTGCCAGAGCGATAAAGTTCAAGATTCTGTCTGCGATTCCGTCGACCCAGGACAGTGCGTCTGCGAATGCATTGGAAGAACCTTCAATGTTCAATGTGTTCAATATTGGAGGTGAACTGCGCAATGAACGACAATTGATTCAGTTGCACATGCGGGAGCTAGTCGTGGCGTTGTTGACAAGCGTATGTAAGTGGCTTGTGATCGGGGTAAATTTTAACCTGATGGGCTTCCAAGATGTGCCGAAGACGTTGTACGGCTTCGTATATAGTGAGTAACTCGCGATAGTACGCTGTACATTCTGATTGCTTTGGTGAAAGCTTCTTAGAAAAGAAGGCTAAAGGCTGCCATGTAGCATTTACGTGCTGTTGCAGACAAGCCCCTACTGCTATATTGGAAGCATCATTAAATAATCCTAGAGGTGCGTTGAGATCAGGATGAACTAGTGGCGTCGATTTGGCAAGGCTGGCTTTGCAGGCATTGAACGTGCTTTCCATGTTCGGATTCCAAGGTACAGGTTGAGAGCATCGTAGGTTGGATACTGCCGATTGGAGAGAAGCCTGGTATTCTGCTGCTGAAGGTAGGAAACGGCGGTAAAAGTTCATCATTCCCAAAAAGTGTCTGAGTTCACGGACTATCTGTGGAAGGTGGAAGTTTTGCAGGGCGCTGATCCGATCTGGTAGTGGTCGATTGCCAGCGGCAGTGACTTCGTATCCCAAGAAGGTAACACTTGGAGAGGCTAAAACACTCTTACATGCATTAACGAGAATCCCTTAAAATAACAGCCTTCGGAAAAGTGATCGCAGATGGCGCTCGTGTTCTTCAGGGCCCTACATAGGCGAAGGTGAAGTCCAAACAAGATAGGACTTCATCAATGAGTCACTGAAAAGTTTTACTGGCATTCAGCAACACGAAAGACATAAACGGAAACTCAGAATGTCCAAACAGTGTAATAATTGCTGTCTTTGGAATGTCGTCCGGGTTCACAGGAACCTGAGTGTAGGCTTTAACTAGGTCGATGACTGAGAAGATAGTGGCTGAAATCATGGAGATGGTTAGGTGGATACCTATCTGGAATTATCCGTGCATTGAGAGCTCGATAGTCTCCACAGGGACGCCAACCATTGTCTTTCTTTGGATCCAGGTGTGAGGCGAGGACCATGGTCTCTCGGAGCGACGCGCTGTGCCCTCCATTAACATTGCTTCGAAATGTTTCTTAGCAATCTGAAGACGGTCTGGAGCGAGGCGAAGAGCACGACAAGAGACAGGTGGGCCAGGTGTTGTACAGATGAAATGTATGGTTGAGTGCTTTATTTCTCTCGGCATCCAGGTGGGCGCTTGGGATCTGGGAAATCTCGCAATATTTCATGAAAAACCGTAGTGGCCTTTAGTGATTTCACACTAGGTTGCTTCCAGTTAGCCAGCTCTACAGGTACTTGTAGGATAACTGACAGGTTATCCCAGAATATATATTTTAATGTCATTCTATATTAGTGTTCCATGGCCTGGTAGTATTACTCTCTTAAAAGGTTTCAATAGTAACAAGACATACAGATAAAACTAGGAGATGGCCTGGGTTGTTAGCGCTAAGGAGAACCTGCAAATAAGTCCGATTATGTAGTTAAAGAGATTTTTTTTTTTTTTTTTTTCCCTACTTTAAGACTAAAGCTCCGCTTCCTTTAGAAGCTCTGCTTGTTGATATTAGGTTTAGGTTTGGGGTCACTATTTATTGTTTCTCTTTAGGGGAAAAACCATGACCACTTCTCGAGTGGTCTTGTGGAAAACCCTTACATTTTTATTTTATTCTACTTCATTTATAATACTAAGAGGTACTTTGTACCGGTGCCAAGATTTTGGTTGGCATGTGCCAATATCTTCTAGTCGATCATCTGTGTTTCTGTCCTTGTCTAATTTTTCATGTAATTTCTTAGTTTGTCTTCTAATTTCAGTTGCAATATTGTTTATGTCTGCTTGATGGTGAAGTTGTCTGATGGGTGTATATCTTTGGGCGCCAAGAATGATTCTCAAGCATCGATTCTGGAGCCTCTGAAGTGATTCAATATTTGTTTTTGCTGCAATTCCCCATATTGGACACCAATATAGTAGAAATGGCAGTATCACTGTTTTATAAATCCTGAGTTTGGTTTTGGTTGTTAGCTCTTTACTGTTCAGTATTGGGTACAAGTTTGCGGTTATGGCTATCCCCTTCTTGACTCTTCCTCTGATGTGTTCCTTGAAGATCATCTTCTGATCCAGCTGGACGCCCAAGTATCGGTGTGTTTTGGTCCATGGAATTACCTGCCCTGCTATTTCCAATCGTGGTAGTCTATCAAAATCGGGGTTCTTTTTCGTTAAATACATTGTTGCACATTTCGCTGTGTTGATTGTTATTTTGTTGGTCTTGCACCATTCGGCGAGCTTCCTTATTCCTTTTTGTAGTCTTGTTATGTTATGTTCATGCTGGTTTCCGATAGTGAAAAGTACTTTATCGTCCACAAATTGGGCCAGGAAGACTCCTTTTGGTAGTGGGATGTCGTTTGCATATATGATGTAGAGTGTTGGTGATAGTGCCGACCCTTGGGGGATCCCTTCCGTGGCTTCAAGAATGGAAGAATTTGCTCCTTCATGTGTTACTAAGAATCTTCTTCCTTTTAGGTAATTTCCTATTAGTTTTATGTAGCAGCTCGGGATTTTTGTTTTTAGCTGTAATTTACATATTAAGTTGTCTCTCCACACTTTATCATATGCTTTTTCCACGTCTATGAAAATAGCTGCTACTGACTTCCCTTTGTTGAAAGCCTGCATTGTTTTCTCAGCCAGGTGTAATAGTAATATTGTTGCTGAAACCCTTGATTGGCAGCCAAATTGCTCTTTTCTAATTGTCGAGTTTTCCTTTAAGCTTTCTTTAATCCTCTTAAGTACTATCCTCTCCATTACTTTCCCTGGATAGCTTAGGAGGCTGATTGGTCTATAACTATCAGGCTTCTCCGGGTCTTTGCCTGGTTTGGGGATAGTAATAATCTTTGCTGTCTTCCACTGGGCTGGGTAGTGGCCTAAAGTCATTCCTGCATTTATTATTCTTGTTAGGAGCACTGTCGCCTTTTTTGGCATGTTCTTCAGATGGTTGTTGGTTATGTTGTCTAATCCTGGAGCTTTCTTGCTTTTCAATTTCTTAATGATTTCGCTGACCTCTCTCGGTGTGGTTAATAGTGGCATATTGTTAGTTGGAGCCACTCGGATGTTTGTTGCTCTCCGCTGTATTGTTTCCTCTATTTGTTTTTCTCTCGCATTTAGCTGGTAGTTAGGGGTTATAAACTGTTTGGCGAATGTCTCTGCTAGTATTTCTGCTTTTGACATGGGTAAGAAGGTGTCACCATCTGGTCCGTTTATTCCTGTTCTCGCTTGTTTTGGTGTTTTTAGTGCACGTATTAACTGCCATGCTTCTCGTTTCTCTAGAAGCAAGTTAGACATTTTATCTTCCCACTTCTCAATTTTCCTTTCGGTTAGTCTTCTTTTGAGTTCGCGGGCTAAACGGTGGTACTCTGTACGGTCGTGTGGGTCCCTATACTTTTGCCATAACTTGCGGTGTCTATTTTTCAGATACTTTAAGTCTTCCAACAGGGGAGGAAGCTTATGTTAAGTATTGTTCTTCATAGATTGTTGTTGTTGCTTTGGCTTCTGCCTCCGTGATTGCTTTCTCTAGATGTTTTACGGCTGCCTCAATGTCATCCGGCGTATTTAACGGGAGATTTGGTCTTACTTGATTTTGGATTATGTTGCTGTATTGCTTCCAGTTTATCTCCGTTTTTCTCCTTGGTCAACTGTGGTTAGGAATCCATCTTGTTAGTTGTATTTTCACCGGTTGATGGTCTGATGGAAGATCGTTTGTCGTGAGCATATTTACTTCCTGCGTTATGTTCTTAGTTATTGCGATATCTAGGATGTCTGAATTTTGATGGCTATTGTAGGGGATAAACGTCGGTTCTGTTGGCCCAATCACTGCTATGTTCCTTTCTCCCGCCAGGCGGAACAGTTGTTCTCCTTTCCAGTTATTTCTAATTGAGTTCCATTGCCAGTGCTTAGCATTCAGGTCTCCTCCTATTAGAACTTTCACGCCTGTGGAGAGTATGGCGTCTAAATCCTGCTCCAGCAGGTTTCTGCTTGGTGATAAGTATGCTGATACTAATACTACGTGTCCTTCTCGGGATTATATTTTAACAGCAGTCGCTTCTGCTTCTCTCAGTGCTGGTATTTGGACTAGCTGGTGAGTGATTGTGTTTCGTATGATAACTGCCGTTCCTCCTCCCCTGATTCTGGGCCGATCTGTTCTGTAAATTGTCATTCCTCCTATTTTGATATTGTCCTTTTGTTTTAAGTGGGTTTCACTGATGAGCATTATGTCAACTTGGTTCTGGTGGATGAAGTTTTTCAGCTCTTCAACTTTATTTTTCATTCCATTCGCGTTCCACATGTATATAGTTGCATCTTGTAGTTTGTAGTTTGGGTGTCTGGCCATTATTCGAACAATGATAGCACTCCTTCTGCTAGGGCCATTATTTTCCCCCATGTTCCTCTGGTGTTTTTCACTATTGTTGTAACTTCTTTCATTTTTGTCAATATGGTCTTAATTGTCCCTGCTATTTCAGATACCATGTCTTCTGGTTCGTTGCCCTCATCTTCGCTCTTGTTGTGTTTGTCACTTTGTCTGTTTCTTTGGCGGTATTTGCCTGCTGTGATGTCTGCGTAGGTTTTCTGATTTCCTTTTAGTTTTTTGTTGCTTTCTCTTCCTTCAGTTTTATCCTCTTTGGTTCCAATGTTTTCGATTGTTTCTTGCGTGTGGTCCCGACTCTTTTTTGGGTTTCTCTTTTGATTAGCCACTGCTGTCTTCATTGCAGCTTGGAAGGTAGGACAAACTCTCCATGATGCGGGATGATCACCTTGGCAATTTACGCACTTTGCTTTTACCTCGCCTGGTAGCTTGCATTCTTTTGTTGAGTGGTAGTTGGCGCATTTTACGCATCGGAAGGGCAGTTGGCAGTAGTTCGCCGTGTGTCCTATTCTCTGGCATCTTATACATTGCGGAGGCCCGATAAGACTCCTGTACCTTTCAATCTGTACTCTCGTATACAAGATGGTGCGCTCATTGTATATTTTCTCAGACGCTGGACTTGCGGCTAAAGTCACTTGAAATACCGCTAATGGCGTCAACTCTCGTGTTTCCTTGTCTTTCTTTTTGAATTGGTGGACACTTTGTACCAGGTATCCTTTCTGTTTTAGTTCTTCACTTATGTCTTCAGGTTCCACCGAAGGTGGCAATCCTTTGATGACTACTTTTAGTGGTCTGTCTTGCGGTAGCTGGTAAGTATAGTAAGGAATTCCATTTTCTTTCAAAAACTTATGCACAAACTCATAATCCCGACTGTTTTCCACGTGGTACTTGAGGCTGTCTCCTCTGTATACAACTTTTAAGTTTCCTTGTAAGTTCTCTTTTATTACTTGGTTCATCCTTATGAAGTCTGTAACCATTTGTATTACTATTGGTGGGAATGTTTCCTTCGCGACAGTGCTCTCATCGGTTGTTGCGGCTGGTGTCCTATTTTCCTCCTGCTGCAGTGGTAGGAATCTGTTCCTTGTTGGTATTTCATCGTTTGCGCGTATTAGTTTGCGTTTCTCTTTCCTCCTTCCTTCTATTTTTCTCTTCCTTGTTACTTCTTGAAATGGTGTCGCATCGTACTAGTTGTCATTTTCATTCTGCTCTATTGTACCTTCCGTTTGGCTGTCTTCTTCTGTGTCGCAGTCTTCTGATTCACAATCAGTATTGGAGTTCATCTCAGCCATGTCGACATCTGAGTGGTTTCCCGCTTGGTTAGTCGTTGCCGTGTCCATTGCCGGGTTGTAGTCAGTAGTCCTGGTTCTGTTGTCCGATGGGATAGCCGGGTCGTCGATACTGAGTTCCAATTGTCCAAACCGTAAGCCAAATCGTAACCTAAAACTCGCGCCTTGTCAACAACTAACACTTCACGACTCGCACTCTATAGACTTCCTTCTCGGCTCGCAGCTAGCAGCGAACTTTTAAAGTGATGTGTTGGAGTTTCTTAAAACTTAAACTGTGCTGAGTATGAAAACTATCACTTTATTTATTTATTTTAGCTGCACATTCAAAAAATAAAATAAATAGCTCCACTTCGCAGCAAAACCACGGAATTATTTAAGAAGTATAAAAAGCATCGATAAATATAAACAAAATCTCTTCGGAAATCCAATACACTGACAATCCTGTCAAGCTGTCTATGATACACTTGTTGTGACAATCCGGGAGCAAGGGATAATGTGAAAGGAAATAGGAGCCTGTGATAGGAACGGCTACATCAGCTATTATAAATCTCCAAGATAAATCGTGCCGCAAGCCGAGGTTCAGCTTGAGAAAAAAGTGCCATAGGTATGAACAGTTGAGTCATTTGCCGCCACAAGTTCACATTTGTTGCGTTGATGACGCCCCTTTACAAAATATTTCGGGAAACAGCATAAATCAGAAACAGTATCGATTAAAAATTTTTGTCTGCCGTTTCTGTCAAAGACAAAGAGGTGGTTACCACCTGTTGGGCAGCCATTTACCGCCATCACTGGCTGCCGTTGGAGTTTAACTGAAAGTTACATGGTTGTTGGCATTTGCGAGCTTGGCCATGAAAACGGCGGTGGTACCAGCAAAACTGAGAGGTGTCAGTACGTGGCGAAGAATCGCGGCTGTTGTGAGCGTGGCCCGGCTTCGGGGGCTGGCTGCGAAAACGAGAACGTTTACGAAATGTGGCTTGCAATGTAGCCAACTGCTGCGAAAGTTCTTCCAAGCACTTTGCAAGCTGACTTACCTCGGTATTAGCAGGTAGCATGCCGATAGCATTAACATCAGCGTGCAGAGCAAGTGTAAAAACTCTCATAATTTTGACGGCTAGTATTGCAACTTTGTCTAGTGGTGTGTCAGCTTGAGTTTGCAAGATAGCTTGCACATGTGACGGTAGGCGCTGGATCCATAATTGCCAGAGGAGATTGTCTTGCACTTGAGTGGCACCAGCTAGTTATCTTACGTGTCTTAAAAACTGGGATGGTTTTCGGTCACCAAGCTCTTCCTCCATTAACAGCTGGCGATCTCGCTGCTCTTCTGATGCAGAGAGGCGACGAATTAACTCGTTACTCAAGTGTTTATATGCATTTTCAAGAGGTGTATTTATTATAATATCTTCCACTTTGGCCGCATAGTGGCTGTCCAGCTGTGAAATTATATAAGCGTACTTCGTCGAATCTTGCGTAATGCCCGCGATGCCAAATTGTGCTTCTGCCTGTGCAAACCACAGTTTCGGTTAGTCCGGCCAGAAAACTGGCAATTTCACGGCAAGACGATTAACAGATGTGCCGACCTGCGAGACTGTAGATTGCGGGGGTTAATGTTGAAGCATTTGCTGTCGTAGAATGGGATTTTGCTCCTGTAGCCGGAGCAGTTGTTCTTGAAGTTCGTCCATCGATCATAAAAGTTCGGATTTTTCGTCGTCGGGGTCACCAATTATGGGGTTAAGTTGCTCATATAAACGATATAGTAATTTACAGTATGGGAGACGAGAGTCTTATCCATTCAGTTAATATGTCAAATAACACATACATGTGTACGTTATATTGTATTGAAACATCGCAACAATCTGACTGTCAATATTACTGTCGGCTTCACGTTTTGCTGCGAGCGGCAATGTCGTTGTGTATTCGTACGCCTCGCCAACCATGGAGGAAGGAAATATATGGAGGAGAAGTGACGTTAAATCTGTGACGCCGGCTCTAAACTCTCGCGCATGCGCGGTGGCGGCAGCGGCAATATTGCGAACCCATACAAATACAAAGTTCACATTGTGTTTGATGCTGTGATTATTTCATTTTTTAATGTTTCTAATTTTTTTTATAATGCCATCTTGTGTTGCGTACGGTTGCACAAATAGGCAAGAGAGACAAGAACCTGGAATATCATTTCATAAGTAAGTTCAATTCTAAATATTGTTGTTGAAGTGGGCAGTAGGAATTTCAAACTTTGGTGCCTGTGTATAAATATTTAGTCATAGCTCTCAATGGGATGACTTTGTTCTCAAATTTTAGAGGTTTAGAAAATCAGCATACCTTGCTGTTTTGCACATAATAGACTAGCATTACTTTTTAAGGAGTGTTGAAAATGAGATTTAAAGTGGTGTGTTTTACATCACGAATCAGTGAATTTAGTATTACGATTTCTTTCGTCACGTTGCAGTTTATATGGACAGTGTATGATGAAATTAAATATGTTAAATTATGCTATGGAATCTAGGAATCTTGATGAAGCAAACTGTGATGTTACCCCAAACGCAGTTTGCGATTCAAATACGCGTGTGTGTCTACATAGTTTGATTCTGTAGCGGGAATTTAATGGAAATTGTGGTTAGGTCTAAATGCAATCTGTACCAGAATAGTTTTGTTGTTCCAGAAGGGGCAAAGAATTTATCTATTATTGTTAGTAATTTCATGAGAACCATGCTAGTGACTAAACGTGTATCGCGATGGAAACTATTTCCAGCTATTCCCAACTAAGCTTACGATGTATGGTAAAAAGATAACTATTTTTATTTAGGGCACATTTCAACCTAACCACAAATGGTAGTAATAAAACTGAAATATCCATTCTGCATATCCACCATGTAATTCATTGTGGCTTTGGCAGAATTAATTTTTGGTACAGGCCGCATATCAACCCAATCCCAGTATATCCCGAAAACTAAGCAAGATATCGAAAAATTTTATTCTTTATTTTCGTTTTGTCTCGTCGTGTTACATAAGAATCAGTCATTAAATTTGACCTTTGCGAAATGTTTCTTCTGTATTTCAACTCAAGACACCTCACTTTTGATACAGTATATCTCGAGAACTAGGCGAGATATCGAACATTTTTATTATTTATTTTTTATTTGACTCGTCTTTTTAAATAAGAATCCATCATCAAAATTGACTTTGACCAATGTTTCCTTCTGAATTTCAACCAAAAACATCTCACATTTGAGAGGGAATATCTCGAAAACTAAGCAGGATATAATTTTTTATTATTATTCCTATTTTATTTGTCTCATCGAGTTATATAATAATCCATCACCAGATTTCGGCTTTACGCTTATCCTATAGTCCCATTGAGGTTTTTGTACATATACCCCGTGTCTGTATAGGTACGGCCTACCCCCCCCCCCCCCCCCCATTCCTCCTCCACCCGGTGTCACTTCAATGTGTGGTGAAGGTCTCTTGCGTCGTCTCCATATATTTCTTTCCTCCATGTCGCAAACTGAGTACTGTCTTTGTTTATCGTTGCCACGGTTACTCGTCAGCGAGCATCGTTGCTACTGCCCTAGCAGCCGCCGCGACAACGACGGAACTGCGCTGACAACTGCAAAGGCCACGATGTTTTTCCGCCACAAACCTTTTAAAGCTCGGAAAGGAGACCATGGGACAAAACGGATTTCAATCTCCTGAATACATTATGTTGAAGGATATATGTCTACCTGAACTCATGAATTTAAGACGCCACATAATTTACTGATTGAGCTGGCTGATAATATGTTGTGGTACCGCCGTTTCTTCAAATGCGCCTAACAAAATTAAAAAAAAAGAAATCCCGATGTCTTTTAATTACAGAATTTGGCATACTTTACCCAGAGTCAGCGTGTTGTAGGCGGTTAGGTTTCCGTACCCTAAGCTTCTGATCCGGGTTTATATCTCTGCAGTATCAGATATTTGTATTTATTTGTATCTGCGGAAGTTTTTATTTTATTTTACTTCAACATTAAACAAATCTCATTATTTCTAACAGATACAGTAAATGCAATTTAGGCTAATAACTTTTTAATGTGCCTCGTCAAAAAAAATAATGCGTTTCTGCTACTTTATTATGTTAATAGCTTCATACCTCGTCAAAAATGACAGGCTGAACGGTATGTTCTGCAAGTCATTTCTTTTCAATTGATTAACTTAGTAACATTGTTAAAAATATAACAATTGGCAATGTAATTCCTTGTGTCTTACTTGTAACAAAAACAATCAGTTATCACTCTGGTCCGGGGTGCATTTAAACTTTACTACAAACTCCGCTAATATACTAAACCCATATTTGAATTACATACATACTTACCAATGTCAGCAATTTCATTGTAGATTACTCCTGCGTGTTCCTTGATTCACATTAGGTGCATCTATTACGTAACTAATGCACTAGAAGCGTAAAAAAAATTAATAATTCAAATATCTAACACTTAATTACCTTTGCAGCTTCACGTCTCCGACGTCAGCGACTGTAGAATCCGGCGGATTTGTTGTAAATTCATTGCCACATGAAAACATCTTTTTTTTAGATTATTTTAGAAAACATCTTCCAGTCATTACTAATTTTACGAGTATTCTCGAAAAAATTCATTATTTCACCAATTATGCTGATAAATTACAATGAAACTCAAACAAAATCACAATATTAAATAAAAAAAAAAGTACCTACGCCTTCATTTACAATATGAACGTGTACCTTGACGTCGATTCGACCAATAGCGTTGCGTGTTGTGGAGTTACGTATTCCTTGTATTTTTAACAATCTTGATTGACCAAATTCAATAAATAAAGATTGAATAAACAGGAAAAAAACGTTGTAGCGATAATTCTACAAAATAAAACTTTCAATTAAAAATACTAGACGTATATTTGAATTGCATGCATATTCCCTATTGCCTGTGGATATGATTTTAGAAATAAACTATTTTTATGCCACTGTCGACAAAGTGCGCACAAGCTGGCAACGTAGAGCACGAGAGAGTATCTGTTTTCCTTGAACACAAAAAATTAAAGGACATTGTTGATTGTGAGATTTCGAAGCAATGTGCTAACTTGGTAACTTGCAATTATATTAAACTGTAGGAGAAACATCTGATATTGATGGACATGAATTGAATGAAGAACTTGATATGTTTATACGTGTATATGATTGAAATGACAACATTATCTCAGTCCTGAAATATATGATAGAAAAAAATAACTGAAGAGTACACCACTATCAAAGTAGTTCTGATTGTAATTGCCACCACACCTTTAACATAATTGAGGAATTCGATGACATAAAATTGGCTTTCATCCATGGGCGTATCCAGCGAGGGGTAGAGGGGGGCTGCTGCCCCCCCCCCCCCTAGAAGAAAAATTAAGTTGCCTTCAGTATGCTTCGACGAGTGAAGAACTAGTTCAGGAGCACTTTGGGAGAGAAAGATTGACAGGATTATGTTTGACGAGTGTGCATCGAAATTTCGTGAAAGAACACCATGAGATATTGACAAACAAAATTATTTAAATTGAAAATCCGAGAAAATTAATGTTTACATGAAAAACTAACTGACTTACGATCTTAATTAACTACATAGTAGGTCCTTAGATTAAGTAGTTGGGTTACTATATTAATCAATGATAAAAATAGTTTCCTGAATAGGTTTGAGTTTGATTTTGTAATGTCATGTTTCAGTCCCCCACCCCACTTCCTCGAAACCAAAATGAGTTGCCCCCCCCCCCCTAGTTCAAATCCTGCCCCCCTCTAGTTCTGATCCTGGATACGCCCTTGCTTTCATCCCATGCAACTCTTTCAGTTGAAAATGATTTAGCTCATTCGTGTTATTATTGTGCTTTAATTGAAAATTTCAGTCTTAGGAAAAGCCGCAAACATAATGTTTAAATTCCCGCGTATATCTTTTAAGGCATTTATGTACCTTAGTTTACCATCACATAATTTTTCGTCTTTATGTTTGTTAACATTTGTATATCTTCTAATATATTTTTTAAAATTCAAAATTTACTTTGTAATAACTATTGCATTTCTCATCAATCGTCGGAAATACCTACTTTCGATTCACATATTTTGCACGAAGGGTAACGGCCTCTCAAATAGCAGCCGCCCGGAGTATTGCAGTTGTTAACGCCGTCGCTGTGATAGATAGTAGGTACTACTTGCCACCCTTTCATAGTTAAACAAAAATAAATAAATAAATCTGCGTTTTTAAGTATTGGCTACTTAAGGAAATTCTAACAACTGCCTGATATAGTAGCGATGCCTGTATTTAAAGCATAAAGGATGGTTTGATCACATAATTAGGAGGAACGGGGATTTCATGAAGAAAATGTGATAGAAGGAGGTTTTGAAGGGTAGAGATAGCGAGGAGGCAATGGTCCAGGAAGCCTCATGCAAGGAAGACGTCAGAAAAGCAGACAAATCTCGTTGTGCCATGGTTGGTGCGGCAATCTGTCTCCACTACGGTCTGCGATGCCTTCATAGTAAGTTAGGAAGTACGTACTTAAAAATATTGAAATAAAAACTATCAATACGCCAAATATGCTAACTAAGAAAATTAAGCACCAAGAATTTAAAACGGAATTTCGTAAATTGAGCATTTATGTCGAATGTTTTCAGTCGGAATTTAATTAAAAATATTTTGGTCAGAAATGTTCACTTAGTTAAAATGTTTTCGAGCTAAGGAGGTGGCACATTTTAGATTATCCTTTATCTTTCTAATTATTGTTTTTCTGTTATTCATATTTAGTTTTCTGAAAACCTGCGGGCAATTCGAAGAGTTTATATTCTTCTTTTAATATTTACCATCTGTGCCACAGGATTGACGCGGGAAAGCGTGAACTTGATTTTCATTGGTTGGTTAGTAATAGACAACAGTTGCCCGCCATATTGCAAAGCATTGGACGCGTTAAAATGTCGGCTGAAAAAGAAAGTTCAAAAGGAGAGGTAATGAAGGTAGGATTTTCTGTATTGTTATGTTTACATGTGCTGTATTGACGTTGATATGAATTGCTAGGTCGGTCTATATATTAATCCAGGTGTTTTAATAGTTTGATATTAAATTTAAGTGTATTGGAGAAGTTGATGCCCGTTAAGATGGCGTAGGCGGGGTATGAGATTGTTTATGGTACAAAACGCGGGAAGTCGTTTTCTGAATGTTTTCGTACTCGGATGACCTTTTGAAAGTTATGTTATGATGCATGTATCTTTGTCATGAAATTTATGTATAATTCACTTTAATTTTCGTTTGTCATGTGCTTTGAAGTGATTAGCGTCTAGGTTAGTGTTGCGTTGTATGTGTTTACATATGCTGAGATTACGTCGCCCAGGGAGTGTACTGCGTGGAGTGTAGCTTGATTTCGTTAATGGTACTCGTTAATGCTGGTTCTACAACGTCATAAAGTTTCGTTAAAAATTTCAAGGAATTAGATTTTTTCCAACTTACATAGGCCTACTTTATTTTGAAATGAAACAGTGTCACGTTTGTTTGAGGAAAATTTTGTAAGAAAAATTGATTTAAATTTGTGTATTAGAGATTCACATTTGAATAATTGTAGTTCGGTAAAAACGATTTACATTAATCTTCTCTTGTTGACCTTAAGTATTATAACACCAGTTTTTAGCAAACAAAAATTTTAGTCTGTTTAATTTAGTCTTGTAATAAAAATGATAAGTATGTCTCAAATGTAGGCCTATTTCATTGAGTGCAACAAATGTTTTTGTGGTTTTGAAGATTATCACTCCTACAGTTGATGTTTAATTTACTGTAGTTATTATCAAATATTTGTCAGAATATGAGTTATGCAAGATTCTGTATGAACCAGCAATATTTATACCATTGGGTGGGTTAGTTTAACCCAGTGACTACACAAGAATGAAACTGGGGAAGGGAATTATCTGTTTGAAAATTGGTGCACATGTCACTTAAGGGATATTGTTTGAGAATATGTGTGTTTTAGAGTCACCACGTAAATACTTACTGCAAAATTTTCACACAAAAACTGTCATGACAATAAGCTATCATATTTGAGGAGTTGACCTTTCGCTCTAAAAATTTGTACAAATGTTTCTTGGATGATTTTATTTAAGAATATGTGTGTATTATAGCCATTAGAAATCATGTACAGTACAAGCATTACACAAATAATACTTTGGATTTATTTTTTTGAATGCATAGACTAATCAACTGCACAAATTGCTTTTAAAAATAGTTATCTGCAAGTTATTTATAAATTCTATGTGGTCTCAGTATTAACTGACCTTGAAAAAATATGCAAGGGAAAAAATCAAGAAATGTTGAAAATATGTAGTATAGGCCTACATAGGATCAAAGTTTCTCTTGACATTGATAATTAATATAGTCGTCTTTGGTGACTAGCTGAATGAGCAGGGTGTTTTCACTTTATATTTCAGCGATTGAAATCTCTGTCGCCATATTCAGGAATTTCGATGGCCGATATATCGTGTGAAAACACCCTGCTCACTCAGCTAGTCACCCGAGAAAACTATATTAATATGTAGAATGTTTAAAAACTGAAAAAAGCACATTGTACTGCTATCTCCAGATTGGGATTACTGGTGATCGCGATTCCGCCAGGAGTTTACATCAAAATACTGCAGTGGTCAAATGCAAGACTCCACTAGAAATTCTTTCCCAAGTACATTTAACGGTTTCATGCTGGTCCAGGCCGTATTACAACCTAATTTCTGCTTCAAAATAATGGTCCAGGCTGTATTATATCGTAATTACTGCTTGAAAACAGTACGTCTTGCGACTGACTACAGCAGTTTTCTGACGATATTACTGAATGTTGTTGTAGCGGAATCGCTATCTCCAGTAGACCCCAAAGATTTTGTCAATAATCGTTTGCGTTTAGGTTGAAAGGCAGCCTGGACCTTACTAACAGTGATAGATACGATTTGGAAATTGGGTTTCAGTAATATCATGTGTGACGATTACGTTTCACTATGGTCCAGGCTGCATTAAGATGTAAACCGCGATAGATTCGACATAGAAATTAGGTTTCCGCAATAGGGTGTTCGATAGTTACGTTTTAGTGTGGTCCAGGCTGCATCAAACCCTTATTGCAACTGGATTTATTCTTGTACTACTAGTGCAAAATTAACGATTTCTCGATATGAGACGTATTAGTGATGTACTACTTTCCGTGGATGGCCATGTTGGTCACATTTAAAGCTGCGAGCGGAATGTATACGTCACATTCAGCAATGTAGTGATGTCATACACTCTCCATCCAGATGTGATAACATCGCGAGGCGGTAAGTGTTTGCAGTGGTATTGCGATCTATATATTACCGGGTATTGTCCAATAGAATCCATTTGATTAATTCCACAATGGGATACTTGAACATACAATAAATCCTTTGAAGAAAACAATTATGGTTTTGGGTCTCCTGAAGATTGCGATTTCGCTACAACATTCACCGACGTCATGGTACTGCTGTAGTCAATCGCAAGACATATTATTTTCAAGCTGTAATATCGTTGTAATACAGCCTGAATCGTTATTTTAAAGCAGATTAGGTTGTAATACACCCTGGACCAGCATGACACAATTAAATGTACTTCGTATAGTATTTCTAGTGATGTCTTGCGTTTGACTACTGCAGTATTGTGATGCCAGTTCCTTGCGGGATCGTGATCTCCAGTAATTCCATGGTTTTAATAAATTCACAGCATAATTATCATGCTATAAAGTAATATTTAGCTTTTGTGTTCCTTTCACATTTCAACCTAACCATAGCTGCTGAAAATCCTAATCTTGCAGATATGTTAATAAAACAATGTATCTATGATTAACAATACATCATTGTCCAGGTCTCATTTAAACCTAAGTTCAGCCAGTTTAACTTATGTTACAGCTTTGTTAATTATACACTGAGTAATCACATGTGGGATTAATGTAGAGCACAATTCCACAAGAAATAGGTGTCATAGTTCTGCAGTAGTCAAATGCAAGACACCACTAGAAATACTTTCCAAAGTATATTTAATAGTGTCATGCTGGTCCAGGGTGAATTACAACCTAATTTTTGCTTGAAAATAATGGTCTACACTGTATTGCAATAGAATCACAGCTTGAAAATAATAGTCTTGCGATTGACTGCAGCAGTATTATGATGTCATATGTGAATGTTGTTGCAGCAGAATTGCGATCTCCAGTAGACCTTCACATGAAGCATGCTGGTACTGCTAGTAACATTTGTTGCTAATCATGTTGTATAGCTGATCGGCATGCTGTGTCATGTAGCAGAATTGTGATCTCTGTCAGATTGTGCAATTTAATCACAAAGTTTCTGCTATATGAATTGCGACAGCTTTTAATATAAAATGTAATGAATACTTTACGGGTTTTCATGAGCGAATCTTGGGAGCAAATCGTCCAAGATTTGAAATTGCAGCATGTTAGACACAGCCATCTGGGAGGGCCCATCTGAGCCCGATTGATGCGCCTACCAATGGGACAGCAGCGGAAAGCCTCTCCGGTAGCAACCATTCTAGCGATGTAACCGTTGCAGGCCTGCCTAATAGTAAGCCGTCCAGAAGAGAGCCGGCACACGGCCACCTTCCGGACCCCGTCTGAGCCCAATTGAAGCACTGACCAGTGGTAGAGCAGCGGAAAGTCTCTCCGGCAGCGGGCTACTTATAGGAGCCAGGACGCGCTTGCGAGGCATTTCAGTCTTGTTAAATAAAGAGTTTAAAAAAGAAATTATCGGGCCGAAAACCCGTGAAGTATTCGTCTCATACATACACCCAGAAAAACTCAATTCTCTCTTTAGCTTTTAATATAACTCTTTATTTACATATCTTCCAATTACTGTAAGAGTTATTGGTTCACTGATCATTCAAAAATATTCTGTAAGTTAAATACTGCAGCTTTTAGAATGTTCTGAATTTTTGTTTAATTAGTAGGAATGCATCATATATTTGTGACATTCAGCAATACTGCAGATCACGATGGAATAATAACGTAAGATGTTATTTGTGAACCTGCATAATTAAAAGTAATATCTCCTATTTTATGCTGTGCTGTGGGAATGTTGATTATTAGTGATTGGATTGTATGTTTGCATATGTATTGCATATTAAGCCCATTCTCACCAGTTATTACATATTTTGTCTAAAGTCCAGCACTGATTGATATTTTCACTATATTTCCAATATTTTCTGAATCTTCTGCATATGAAGAGTGAATGTATTTCTACCAGATGCTACTCCCTTTACGATCAAAGCGGCCAAAGCCCTCCAAGATTCATGTGACGTGTTTTGCTCACGGAGTACATCTAACCTGGGCCCAGCACATGGGAAGCCAGGCTCTGCCTGTCACAAGCCAGGACAAAGTGGCGTAGTGATAGAGGAGAAACACCTCTTTAAAAAACCTTGGTCCATCTGGCCTGGATGGTAGTTCCTTGTAATGGGCCCCTTGCCAGGGTACGGTGAAGACCTAAACGGATCACTCTGCGGAGAAGATGGACTTCGATGCGGAGAGTGAGGCGGAAGGGGCATCTCCTCTTCATGGCAAGCAGGCGGAAGAGGTACCATTGTACAACGTTGGTTCCCAACGGGTGTGAAACCAGAAGAGGTTCCTAGCCAGACGGACTGGCTAAAAAGGCGCTTCACCTTCTTCTGTGCGTGTTGCGGCAGTCTGTTGCAGTTTTCGGTTCTTGATGCTGCATGTCCCATGCTATATGTGCCGCAGCGGATGGTTCCAAAATCATAGTGTGTGGATCACTTCCTGGCAAGTTGAGATCCACCTTAAACAAAGTCACGCCTGTGGCACTCTCTCTTGCAAGTCCAACGGTGATGGGATAAAGATAACGGTGACAGGTTTTTAGTGAAACTGGGAGCTGCTAGTCTTGACCTGCACGTTGGCGGCAGATGTGTGATGGTTGCCTTCCTGAGACCCTGTGATCTACTCAGGAATCCGGTCCTGCATCTGTGTCTGGGCATGCCTATTCAGGAACACCACTGCCCACCCTGAGTGGGGAAGGCTCTAGAAAATGTGAGCTAAACATCGGAAGATCACTTTTGAACCTGGCTAGGAAACCGCACCCAGCGGGTCACTCCTTTTTGTGGTCGAAAAACTACAAAAACCATTATAATTGGCACGTGGAATGTAAGGACTTTACTGGACCTGAATGATAATCATGACAGACCCGAAAGAAGAACTGCTCTCATCACCCATGAGCTAGCCAGACTAAATATTAATATTGCTGATCTGAGCGAAACCAGACTCTCGGGTGAAGGAAAAATCAGTGAAGCTACTTCAGGATACACCATCTTCTGGAAAGGAAAAGGGGAAGGAGAACGCCACATTCATGGGGTCGGATTTGCAGTGAAAACAAAACTGGTAAGCGAACATCGACTTGCTCCCATTGCTATCAGCGAACGGCTCATGACTCTCCATATACCACTCTCAGGGGACAATTACATTACTTTAATCTCCGCATATGCTCCCACTTTAATGGATGATGAAGATGCAAAGAACAAGTTTTATTGCCAACTGAATGAAACTCTCACCAACATACCTACCAGTGATAAGCTGCTACTACTCGGTGACTTCAATGCTAGAGTGGGAAGAGACAACCAACTATGGGAAAAGGTTATAGGTAAACAAGGTTTAGGGAACTTCAATGCAAATGGACTGCTGCTTCTCTCTGTGTGTGCTGAACATGAACTCTTCATTACAAATACTCAATTCCACCTACCAAACTGCTTCAAGACTACATGGATGCATCCACAATCCAAGCATTGGCATCTCATTGATTATGTTATCACCCGACAACGTGATAAAAAAGATGTTCTCATCACTAAGACAGCAAGGAACATTGATGACTGCTGGACAGACCATAGACTTCTCGTGAGCCGCCTGAGACTCTCAATAAGTAAAAAATCACGCTCCTTCCACATGAACCCCTCCAAGAGGAAATATAATACTTTAAATCTCCGCATTGATACTGTCGCCTCAAAATATCAAGATGATATTTTAGAACAACTGTCCAACAATTCAATCAATACAAGGAACGTGGAATCAGAATGGACCACCCTTCGAAACATCATCACGAAATCTGCAGAGAAAGTAATTGGCTACGAGAATAAAAAAAGGCCAGATTGGTTTGATGACAATAATGAACAAATTTTGACCCTCATCAGTGTGAAACGTGACGCCTATCAACTTCTCGTTCAAGATCCAACTTCTGTGATGAAGAAAACCCGCTTTCAGGCCCTTAAGCAGAAATGTCAGACAGAAATAAGGGAAATCAAGAATAACTGGTGGCAACAGAAAGCAAAGGAACTCCAAACTATATCAGATGCTAGGGATCTTAAAAAATTTTATGCAGGAATTAAAGAGCTATATGGACCTACTCGCAGCTCATCTGGCTCACTAAAAGCAGCTGATAACACTACCATTCTTACCGAGAGCCAGGACATCTTGAAGCGCTGGAAAGAACACTATAACTCTCTTTTGAACCGTAGCTCTACTGCTGCAGACGATTTCCTTAGGAATATGCCGCAGCACCCTCCACAACCTTGGATGTCAGTCCCGCCAACTTTCCAGGAGTTTTGCAAAGCAATGAATAGCCTGAATCCAGGTAGAGCTCTTGGACCAGACAATATTCCTTTAGAACTGATTCGAAGTGGGGGGTTACCCTTGAAAACCAGGATTTTCCAACTCATTCTTCTCATGTGGGAAAACTCGGGAGGTGCCTCAGGACATGAAGGATGCTAACCAGCTTCAAAAAAGGGGATCGAAGTATCTGCAACAATTATCGTGGTATCACTCTTCTATCTATAGCAGGAAAGACTTTTGCTAGGATCCTGCTGAATCGCCTTAAAATTATGTCAGAGAGAGTACTTCCAGAATCTCAATGTGGATTCCTTGCCTCGAGGGGCACCACAGACATGATCTTCTATGCTAGACAACTTCAAGAGAAGTGCAGAGAACAACAAAAGCCTCTCTTTCTGGTATTCTATGATCTAGAGAAAGCTTTTGACACCGTGCCTAGATCTGCAATGTGGATGGTATTAAGACGATTTGGATGCCCTGAACATTTTTTGGGATTGATTAGAGCACTCCACGATGGTATGGTTGGTCAAGTCCTTTATCAGAACGACGCCTCTGAAAAGTTCCCTATCACAAATGGTCTGAAACAAGGTTGTGTACTTGCACCAACACTTTTTGCCCTATATTTGGCAGCAATGCTCTACGAAACGTCATCTACCCCCAACACAGGTGTGGAGATCAGATACTGGTTTGACGGAGGACTATTTAATCCAGCAAGACTCCGCTCATCAAGATTAACTTTCCTCACCCAGGTAACAGAACTGCAGTATGCAGATGACAACACCTCTCCAGCACATACTCCTCAGCAGATACAACAGTCTGTAAACTACTTCAAGGACGCATATGACCGGTTTGGCCTGACCATCAACACCCGAAAAACTAAAGTGCTAGCGCAACCTGCCCCTGGAGCTACACTCCCAGACTTTGATGTTACCATCTCCGGCACAGCCCTTGAGCAAGTAGATAGCTTCTCCTACCTTGGAAGCATTCTCTCTACACAGTGCACAGCAGAGAAGGATGTAGAAAACCGAATTCGTGCAGCACACATAGCCTTTGGACGACTTACTCGGCGAGTGTTTCTAAACAAAGATCTTAATTTAAGCACCAAGCTGATGGTCTACCAAGCTGTAGTTGTCTCCACGTTGCTGTATGGGTGTGAGACATGGACACACTATCGGCGAGATATTAAGAAAATGGAGCGATTTCACCAGCTAAAACTTCGCTCTATAATGAACATTAAATGGGACGACTATGTGTCCAACATTAGAGTCTTGGAAAGAGCTCAAATGTATAGCATTGAAGCCCTCATCATCAGCCACCAACTTAGATGGGTTGGACACGTTCAGCGTATGAGCAACAGTAGACTCCCTCGCCAACTTTTATACGGTGAGCTCAGCACTGGCAGCAGACCTCGCGGTGCCCCTAAGAAACGCTACAAAGATCAGTTCAAGAAGACCCTGAAGAAAACTAATATAGACCTTACCACCTGGGATAACCTCACAAAAGACCGCGTTCTATGGCGTAAAACTACCTCCGCAGCAGTGGCGCGTTTCGAAGAGGAGCAGCGAAGTCTGGCAGCTGAATCCCGTTTAAGGCGGAAAGCCCGACAAACCCTACCGCGCCAGCCACCCACATTTGGGTGCAGTGTGTGCGGACGACTGTTCTATGCAAGAATCGGCCTGACCAGCCACCAGCGCACACACAAATAAACACGCAAGAGAGTAACATAAACTCGGAAACGAGTATGGCCGACGACGACATCTACTAGCTGAAGAAGTACGATTGATGTTTGGGAATGTAAATAAATTGTATTCATCAACATAGAAAGTCTTTAAGGCACCTTCTCGTAGTAATGCTTATAAAGAAAAATTTTCAAATATGCCTTTACCTCCCGTACCAGTGGTAATTCGATAGGCATTCTGTACTGTATTACAATGAAAGTTTTGAGGCCATTAAAGATGTAGTAAATGACTTTGGTAGTGCATAGGCTATGGCAGTTTGTCAATCCAAGGAAGCATTTAACGGTTTTAATATATATACCGAGTGTTACAGAGAAATGTATACACACTTCAGGAGAAGAAAAAACATATTGGAAACGTTTTCATACAAAATGTTTATTAGCCTGAAAGTAAGATTATAAGTCTGTTTGAAGTTTCCAATACACTTTCTGGTGTAAATGTTTATGTTAAGTGTTCAAAGTGATGGCCTTCTGCATCAATGCATTTCTGAACACGGGTTGCGACTGATTCGGTAACTACCGCTAAAGTTTCCAGTGGGATATCTGCGCACACTGTTCTAATCTCATCCCAAAGTTTGTTCAGGTTATCTGGTTTTCTTCTGTACACCTGGTCTTTCACTGATCCCCATAAGTAAAAGTCCAACGGTGTTAGATCTGGAGAACGCGCAGGAAACTGGATTGGACCCCTACGTCCTATCCAATTCTCTGGAAAATGTAGATCAAGGTATGCTCTTACATCCCTATGGTAGTGCGCAGGGGCGCCATCTTGTTGATAATAAATCCTCTCATTACCGTACAGTTCATGAATGGCAGGTAAAATTGAATCGTTAAGCATTCTCAGATAAAGATCACCGGTTAAAGTGCCTTCATAACGGAAAGGACCAATGAGTCCCCTACGAGTCAATCCGCACCACACATTTACACCAGGCAAATTCACAGCCGTTTCCACTGTGATGTGGGGATTATTGTCAGCCCAGTACACACAATTGTGTCTGTTGACAGTTCCATTGAGCTTGAACTGTGCTTCATCTGACCAAACTACATTCCCCACAAATCCCGGAACATTGTTAACCATGTCCCAAAACCATTCACAAAATTGTAACCTACGATCTGAGTCGTCGTCGTTTAACTGTTGCACCAGTCTGGGAATGTACACTTTAAACTTGCCTTTCTTCAGAATGCGTAGCACGCTGACATGACTTACACCACTCTCACGCGCACATTGCCTTGTAGATTTTTGTGGCGACTGCTGAAAGCGTTCCAGCACGGCATCCGAGGATTCGTAGCTGTGCGAGGTCGCCCTGATCGGCCTTTGTGTACATCACACACTGTTCCATGCACCTCGAATTTGTCACGTATACGGGTAATTGTTAACCGTGTAGGTGGATCTGTACCAAACTCACGTCTCCACTGTCTCTGGACAGCAGCCACATTCTCAAATTTCCAGTACCACTTGAACAATTGCTTACGCTCTTCAAAGTTCAACCGTACTTCCGCCATGTTGATATTAGTTAAGCACCGCTGCCGGCGTCACGGCCCTAGCTTGCTGCCACCTATTGAGCAAACATCACACTGTTTGTACCAAATTTCATCCTCTCAAGCGTGAAAACGAACTCTCTATGACCTTTAAAAGTGTGTATACATTATTTTATAACACTTGGTATGTATTTATAAACGTAGCTGTAATTAGCACTCAGTTTTCCATCATACCTATGTCTATTAAAAAGCTTGAAACTCAACTTTTGGTGTAGACTGAATCTATTCAGTAAATGAATAAAATCCACCAAATTAACTCCGCATTGGCAGAGATATTCCCATTTAAAGGTAAAGAGAAGTTTGAAAATATTTTTAAAAACAATCTAGGCTTTGAACTTTTGTGTCAAATTGATAGTTTTATTGATGGAACAGGTGACTTTTTCCAGAAACTATTACTGCCTAGTTACCTCAGTGAATGTAGAACGGCGAAAATATTTTTAGAGATCGAAGAAACAATCGTACTACTGAACATTTATAACAGTACCCAATCGTTTACATTTACAAAAGTAAACAAATGTTAAATAATTGTTAATTATCAAATGTTTCAATATTTTAATCAACTACTTATTAGTTGTATGCTGATTTTGAAATTAAAAGCAATAATGTACTATTTTTTATTGTATAAAGCTGCATATTTTGACACACTTTTCATGCATATTTTAAGCATTTTTCATGCATATTTTTAGCACTTTAAGGTTACATATAATCCGGTCTCTATTGATTATCATTTTGCTTCATGCTGCCTAAATTGTAATACATAGAGAACTGCCTTCATTCAAACAAATTAACGGAATCTTTTAATGTGGCACTCCTGGAAACACCTAAAATTGAAAGAAAAAAAATCCTTATACATAATGTTGCACCAGGTGTCATTCTGAGTTGGGCTGCATTCCAACCTATCCACAATATCTCCTCATAGTACTAGTTGAAAATCAAAACTTTTACTGTACTTGCAAGAGTACGTTAACTTTTTTATGATCTGGAAAAGAACTGAGTTTTCTCCTGGGCTATACAGCACTCAGCCTAACCATAACAGAGCCATGCCATGTCACTGAAAACACAACTTCATGTGGATTAAAGTAGTTCTACATTTATTCCAGTATATGTAGTGTGGGTCAGGATTAAAACTAATATTACATGGCATAACATAAGTCGTTCAGATTTATTATGCTGTGGTTTCACTGATGGCAATATTACTGACATATTTCAGATGCATGTAAGTGGTTCCAACTGTATCATGATATAAACTACAATCAAAATTTGTACATCATTATTAAATCAGGATTATGAGCATGATTTACTATTTGTTGCATTTAGATGAGCAAATGAGAAGAAATGATTTGTCAGAACACTCAATTCAACCAATTATTTTTGATGGCGTTAGAAGTTAGTGTTTTATGAAATGGTACTAACAGTTTGTTATTGGATTTTGGTACATAATACAGTATTTAGATACTGACTAAACTACCAACTTTCTGTCTGTTTGTTTCTATTGCTATCATTTATTTAATTACACCACAGCTTTTATATTTAATTTTCTGATCGTGATGTTACAGGATGATGGAAGTATCAAAGATGAAGACCAAACAGAATCACATGACGTCAATTCAGAAGATACCAAGGAGAAGCAGGAATCTTCTAAAAAAAGAGGTGCCAAGTTAAAGGATGTAAAAAAGAAAGAAACAAGTGATGAAGAAGACGATGATGAAGATATGGATGGTGAAAATGAAAAATCAGAAGATGAAAAAGGTAATGAGAAGCCAAATGCAGTGCAAACAAGCAAGATTAGGTAAAGTAAACCCATAGGGGTATAGTATAAGGGTTGATGGCAGGAGGGCCGCAACACATTTTATACTTTGCTGTGAAACCTTATTCATGCAATGATACGGTACACATGGCGAAGGAATTGGATGCGCACAAATGTTCTCATAACGACCAAAATCAGAGCAAGGACATGGTGGGGGTGGTGGGAAGGATAATATGAAATTGGCAGCTAAAAGAGAAGCAGGACTCTTTCTAAAAAAAGAGATTCCAGTTTTTGCGACAACTGGAATGTGATACTTCTATAAATTTATATGAGAAGAAGTAAATCTTTTTTTATAGTTCTGGTACCGGAATCTAGAATTAAAACCTTCCAAGTATTTCTATATCCAGATAACCAAAGTTATACGTACATCTACAAGAATCAGTAAAATAATCTGCAGTTGAAGCAGAAGATTTATTTTGCCAATAACATCATGTATTCTTCACATTTCAGCATCTGCATTGCAAAAGTCAAAATAAATTGACAGTGGGGAAAAAAAAAATTCGACACCTTAATGATGGATACGTCTCACCATGTTGAATGGGTAGTGCTTGAGTGCTTTCACTGTATGCAAATACCACATTTCAATTGATTTTGGTCCAGCCTGCATTTCATACTAACCACAATACACCAGGGGAGGGGAAAAAAACAGTTTAGGTTGATATGATTCCTGTACTGACAATGTTTTAATGGTATCACGATCTGTATGTCAGAAAACATTTCTGCTTAATTCTAGATAATGATGCCAATAACATTGAAAACTTTTATTATTAATCATAAATAATTATTGATATACTACAGTAGGTGGCCAAATTATTATACTCATTTGAAAAAACATTGTTTCGTGTGTTCTTATACGTTTAATCTACTAATAGACTTATAATATCTTTTTTATTGTTATCTTTATAGGTTTAATTAATTAAGGAAAAATAAATAAAACATAATTTAGCATAGGAATTATGTTATATTAATAGAAAAAAATATTAATCAATATGTAGTGAATCCTCCCTTTTGAGCAATCACGTTTCGTAGACACTGCGGCATGCTGGCAATGCACTTTTTGGAAATTTCTTGTAATTCAGGTGTTCTGTGCCATGCTATAATAATATTTTCTATTAATTCTATTTTATTAGTAATAATTTTATCCTTGCAAATTTATTTTTTTAGCGCTGCCCAGACATTCTCAATAGGGTTAAGGTCTGGCGAATTTCCAGACCAATCCAAGAGGGTTATTTTATTGTCTTTTAAAAACTTCATGACTTTTTTTACTTTATGACATGGCGCCAAGTTTTGCATAAAGATTCAGTTGCCATCTGGATACCATTCTGCCATTTGTGGAAGAAGTCGGGTTTCCAAAACCTGTAAGTATTGGTCTTGACGCATAATGCCTTCGACCAAATGTAGTCGACCGTTCCCCTTAGAGCTAATCACGCCCCATATCATAACTGACAGGATGCTTGACTCTCTCCACAATGCAACTTTAATCAAATTTTTCGTGGGGCCTACGACCAACAAACTGGGAATTGTCCTGAAGGATTTGAATGGATGATCATCGTCAGAAAAACACACCTGAAATATCAAGAGTATCATGTGAAGGTCAAGAATTCCGTTTCACACGTGAAAAAAAAAATGCATTATAAAAGACATGTTTACCTTCTCCCAGTCTTCTACAGTCCAATTTTTATACATTTTTCGAAATGCCAGTCGTTTAGCACACATCGCCTGGGTCAACTTTGGCTTTTTAAGAGGTCGACAGCAATTGAAATTGAGTTCTCTTAGTCTTCGCCGTAATGTTCTATCAGATAACATTACACCAGCGTCATGTAACAAGGTTTTTATAAGTTTTCGCGGCTTTCTACGATTCTCTATGGTTACACGTCTTATTTCCCTCTCAGTTCTTGGAGTAGTGAGACATTTTCTTCCACGTTTACCAACACGTCTTGGCGATAACGATTTGTTCTCATGTAACATTTTCTTTATATTTCGGACTGTAGATTGTGAAATGCCTACTAATTCCGCTATCTTCCTTTGAGAATGATTAGTATGACTCAAAAGTGTTTTTATTTCCGACCTTCTTTTAGGAGAAATATCTGAACACTTCCCCATAGCTAAAAATTAACAAAATTTTGTGGTTAGAATGACAAAAGTGCAAAAACAGCCATGAAACGTCAAAAAAATATTAAATATCTGTTATTCTTAACGAACATGAAATAAGCAATATAACTCACCTCAAATCAACAGGTTTTACAATAAAAATATGATTAAAACACTCGTCTCTAACCTCGTGTTACACTCGCCAAACACACTAACACAAATGGCTTACTACATGGCCGCCGTGTAAATCCGAAATTATTACTTAAAATAAGTGTTGCCAACTCACAAAATGTTGAAGAAAGTCTGTGGTATCAAGAAATATCTAAAAAAAAATGTTGGATGCCAGTAGTGTTTCGAAAATTTTGCTTAAAACGGATACTTTTGAAAAAAAACCTATTGAATATAATAATTTGGCACCCACTGTAGCTTCAAGCCCGTCAAAAATGACGGTTTGAACGCAATATTCTGGCAGTTCACTTTTTTGCAGTGGTTAATTATACGGAATTGTTATTACTAAGCCCCGGATTTTTAGGTTCTAAAAAAACAAATTTAGGTTTATTCAACTCACGTTTTAGGCTTTTATAGGTTTTTAAAATTCTGATTTAGGAACTTACACGTTTTTAAGGGAAATAAAATTTAAAACACGCAATATATACTGCCATAGTGTTAAAAATATTGTTGACTTTACAATACAATGTCAAGTACTCCTTAAAACATGTCATTGGTCGATCACATTAAAATATGCAAAATAAAACACTATTATGTTCAAAGTACTTCGTCTGTATTGTGTATGGTAAACAACTCATTTAAAACTTCTAATATGACACTGAACAATGAAATATTTTGACAGATTTTCAGGAGTAAATCCTCCTCTTTTTTCCGTTCAAATTCTCTTGAATGCGGAAAAACTACGCTTTACGTCACATGTGGTCATAGGTGTGAACTTTGTATCAGCGATTTCCTTAGGATTCCAAGGCAATATTCTTGTTTCTTTAGACCACAGTGGACTCGGCCTATGTATTCCATCCTCTTGAAATTTGGACTGCGGGCTAAAACAGATTCCTGCTTCTGAGCTATAGACACCCCAACTAGTCCAGGAGCCACTTTGGCCCTCACTTCTTGGGTGATTTGAAGTGCTTTCGTCAACGGTAGAGTACCTCCATCCAAATTCTTGTATGAAAATTCTGGGTTGTAAAAATTTGCCTTTATATATTTCAACTTCTGTACAGCTGGTACTGAGTGCAACACTTTCTTTGCATTTACTATAGCAATAGCTTCGCTTTCATCTTATGATTCGATGACCTCCGTGATGCTCTCATAGTTTTCTGCATAATATACTGCGGCTGAGAGCCAGGTCCCCCATCGTGTCACTACTGGCTCAGGAAGGAGGGGTATCGATGAAAGTAACTACTCGACTTGGCGCTTTCAGGAATATTTTCTTCACTGAAGGAATTATCTCTTTAACTACAGGGTGCTGTTCCCTAATTTTTTCAGCTACCTGGTGCAGCCTATGAGCTAGACAGTTGACATGGACCATTCGAAGATGGAATGCCTTCAAACGCTCCCCTGCTTTTATCATATAAGCTGCACTGTCTGTCACCAACGACAATTTATCCTCGTGTTCTGGACCTGGCCACAACAGTTTTGATGCATGCTTTACAGCAATTACCACAGTAGACTGGTTAGTCTTTGGAGGTTCTCTGCACATAATGACTTGGGGTATACTACGTCCCTCACATGCGAGCTTGCCCACAACAACGCTATATATCTGCCGCAGGCATCTGACGTCTCATCTACACTTAATCAGATGAAGTGGTCGGCAATGTTCACTAGTTCTTCAATGGTTTTCACTTGCAGATGAGGCAAGTAATTCTTTCTTAAAGTGAATTAATCTCATATTTTTCTGTTGCAAAATTCTTCCAAAATGGTTTTCAGGACTGCATTCTGGACTGTTGAAACTGGTATATTAGCGGCAGTGAGAGCTTCACACAGACGCAGGTGAAACGAATCTTCTGCACCCAGCTTTGAACTTGTAATGAAACTCTGCTTCTGTTCGGAAGCGTTTCTCCTGGAAACATTTGCCATACTGTAGTACGTGGGATGATTTTTCTGCAGTCACTTATATAGAAATCAAAAATAAAAATAGTCCACCCGAATATAACACCCCGGATAATAGCCAGTTAATATTATGAAATTTCATCCAGCAGTCTAGACTCTGTCACTTTACGTTACTTTAGAAATTAAAAAAAAATCTAATTTATTTTTTAAAATTATAAAAGATATATGTATATAAAACAAATTAAACTTACTGGTTTCACACATGCTTGACAATATATAATTTTCTCTCATCTTTAGAAAAGTTCTTATTCGTTCCTAACCACTCTCGCAGGTGACTACTTCTTGAGGATTTCTTTTTAGGCATTATTGCTTTTAATTAAGGAACTAGGCCTACACAATATTTTAATTTCCGTGTTACCACTGAACGATGACGGTATACAACTGTTAAATTCTCAGAAAGGGTTTGCGTTCCTGAGATTGTTAATGTTTAAAGTGCTATGTTTAAAACTTGCTGTCGATCTGTTTCTACTGAATGTAAACCTTTGTAATAATGTGAAGTTGCCACACCGTATTGTTACAGCTTTTCTCAATGTTACTGTCAACAATTAGGTTAAAGCACATCATTTAATATTGTGGTGGATAGTTATTCCAATTTTAAAATAAATTCTTCCGTTTTATACGTAAACATAGTTCGTTTACCCTCCAAGTTCGACTTTACCCCTCGGACTATGTTAAGGATCATTCCCATACTGCTCACATTTGCAGTGTCTTAGATCTTAGGATTCACGTAATAATAGATACAGCTGGTGATGGTGACTGGCTGGATCGCCATGTAACATTAACTTGGATCGATGTAGAAGAAGAAAACGAAATTTTTGAGGAGGAAGTGGGAAAAGGAAGCAGCTACCCGTAACCTGTCCATAAGGCACTGTTCCCGCAATTGCCTGGAGGGGAAAAGGAAAACCACGGAATACCACGTCAGAACAGCTGATGGTTGGGTTCGAACCCATGGCGTCTTCCACAGACCGTAGCCCTGAGCTAATCCGGTTGGACATTTGTTTAGGTAACAAAATTACAGTCGAACTGGATCAGTGCATCGAATTAGGTCATTTTAGGTTCTAAAAACCGAATTAGGTCATTTTAGGTCATAACATAAAAATTAGGTTATTTTAGGTCCTATTAAATTTATGAATATTATTAGTTTATACAGTAGACGTAAGAGAAAGTTAAAATTTCGAGAATATTAGGTTGGGAACAAAATAGGTTCGAACCTACGAATCCGGGGCATTAGTTATTACATAATGCTAATGGCCTTGATTTTTAATGTTCTACATATTTCATTTGCAGTTCACATAGCAATACAGTAGTAACTTTTATTGAATTAATGACAATGGAAGTATAGAACCTATAAAATTAAAAACAAATTAGGAATCCCACAAAAACTTTTGCTATCCATGTAATATTAGTTTTATTCCTGGTCCAGGCACAGTTCAGCACGATAAATATGGAACTTCTTTCACCCATATTAATTAATACTTCCAGTAACATGGCGCTTATGAAAGCAGTTTAAATGGTTTCTAAAACTGATTTCAGAGCGAATTATTCTGTAACAAAATGTGTCGTTGGGGATTCTGGTCAACTTGGCCACAACCTCCACTAACATTGCATTCGAAAATCATAGCTTTTATTACCCTCATATGAATAACGACAGGTAGCACCTATGGTGGTAGACTGAATTTATTTTTGAAAAGCTTGTATGGAAAAGCAAATATCGACCATTTTTAATGATATCTTCACGATATGAGTACTGTACTGCGGTTAGATTATCGGAGTATTTGACTATGATTTATTTTTAAATGAATTTTACTATAATGATGGAAAGTATAATATCAGAAACGGATAACGGTCATTTATCTGGGTGATACACTTCGCGATTCGCAAATTTGGTGTAAACTTTCTCTGAGTTTTTAATTAACTGCATTGTTTCTTATCTGTTGCCAAAACATTCTTAGGTTATGTTTTAATCTAGTTATTATAATTGATACATATAATATAATGCAAACATGGAATGCTCTTTTCCTTGTATGAATTTCTGCATGAAAGCAACATGTAAATTTAAACGAACGTACCAATTGTAACTTTGTAACGTATGATTGCCTCGCATTAATTTTCTAGTATCTCTGCTCGCCGCTATTTGGCTGCAAGAATATCGTTGTTGAATTGTGAATTATAAATTGAAATAATTTTTAATTATATCTTTCGTGATATAGGTAAGGCACTTATTTCACAAAAGGTTAGATTATCAGAGTATTTGGTTAGGATTTTATTTAAATAAATATAATTTCGAAAACGGATAACTGTTATTTATTTAACTGATACATTGCGCGATTACATACGTTTCTTGAGTTTTTAATAAACTTCATTGTTTCTTATCGTCTGCCAAAAAAATTCTTAGGTTATGGTTTAAGCTAGTCCTTATAATTGATAAATTTAAAATAGCGTAAATATTGAACTCCCTTCTCCTTACATGAATTTCTGCGTCTAACTGATACAGATAACATAGCGCAAATATTGAATCTCCTTCTCCTTACATGAATTTCTGTGTCTAGCTGTAAATGAACGAAAAGCAAGATGATGGTACGAATGTAATATGGTGGACGTTGATTGGCGAGAGAAGGCTGGCACGTGACCGTTCTCTAGCCAATAGCTGTAGTAGCTATAGAGGACGCATCCAGACTCCAGATTAGCGTTTTATGTAATAGGATTACATTTGATTTGTTCCTACCAAAAAAAAAGAAAAGAAGTATTTTCAGGGCCGTTTGTAGCTGCCCGTGTGTTGAATACATCAAACACGGAAACAATTACGTCATATGTAACGGCGGAAAATTGTGTTTAAATTGTTGCTGTCTGCATGACGAAAAGTAGTGTTTGCAGTATTGCGATCTAGTATTAACCTCAAATATTTGCTGTACCATTAAAACTTTAGAATTCCGGCGTCGAAGAAATCTACTGCCTATGAATAAGCCGATTCCATAACTGCAGTTGTCACTTCATTATCTATCATCTTTGAACTGTTGACTGCAAATGAATTCTCGAATTGTGTTGTCTACATCACAAACCAAGTCTTCAGAAGTTGGAGAAGGTTGGCCTGGGCATGGCTCATCATGTATGTACACACTTTGACAATAAATTTGGCCGCCGCTGAAAAATTCTATCACTCTTATCTTGCACAATCTGACATCAATGTCATCCTAAGAAACAGTAACGCAATACTGGCTTGCCAAATTTATTGTCAAAGTGTGTACATTATCCCACCAATTATCGAACATTTTGATGCTCTTTTTGAACTTTACCATTAATTGTAGCATTATTACCATACAATTCACATATCTGACTGCTGCCTAATATCTTGCACTCCAGAATCTGATTACAGATTATATCCCACAGTCGGCAGACAAATCAATTTTCTTAAACATTATGAACTTCTATAGCTCCTCACACAGACGATACAGCTGCAAAAAAGAAGTATCTTAGTTCCTCCAAATAATACAGTGCTGTTCGTACACTAAAATCATAAGTATTTCAATTGGGAAAGTTAACCTCTAGTTGCTGTGTAATCTTGTTCAGTGATAAATACTAATTAGTGGACACATTTTTTTAAATTTCCCAGCTTTCTTAACACACGGCAAAGTTAAACATAATATGTTTTACCCTCCCGGATCATGGTTTGTACATTATTCAAAATCTGGCTAGTAGTTTTTGTGTTAATCCCAGTTATCCAGACAGACATGCGAATTCTAAAAACAGTTGATTCTGTTTCCATAAGAGGTTAACACTGTTTCAGCCCAATTTCCAGAGAAATTTTCGGGAAGAGCTCTTAGTCAACAGGAGAGGTGGGTGATGTGGGACACTGCCTAACGGAAAGTCTGTTGGCCATGAAAATGGTAGGGATAACTTTAAACAGAGTACAAGTAGAGGGGCAGTGATTCAGAACTAATACTCGAGCATTGATAAATATCAAAACTAATCTCTGTTTGATGGGAAGAGCAAAATAATATAATTAAATCTAAATGTGAGAAAACATCACCTTAGATTAGTGGCGGTTCAGTATAGGATGTGGGGATGGAGGCAAAGAGAGGATTAAAAAGGGGTAAACATAAGTAAAAATAATAATGACTGGGCATTATCTAAAGTTGAGACCAGGTGGTTGCCTTGTGCCCAGTTTTTACTGGTAGGCAAATTCCCACCTGAGTTCAGAGGTATTAGGGAGGACTCTGATAGCACGGACCGTGAAACAAGAGTTCAAATTATTAGAGTCATGGGTGATGGCATGGGCAGCAACTGGGTGCAACCGTCTGTCGGTGGCCTTTATTCTTATGGAATGTGGATTTGTGGTCAAACCTATATATGAAGCCAGGCAGTAGTTGCATGTTAACTGGTAAATTACATGGGAGGTTTCGCAGGTGCCGTGTCCTATGATTGGAAAGCTTTCCCTGTGACAGACCGAGCGTGGTGGGTGAACGGTTAATGTTCTGGCCTCGCATTCAGGAGGATGCGGGATCGAATCCCCATCCGGGCATCCAGATTTGGGTTTTCCATGGTTTCCCCAAATCACTCCAGGCGAACGCCAGGATACTTCCTTCAAAAAGGCCAAGGCCGAATTCCTTCCAATTCCTTGTCTCCAGCCCCATCCCGCCTCTAATGACCTTAGCTGTCGACGAGATGTAAAGTAATAAGTAAAAAAAAAAAAAACCAGTGCCAGGATTGGTGAAAGGGGTGGATACATGGTGTATGTCACACTTCTTGCAGTGTGGTCTATTGCATGGGAAAGAGCCTTGGGGCTAGGGATTGCAATCCAGCAAAGCGGGATCCCGCACAAAGTTAAGTGGAAAGGTGTGTCAAGTCTGCGTGACTCGCTGCCTCACTGGTCTCTATCGAATGTTTTACAGTTTGCCGGTACCCTTGCAGTTGGAATTTGACTCGTGTGAACAAGCATTTGTTTTCGTCAACCTTCATCATTCGTAAGTAAATAGATCCAATTTTACTTATTCACATTGGGTACACATTTCTATAATTTGAGTTATGTTGCGTGTTTAGTACTAACTATAGGAATTATTAGTATTTTCTATGTGTCGCACACGTCACCTGTATATGAAGATAAAGTAACTGGCAACTTCCTGTATTTGCGGCTGAAAATTTGATTATTTGGGATACGAAACTAATGTTAATTTTAATGATTGCATATCTATTTATTTAGCAGTTATCGAAAGGCAATTGTATATCCTTTGACCTATTGTTGTCTCGACTGCCACCTCAATACAATTCAAATACATGTTCTTTGACGAAAGCAGCCTGCTTACGTGAGCCGCTCTGGCTTTCGATTAATCCCTCTTGCGACATATATTTAATTAAATTGCTATTGAGCGCACGCTCTGGTGTCAATTTCTCTACATGCCCACTTCCCCCTTTCCTGCACCCACTTACATTTGCCCTCTGCAAATTTTACCTTTAAATTCTTTCAACGTTTTGGTTAATGGCCACAATACTTATTTTTGAGCGAAAAGCATGCGTCCTTTCAACCTCTTGTTATTATTTCGACTAAAGGCAAAAAAAAGTTATAATGAAGTCTTCAAGTGTGTATCGCTGAATTGTTTTGTAAAAACACCATACTTCAAGGGCTGCTTCCACCATCTTCCTCGTGTGAAATTGTTTTTACAACGCAATCCAGCGATACACCTGTGAAAACTTCATTGCAATTATACACCGAGAAAGTCTCATTTCTTACGTAAAAAGTTAATTTTCAAAGACGTTATGCCACTTAAAGTAAAACTGAAATTGATAGTTTACGTCTTGGTGAGACAATAACAATGAATCAGTTATAAGAACAATCAAGAAATCAGGAGACATAATATTGAATCCCACAAAACAAATTTTTGTAAAAATAGACCAAGTCTCGTGCTTGTGCAGTGACAAAAAGTTATGAGATCTTGTTATGAGCCAAGTCTAGACTTTATATAGTGTGCTAGTTACCCGCAACTTCGTACATGTGGACTTAGAATTTAATTGCTAGAATTGGATATAGAAAGCTGAAAGTTACCCAAGACACATCCCAAACAACATCGAGTCGGCATAATATGACGGGGAACTTCATCAATATACCATTCTACAGTCGAACCTGTCTTATGATTAAAACTGTTATTCATACCAGTAAAAAGTATCCTATTTCCTTCCTAAAGATACAAAGTAATTCCCCTGTCATCGGTGTACACAGTTTTATTTATTTATTTGCTTTCATCAGTCTTTTGACTGGTTTGATGCAATCGTCTATCCCTTTCTATCTTGTGTTAACCTCTTCATCTCTACATGTCCCTTACAATCCACGTCCTCAATTACCTGCTTCATATATTCTAATCTCTGTCTTCCTCTACAGTTCTTACCTTCGACTGTTCCATCCACTAACAAATTAACCAATCCAGCATGTCTCAAAATATGACCTACCAACCTGTCTCTTCTTTCTGTAAGCTTCTTCCACAAACTTCTTTCTTCACCCATTATTTCCAAAACTCGTTCGTTTCGTACTTTGTCTGTCAATTTAATTTTCAGCATTCTTCTGTAGCACCACATTTCAAATGCTTCAATTTTCTTTCTTTCTGGTATTTCTAAAGTCCATGTTTCGCTACCATAAAGTGCTGTACTCTACACGTAGAGTTTTAAAAAGTTCTTTCTAATTCCTAGATCAATATTTGAATCTAAAAGAGTTCTCTTTTTTCATGAAGGCTCTTTTTGCTAGTGCTACTCTGCTTGTAACAGCATTCTTGCTTTGGCCATTGGTTGTAATTTTGCTTCCCAAGTAGCAGAATTCACTTACTATTTTTATATTAAATCTACTGTGATTTCTATCATTTATGCTACATTTCATCACTTCTGTCTTGCTTTGATTTATATTCAGTTCAAAATCATCCTTCATTATTTTGTTAATGAAACTCAGTAACTTCTCAATATCCTCAGCTCATTCTGCTAACAAGACAGTCATCAGCAAATTGTATCATACTGATTTTTTTCTCTCTGAATATTTATGCCACATGAAAATTTTTCTTTTATTTCCTTTATTGCTTCTTCTACATCAAAGTTGAATATTAACGGGGATAGACTACGACCTTGTCTCACACCCTTTTTAACTGATGCATGTCTTTCGTGATTCTCTACTTTTATTATAGCCACTTGATTCTTATATAGTTTATAGAGTATTCTTCTATCTCGATATTTTAGACCCGATTTCTTTAAAATTTTGAACGACTTGTCCCACCTAACATTATCAAAAGCTTTTTCTACATCAACGAATGCCAAAAAGTATCTTTGTTTTTTTGATCAACCCTTCAAGTAATAATCTTAAAGCCACAATTGCTTCCGTCATACCACGATTTTTCCTAAACCCAAACTGATCTTCACCTACTATCTATTCTACTACCCTTTCCATTCTTCTTTATATCATTCTGGTCAGTAATTTTGAAGCATATGATATTAGACTAATGGTGCGATAATTCTCACATTTGTCGGCTTAGGCTTTCTTTGGAAGTGTGAAGATGATATTTTTATTAAAATCAGTTGGAATTTCTCCTGTTTCATAACTTTTTCATATCAGCTTTAATAATCATTCGATTACTTCTTCTCCTAGAGATTTAAGAAGTTCTGCAGGGATCTCATCAATTCCCACTGCCTTATTTGCTTTCAAGTCATTCAGAGCTCTGTTAAATTCTATCCTTGAAACAGGATCTCTTAAATCATCAATGTCGACATCACTTTCCTGTTCAAGTCGTCCCCATCATACAGTTTTTTCGAAGTATTCCTTCCATCGGTTAGCTCTACCGTCTGAGCTTAAAAGAGCTTTCCCATCGGCAGCTTTAATGTTTACACCTCTTTTCTTTATTTCTCCAAAATTCTTTTTGATCATCCTGTATGCAACATCTACTTTAGCTATGACCATTTTCTTTTCTACTTCTTCACACTTTTCTTTTAGCCATTTTTCTTTTGCTTTTTTGCATTTCCTGTTTATTTTATTTCTAAATTGCCTGTATTGCTCTCTTGCTTCTTCATCCTGGGCATTTTTGTGCCTTCTCCTCTGATCCATCAGTTTCAAAATTTCCTCTGTGTTCCAAGGTTTTCAGGCAGCTTGTTCCCTAAAGCCTAATGTTTCTTTACCAGCTTTCATTATTTTGGTCTATAATGCATTCCTTTCGTCCTTGGTAGATCTACTTTCCGAATTTCTTCTTAGACCTAACTCTACCATTTCTGAAAATTTTTCTCTACTGCTAGATTGTTTCAGTTTATTCACTTCCAGTCTGTTCTGCTTACTTTACTTCCTTATACTCATGAATTTAAGCCTGCACTTCATTACTATCAAATTATGGTCACAGTCTATGTTTGCTCCTGGGTATGCTTTACACATAGTCGTCAAAATGTAACAAGAAGAAGGAAACTTACTTTCGCATATTTTACATTATTAGTTTAGATCACACACAAACTGCCTGTGGAACCAGTATACCGTGAATAAAGTAAACGCTTAAGTCACTCTTCTACTGCCTACGATTTGCCACGCATTCCAGACCTGAATTTATGGGGCCTACATTTCAACACGGTATCCTTACTACGAAATCCTAGGCTTGGCTCAAACTATGAAAAACAATTCTTAAAAATTTTTGTTCCCAAAGGGGTTTTGAACCGAAACCTCATGGGAAAATTTCTTAAGTAGCGAGCACCTTATCCTCTATGCTACCAGACCTCATTGTCGTTTCACATTACAGAGACGTGTAGGTATTATGCGTCTGTCTGTCACAGTACAGATAGTTTTCATAATTCAATGACAATACTATATGTATTATCTATACAGAAAATAGTATCCTATGTCCATCCTAATGTCAAATAGCATCTCCTTGTCAAATTTCATCACGATCGGATTAGCCGTTTAGCCCAAGAAACGTAACAAACAGACAGAAAGAGAGACAGAGTTACTTCAAAATTTATAATATTAGTATAGATTCCATTTGCTTTGTGAAATAAAATGCTTTCCCCCGGCGTTATAGAACATTTATTTAGAACAAAAATTAATAAAAAAAAAAAAACTCTGGTAACTTGGCCATTATGCATGTTCTCAAACTGATGTGTCATTTTGCCAATTAAAATATTATTAAATGTTAAATTTTTATCATTTAATGTTAAAATTGCTTTATTAATTTAATTAACAGACATTTAGTATTTAATTTATTAACACTTTAAATAAATATGTTTTAAATATATGCATTAAACTGTTGGCACAAATGCCGCAAAAATCCCGTGGGATTGCAATCTTTACTTGGAGCTGACTGTTGGGATGAGGAAGACTGTTTGTGGACTAGAAGTTTGCTGATGTTAGAAGATCTGCTGAAACAAATTCTAGGATAGGCAGGATTTTGAGAAGAATGGATATCATTTCTGGACAGGTTTGCAGGAAAACATAGCCCTGCTGGAGGATTCTGTTAATGGCTTAGAGGCCTGGGTAGTATTGTGTGACCAAGATTGGATTGTGGTTGGTTTTTGCAGGTTTGGGATGATTGATGGGCTGAGTAGGATGCCCGTGAAAGCTGTTTGTTCACCAAAGCTGGAGGGTAGTAGCGAGATATCAATGCTTGTGAAATATTGTTTGAATAATACTGAGGGACTGTATCTGGAGCATATGCGACTACCCTGAATGCCAAGACTGTAGGGGAGGGGAACGTTTGGTATGGTACGGGTGACAGCTGTCAAAATGGAGATACTGTTGGGTTGATGTGGACTGAGGAGTTGAGCCTTAGGTAGCCATTGGAGATTGACAAATCAACATCCAAGAATGTGGTCTTTGTGTGGGAGTAAGGTCCAAGTGAATTTCAGTATGCCAAAGGTATTGAGATGGTTTTGGCCTCCAGCCATCTCACTCTACTACTGAAGAAGGGCACTGTAGGCTCGAAAATTTTACTCTACGTGTGTACGTGTTTTTTCGTGTCTTGATGCTGCAGGAATCCTCTTCAATGGTAAGCCTATCCAAAATATATATAAGGAAGGAGGGAACTACGACCTAAAATTTACAACAGATGTAGGTGGCTGGGAATGATGAACATTGAACATAAAAAAGAACAAACACAAGAAATGCGCAATATATCTGCAGTTAGCCTTATTCTTGCTAGAACTGAGACACCAGGTGGAGCCAGACGTGCACACGACAATAGCTGTCTGGTGAATTGGATACAAATTGTTCACCAGATAGCTATTGTCATGTGCACGTCTGTTTCCACCTGGTGTCTCACTTTTAGCAAGAATAAGCCTAACCGCTGAAGTATTACGTGTTTCTTGTGTTTGTTCCTTTTTATGTTCATCATTCCCAGCCACCTTCAACTGTGATAAGTGGTGGGTCGTGTATATATATATAATAACAATGAGCAGAAAAAGCTTTAAGGCAATAAAACTAAGGAAGGATAGGGAAATATGACCCAACACTTACCACAGATGAAGGCGGCTGGGACGACGAACAAAAAACAAATACAAGAGAAGCGCAATATTTCGGCCTACAGCAGCCTTAAACGTGCAGAAGGTGAAGCACCAGGCGGCGTCACATGTGTACACATAGACGGCCGACTGGTGAATGGCGTCTCAGGCGCGGATGGTAGTTTAGGTGGAAAGGGGGGGGGGAGAGTAAGCTCAAATATTAGATTGATACTGATGACGATATATTATTATTGAAAGAGGTGAATAATAACTGGGTGGGGATATATATAACTATAAGTGAAAAGTAAAATAAATGTAAATAGCATGGTTAATAGTAAATACAGAAATACAAAAAATGTAAATGGTATAGATAATAAGTGCTGGGTCTAGTGGGCAGTTTATTGGAGATTGAGGCCAGGAGGATGTCTGGTGTCAAGGATATTCTGGTAGGCTAGTTCCCATCTACGGAGTTCAGAGGGGGTCGTGTTGTTAGGGAAAACTCTTATTGCTCTAACTGAAAAACAGATGTTCAAATTATTGATTTTGTGGGAACTGGCATGTTTTACAACTGGATGGGCCTCATTGTTAGTATAAACTGTCTGTCTGTGGCCATTCATTCTGATAGCTAGGGGATTGGTTGTGAGGCCTATATATGAGCTGGAGCAATGGAGGCATGTTAGTTGGTATATGAGGTGTTTGTCATGCAAGTAGCATGACCAATGATATGGAATGTTTCACCTGTGGTAGGATTGGAGTAAGTGGTAGTGGCTGGGTGCATGCTGCATGTTTTACAACGGGGTCTATTGCACGGGAATGAACCCTGTGGTAGTCTGGGGGAATTACTTGGTGAGTACTTGTGAACCAAGATATTTCTTAAATTTGGTGGTCTGCTAAAACATGTGCGAGGGGCAGTGGGTAGGGTTTTATGGAGAATGGTGCGCATCCTGGGGAAGGAACGTAGGAAATCGTGCCCACAGCGAAGGATTAGGTTAATGGACTCGAGACCAGGAAAGAACTGAGTGATGAAGGCAGGGCTGTGGATAGTTTCAAGGAGTACTGACTTGGAGTGGCTGTGTAAAGGAAGGGCTATGGCACGGGAGATTTGTTTGTGTACTAAGTCAGGAGGGTAGCTTCGGGAGATGAGAGCTCCAGACAGGTTTTCTGTGTATTGGGAAAAAGATTGTTCATCAGAGCAGATTCGCTTGCCACGGAGGGCCAGACTGTAAGGAAGGGAACGTTCGATGTGCAAGGGACAACGAGCCAGAAAATGCTATAAGACAATAAAACTAGGAAGGATAGGGAAATGTGACCCAACACTACCACAGATATATACATTGCCAGATTCAAAGACTGAAAACGCTCGCTGAGTGAAAAAAGTTACCACAGTGTGTTCTGGTTTCTTGAAAACAGTGACAACACGTTATTCGCGTTATGTCAATACCCCCCCCCCCCCCCAAAAAAAAACCATACAAATGTGGCTAACTGAAAAATACCACAACTCGAAAATCGAATCGCATTTGGTCCAGGTCACATTCTCCACACATGACTACTCACTTTTTTTAGTGACTTATGACATGACGGGAAGAAGAATAATACATATTAAATACAACCTGGACTGATTCATCATGGACACAAAGAGTTAGATACTGATAAGCCACAGTGTGTTGTGATGGTTTTTTTCTCAATGAGCATTTATGGATTGGGGAAACAATCCATCACTTACCACAGATGAAGGCAGGAGGGTCAGGATGAACAGAAACTCACTTTATAATATTTCTGTGAATATCATAAATACATGAAATGTGAAAAAGTTACTCTCTCCATGAATTAACCTACTACTCTTGCTGTACAAATACATCAGCTTAATGTACTGGGCTATTTTTTCTTATTCTTTTCAGGAATACATCCATTGTGTAGAATTATTAATTTTCAATTTCGCGTAAATGTATAGCTATAGCTACTTGAGCAAACACACCAGATTGGGATACTTGATTTAAATCTGCTTTGTTCTTGAATCGCTATTGTTTCACTGGAATCTACTTCTTGTTAGGCTTGTAAGACTGATGGTTGCTGGTGTTTGCAGTATGCCATTCTTTTATAATATCAGTTCTTTCTACATGGGAAATCGGAGCCTGTTGTGCTAAATGAAACTCACAAAATGTAGTTTTCTTGTTTTGCATTACCTTATGGTAAATTAATAGTATTAACAGAAAGGTCTATAAATGTGGTGTTTGTGGTCAGTGCCTATTTGTCTAATATAAGATCAATCAATGTTTAAAAAGCAAGTTTTTCTGATCCTGAAGCTATAGTCTGCAAGTTCATCCTTATAGCTGTTTGATTTGCAAGTTGTTATTTTTGCTTTACTTTATGCATATACATATCTTGTGACTATAAAAAATGTGTGTACTAAATGCAGATCCTCCAGTGTGGTTCAGTTCACTGAGGCGCTACTCGCTGGATCGGGGAGGTATGATGGGACTGGGTACAAGCCTTGGCCTCCTGTGTAGCAGCCATAGTGTCTGCAGTTTTTAGGTGGTGTTACCCAGCCATCAGGATAAAAGCTGCAGTGGTCCCCAATCTCTGCCTCATGAACTGCACGTTTCACAAACAAAAATACATTTGCACACACATAACATAGTTACACTCTTTGCAGACAGATGGCAACACTTCAATTCCTTCATTAGCTGGCAATAGACATAAAATGCTTGGTCTCAGCAAGGACATGCAGATGTAAGATGAAAGCTCCAAATTTGATTGCCAATTATGAGTAAAACTCTTCAAAGTCAGTTGGCTCCTGATGTTGAGAGAAGGTGGCGAAGTGCCTAGACTGTTAACCTAAATGTAGTTCCACTTACTTTTTTTTGTTTAAAATGTGCATAAGATTGTTCCAACCCAGAATGAGTTTTATGTCTGTTTTTATCACTAGCCCATTGGGTTAGAAATTAAAAAATTCTTCTTGGTCTTTAATCTTTATACAGTTGTCACAAAAATTTATAAAAGTACATGTGGAGGCGTACGTAGTTGTGGATCTTTTTACCAAATATTATGGAGGGTAAGTTGTAAGTTCTTTAACTGCAATGATAGAACTGATGTTTCCATGTTACTTAATTACTGGTTGTTGTTGCCATTTTCAGTTCCTTTGCTGGACCAGCCATTGGAAATTTCTGGTGCCAGGGAACGTAAGAAGGTGGAGAGATTTACAGAGGAATTTAATGAGCCCAAAGAGACGAAGGTCATTGAAATTCCTCAGGGAAGGGGGACTCCACTTGGTGAAATCCCAAGAACAGAAGCATTTCTTAAGGTCTGTGTACCAAGAACTAGATGAAAATTTTAGTTCTTATACTGAATGTGATTGCAAATGAATGATTTTGTTGTTGATTCCTTGGTCTTAGTTTTGAAAAGTGGTCAGTTTGATTGTTACTTAACTTGTACAAATCTTTTGGTGAATAGGAACCAACAGTATTGATGACTGCAAAAAAGAAAAATACATAAATGGCACTATAAACGGTTTTTGCATAGACCTGGAAGAAGGGCTAGGAATGAGATGTGATTGAGTATTTAATTAGTTTGGGATTGCAGTCCTTATACAAAATGTTATGGTGAAATTTCTAACACTTGATAAGTAACATACTCTGCTCTATACGAATATGTTCATTTTTAATACTTCCGTGGTTCAGATTCCATCTATAACTGTAAGACCAGCCACAAAAGATGGAATGGGCGGCAGATCGAAAATCTACCTGTTCACAAGACCATATGAATTTAATTTTTAACACTGTTGTAAATGAAACAATAAAACTCTGGCCTCGCATTCAGGAGTACGTGAGTTCAAATCTTCGTCTGGCCATCCAGATTTGGGTTTTCCATGGTTTCCCCAAATCATTCTAAGCAAATGCTGGGATGGTTCCTTCAAAATGTGATGGTTGAATTCATTCCCGTTCCTGCTTCTAATGATGTTAACGAGGCTTAAAGCCAGAAGCAGAATGTTTTAACACTATAATTTTTATACAGATAACATAAATTCTCTAGAACACTCCTAACCATGTAGTCTTTTATTATGTTATTAGAGTGCTTATGAGCCACGTGTATTTTTTTAATCAAACGATTTTCAACTTCAAATGACACTATTTTAAAACATATTAATTGACACCAGAGAAAATATTTTGGGAGAGCTGACGGAAATAAATTTTTAGAAAGAACAACCATTTTAATTTCCTACATTTCAAAATACAGTATCACTTTGTTCCAAAACCTTAATTGCAATCGATGTTTTTTTAAAAATAGAAGAATTCCAGTTATTTGAGAGTTGAATGCTTTATGGTACATTTTTTTAACTAGATTATGGAGAAGGGCAACATTTGAGTCTGGCATCTGGTAGGACGCAGATCTGATCCCTGGTCCAGCTATTTGGATTTAGATATTAAATGATTTCCACAAGGAAAAAGCCAGGATGCTTTTCATACGGTCCATGGTCTTGTTCTGTTCCTTGCAAATGATGCCATCCTTGCTCTAATGAGTGCACTACAGATGAGCAGTACAGCATTTATTTTATTTTTTCATACAAAAAGTACCAATAAACATGAAGAATTATTCTAACCTGAAGCCTTATGTTGAAAATTTGTTATTGGATTTAATAATTGATTATTAATCCTATTATCAAACATATATTTCTATCACATTTTATTGGAAAAACAATTTTTGGTTTTTATTTTCGTTTATGGAACTTCTCTGAATTCAAATATTGGAATTTTGTTTGCAATTAGCTGAATCTACATCTTCAGAAAGATTAACCCTGCATATAAAGTCGACTTTTCTAATAAGCTTTTATAAAATTATAGGTTAATGTGTCAGTCATAATAATTCTTGCAAAAAAATGTTGTGATTTATGCTACTAAAATACATTATTATATACATTTTTATTTCACTAAAGTTTTATTTCTTTTAACAGAAATTCAAGGCAGAATCTCTAAAGCCTTTGCACAGAGTCCTGTATAATCGAGTTGGAAAAGTCACTTTAGTAAAAAACAACATAAGAAAGTTCAGTGGGTTTGATTTTGACAAAGATTCTGATCAGTATGAAAAGAAGAAGCATGTCCTGAACAAGTAAGTAAATTCTGTTGTTTGTCTGCTGTTTCAGGTTTTTCAGAAAATGCCCATCTCAAAATAAAATTGCAGTAATATTGCACGGTTATCCATTAATATAAAATTATATTACTTTTTATTTTCAACCAAAACTTTTGTCATTGAATTTTTTGTCCATATTTAGGGAAAAAAAAAAAAAAAGAAAAATATTTAAGTATTATTTATAGTATATGTTTAATTTATGCTTAAGATTTTGCTATATGCGGAACCACCGAAAAGCTAATGCTCACTTATTACAATGTTTTCAAATTTTATTTGTGCTTGTGCAGCATAGAATTCAGTTTCTACTATGGGTAAGGAACCAAATATCAAATTTTCCCCTGCATGTGCCTGTAATAAAGGAAGGAAAGAACTGCTGTGAAGCAATATTTATATGGAAAGGACAGATAAAATACACCCAACACTCACCAAAGTTGAAGGGAGGAGGGCAACAGCAACACAAAACAACATAAAAACACAGAAAATACAATATTTCTGGTTAAACCCTTTGTCTAGTTAAAAGAAGTAAGTGGCTGAGCTCGCGCAATCCTTGCATTCAACGCAGCCACTCATAGACCCAAATTATTGTATTTTCTGTGTTTGTGTGTTGTTTTGTGTTGCTGCTTCCCTCCTCCCTTCAACTTTGGCGAGTGTTGGGTGTTTACATCTTCTTTCCATATAAGTAGTATACAATTAGTATTTTAGTGTAGGAACTAAATGTCTAGCTCTTCCAAACCTGTCACTTGCACAAGCTTCAGCAGAGTGCCTATGCTAACTGCTTAATCCTACTACACTACAACTCCCATCTCAACTAGCAGCCACTGACATAAATCAACAACGTGCTGGTATTTATAAAATTCACTGCAGCTATGGAGGTGTTTACATCAGTGAGGCGGGTTTCACAGTGGCAGATAAACCCTCAGAACTTATGTGCGAGTACAAGGAAAACAACAGTGACAGATCACACTAGTTTGCCAAGTGGTCCAAATCAGACACCGTTGATTTTGATGTCGCAATGGTGCTGTGGAGGTAAGTTACAGACACAGGTGAAGGAGGCTTCAGAAATTTTATAGAATCATAGCAGTTACATTGACAGCGGACTAACACTCAGTGATGTAGTTCCTGTGCAAAAGGCTGGACTTTGGCAGCTGAAAGCATAACAGTAGGTAGGACAATGTGGCGTTAACATTCAATTTAGTTGTCCATGCTGCCTGTGCCCTAATTGACTGTAGTACCAGTTCACCTGCCTACATGATCCCCAAGACAAAGCTTATCATATCCAGTATGTCAGACAAAGACAAATATCATGGGTGGTGTTGCTGTTCTTTCCCACTAGGATTTTAACTGTGATATCATGGGTGGTGTTGCTGTTCTTTCCCACGAGGATTTTAACTGTGATTGGTCCCTTCCCTGATGCGAACATTGTCTGTAAGTTATATATGTAGTGACAATGTAGTGGAAGAAATGCCCTGAGACAATATTTTTAAGGAATGAAAAGATAAAATATACCCATCACTCAGTATGTTTAAAGGGACAAGTGCAGCAGCTCCTCCATTCAATTTTTTATTTTTTGAGTGGTGTGTATGTTTTAGCTTCATATATATTTCCTGTCTTTCCTGAGTTTCATTGCCATAAAGCATTTTCCTCCTCATTGATGGGAACTGAGATTGTGACAGTTGGGGATGCTAGTGTACAACGAAATTGTCGTAGCCTCAGTTCCTTTCAACACTTCATTGATATGTGTTCCCTGCACTGTCTCCTCGGCACATTCTTTCTCACATCCCTATCCAACTTCATCCTCTCTAAAAACTGTTACTCCTTTAATTCACAAGTTAATCACTAGCCATGGATACCCGCAAGGCCATATTTTATGCCAACCTCTTCATGTGTAGTAACCTCCCCTTCAGCCCCTTTGTGTGATTGAGTTACACAGATATTTAGGATCTGGACCCATGGGGAAGACCACCATCTACGAGGGCTGTCCAGAAAGTAACAGACGTTTTGTAATAAAAAATAAACAAAGTGAAAAAAAGATTTTTATTATATACATTTTATAGGTAAACTTTTAGGCTATTTTTCAACATAATCGCCATTTAAATTAAGGCACTTATCATAACGTGGTACAAGCTTTTCGATACCCTCTCTGTAGAAATTTGCCGCCTGAGACTTCTACCACTGGTTTACACCGGCATGCAGTTGAGCGTCAGTTTCAAACCGTTGTGTTGCGAGCCACGTCTTCATCGCCGGGAACAGGTGGTAGTCGCTCGGTGTCAAATCCGGGCTGTACGGCGGGTGATTGAAAACTTCCCATCCAAAACCATCCAAGAGCTCTTGGGTACGATTGGCCGTGTGTGGACGAGCGTTGTCGTGGAGAAACACAACTTTCTCACTGAGTTTTCCCCGACGCTTGTTTTGTATCGCGCGTCTTAATGTTCTGAGTGTTTCGCAATACCTTTCTGAAGTGATTGTTTGGCCACGTTCAAGAAATTCAACGAGAATCACACCCTTAGCATCCGAAAACACAGTAGCCATAATTTTTCCTGCTGACAGCGTTTGCAGACACTTTCTCGGTTTCTTGGGCGAATGCGTGTATCCCCATTCCATAGACTGCCGTTTTGTTTCACAGGTGACGTTCTTTATCCAAGTCTCGTCGCCAGTTACGATACGATCGATAACTTGGTTTCCAGTTTTGGCGTAGTCTTCCAGAAACGTCAGTGCTGCAGCAAGTCTCTGTTTTTTGTGGTCTTCTGTTAAGATTTTCGGAATCCACCTGGCACAAAATTTGTGGTATCCAAGTTTACCAACCACAATCTCATGAACTAAACTCCGTGAAATTTGGGGGAAATGTTCTGAAAGCTCCGTAATCGTGAAACGACGATTTTCATGGATTTTTTCGTTGATTTTCACCACCAGTTCATCACTCACAACACTAGGCCTACCCATGCGGTCCTCATCGTGAACATTGGTTCGACCATTTTTAAAATCAATGCACCATTGCCTCACTCGGCTTTCACTGATTATTCCTTGGCCGTACACATCACAAATCTGGCGATAAATTTCAATTGGTTTGTGATTTTTCACCAACAAAAACCGTATTACAGTTCGCACTTCACAACTGGTGGGATTTTTAATTGCAGCGCTCATTTTAACACTCTACTGTATTCAAAGTACGATAGGAACGATGTGCAAACTACCACGGCTGGTTGCGTACTGAATGTATGAACAGTCTGACGCCAAGATGGCGGCGCTAGGAGCACCCATTGTTGCGCCAGGTCAAAACGTCTGTTACTTTATGGACAGCCCTCGTAGATTTCCTCAATTCTCTCAACAACAGTCATTCCATTAGTTTCACTTGGTTGTATTCCCACACCTGTACCACCTTCCTTGATATGGACATTGCCCTATGACAAACTGCCCTCCACATCTCTGTGCCCGTCAAGCCAACAATTTTACAACAGCAACTGCACTTTGACTGTTGCCATCCCTTGCACACCAAATGTTCCCTTCCATACAGCCTTGCAATCCATGGCAGATGCATTTGTTCCAATCATGAATCACTTTCCAGGTATTCCCAAAAACTATCACAAGGCCTCATTTCCCACTACTACCCCCTTAACTTGAGCAAAAGCAAATCTCCTTTGTTATCTCCCACATTTCCTGTTCTGCGCTTCCTAAAGCTGACTGCAGACCAATATTCGTCACACATTTCTCTCCTAGCCTGGAATCCATTAATCAGATCCTCCGCTGTTTGCATGACTTCCTATGGTCCTTCCCTGAAATGCATGTCCTCCTTCCCAAAATTCTACCCACTGCCACATGCACTTAAAAGCACCTAATCTGGACATCATCTCTATCAATAAGTACTACCTTATGACTCCTCTAGCCTTCCAAATGGATCTTTCCCCTGCAATAGACCCCACTGCAAAACATGCAGCATGCATCCAGCCACCACTACCCATTCTAATCCTATAACAGAATCTTTTCCCATTATTGTACACTCTTACCTGCTTTTCAACTCGCCTAATTTCCCAACTTATCTGTCTTCACTGCACAGCTTTCTACATCAGTCTTACCGTTCAACAACTGTCCTATAGGATTAATGGCTGCTGGCAAACTGTTTATACCACCAACCCTGAACATCCAGTGGTAATCCATGCCAGCTCACATGATTCCAATGACCTTAACACCTGATTTATGCTTAGAGCTGTCGAAGTTTTCCTTGACACCACTACCTCTTCAGAACTACGTAGATGGGAACTGGCCTACCAACACATCCTAGGCACCAGAGATACCCCAAGCCTCAACCTATGCTAAGACCCCTCCTGTAAACCTGTCACTTACAATTCTTCATATGTAATTCATATATATTACTGAAAATAAACAGTTACCCGTCACTTACCACAGATGAAGGCAGGAGGGCGAAACACATAAAACACAAAAAAAAACGAATTGCACAATATTTCAACTTTAGTCTTAGTCATGTGGGAGGCGAGACATATGGCAGGGGGAAAGATGTGGTCACATCCGAGCCCGCCACATGAATGAAGCACAGGCGGAAAACGCGTCGTAGTGGTAGAATTGCCTGGGGGGGGGGGGGGGGGATAGGCTTGACCAGCGATAAAAGTGAAACAAAATCTTTGTATAGCATAATTCAAAAAGTTATAAATGAAGATAAAGGGAGATAGAAGAATTTAAATATATATATAGGGAAAAAAATATGAATAGATGTAATGTACATATATAAATAACCGACTGTAAAATGAAATGAGAGATGGCAAGTGACAGGTTTAACGTAGGTTTAGGCCAGGGGTGTGTCTGGTGTCAAGGATATGTTGGTAGGCTAGTTCCCATCTGCGGAGTTCTGAAGGGGTGGTGGTATTAGGAAAAACTCTAATAGCTCTAACTGTGAAACAGGTGTTGAGGTTGTTTGAATTATGGAAGTTCGCATGAATTGCCACGGGATGGTCTGGGTTGGAAGTATATATAAACTGTTTGCCTGTGGCCATTCATTCTGTAGGAAAGTTGTTGAGTGGTGAGACCAATGTAAGAGGCAGTGCAGTGGATGCAGGTGAGTTGGTAAATAAGGTGAGTGGTAGCACATGTGGCATGTCCAATTATAGGGAAAGATTCGCCTGTGACAGGATTAGAGTAAGTAGTGGTGGCAGGGTGAATGCTGCAAGTTTTACAGCGGGGTCTGTTACAAGGGAAAGATCCCTGTGGAGGTCTAGGAGAGTCGGCAGGTAAATACTTGTGGACCAAGATGTTTTACAGATTGGGTGGTCTGCTGAAGCAAGTGCGGGGAGCAGTGGGTAGGATTTTGGGAAGGAGGCGACGCATTTCAGGGAAGGAACGTAAGAAATCATGCCCACGGCGGAGTATCTGGTTGACAATTCCAGGCCAGGAAAGAACTGGGTGACAAGTGTTGGTCCACGGTCATATATATTACTATACTATATATATAGAAATTAAATTAGGATTGGGAAATGAGCCACCACTTACCTTTAGATGATGGATGTGGGGCACGAACACACAGAAAAGACAAAAACTCAACTGATGAGCCCTTTGTCAACAGAAGAACATTATGGTGGGGGTAAATTCAAACGGAGGAAAAGTAAGGGAAACGATTCTGAGCTAATACCCTATCATAGATAAATATCCAAACTGATCTCTGGTTGGTGGGAAGAGCAAAATATAATTAAATCTAAATATGAAAAATTCAAATATATATACAAATTAAAAAATATAAAAAAATAATAATAATGATTTTTAAACCAAATACTCCATGAAGTACAGTAATACCCCGCTTTAAGTGACCGCGTTATGCGCAGTTTCGCTTTAGCCCGAATTTCAAATTTCACGTTAAAATGCCTTGTATTACCCGAATTGCTTGCTTAAGAATATGTATGTCATTGGCTTCTCTTTGGTCGCGGGAATCCCCGCTTTCTCCGACCATTCTGATCGAAGAATTGAGGATTCCCTGTCCTACGACTCTGTTCTATGGGAATTCCCTAGTTTGTTCTGTATGTTTATCTCGGCTGGCAGTCGTGTTTTAACGTTTGGTGGAGATACATAATTTAACGCTACGTTAAAAATGCCGCCCATGAAGAAAAAAGAGCGTAAAAGTGTAACTTTGGAATTCAAGATGAAGGTGATAAGAAGAATGGAAAATGGAGGAAAAGTAACAATTGTTGGCAGAGATTTTGGTCTGTCAGAATTGACTGTGAGAACGATTTTTAAAAATCGGGAAAAAATTAAACTTTCCAGTGAAAGTTCAACACTTATAAGTGCAACAAAACTTCTCATTCGAGATCTTCTATCCTAGAAAGAATAGAGAAGTTGCTAGCAGTCTGGATCAAAGATTTAAATAAGAAGAACACGCCACTGAGTCAAGATCACATATGCACAAAAGCAAAATCTTTGTATGAGATGTTAAAGACAGAAGAAGGTGAAGGGAGTTCCACTCTGACTTTTGCTGCCAGCAGAGGCTGGTTTCATCGGTTCCAATCTTCACAATATCCAGATAACAGGTGAGGCTGCCAGCGCGGGCACTCAAGCTGCAGCCGAGTTTCCAGACAAGTTTCAAGATTTCATAGCACATGAAAAAATTCCTGTTTGTCTCATCTTCAATGTTGATGAGACCGGGCTTTACTGGGAAAAAAAAATGCCATCTCAAAGATTAATTTCTATAGAAGAACGTCAAGCCAGCGGTTTCAAAGCTGTGAAAGATCGACTATCACTTCTGCTGGGTGATAATGCCACTGGTGATTTCAAACTGAAACCTTTACTGGTTTACCATTCAGAAACACATCGTGCAATGCGAGGTACAAACAAGATAAGCCTACCAGTCGTGTGGCGGTCCAACAGAAAGGCGTGGGTTACATGTGAAGTTTTTCAAGATTGGTATTCTAATAGTTTTTGCCAGTCAGTAGAATCCTACTGTGACAGAAATGGGCTTGAACGTAAAGTTATATTACTCTTAGACAATGCCCCAGGACGACATTCAACCTCACTTTATACGCCGAGAGACTTAAAAGTGTACGTAAAGTTCCTTCCACCAAACACTACGTCAATATTACCTATGGACCAAGGAGCAACAGCAAACTTCATAGCTTATTACCATCGCCGCACTTTTAGCCAACTAATTCATGAAACTGACGAGGAAGGAAGACAGTCTATGCGAGAGTGGTGGAAGTCATACAACATCATGAAGGCTATTCGCAACATAGAGGAGTCTTGGAAAGAAGTTAAAAAGATTTGTGTCAACACTGTGTAGCATAATCTTTGGCCAGATGTAGTGGAAGCACCTAGAAGAATTGTCCAAATGCACAGACAAGTGCTTGAAGCTATTGCTGCAATGGTTGAGGGGTCTGAACTTGAAAATGTCGCGGCAGAAGATCTTGAAAAACTTGTAGCAGCTCACGACAACCCTCTCAGCAATGAAGATCTGATCGAGTTACAGAATAATTTGATAAACGATGAGGAAGAACAAGTAGGAGAGAGACTTCAAGCGGAATACAAAATGTTCGTTCAAAAATTTATTCAGGTTTGGAAATATTGCATAACATAGATAGTGATGATGACCGTGTTTGGACTGTGTTTCAAACAATTAAAAACAGCGCTGGGTGTTATGAAAGTATTTTACAAGAACGTAAAAGAAATGCTACCCAAAAGACAATAGATGTATTTTTCCGTAAAAAATAAAAAAAAACATATAATACTGCATAAAGTATTCTTAGAATTAAGGAGATTGATTCAAATGATTTGTATTTTTTTGCATTAACTTTTGACTCTGTTTAATCGTAAACCCCGATATACGCGAATTTCACTTAACGCGATTTTTTGCGGAACGTATCCCTTGCATAAAGCAGGGTATTACTGTAAACATCACCTTAGGTTAGTGGTGGTTCAATATAGGTACAAGTAATAATAATAACGATCGGGTATTATCTGAAGTTGAGACCAGGTTGTTGCCTTGTGCCCATTTTGTACTGGTAGGCAAGTTCCCACCTTCTGAGTTCAGAGGAGCTGCTGCTATTCGGGAGGACTCTGATACCAAGGACCGTGAAACAAGAGTTGAAATTATTCGAGTCATGGGTGATGGCATGGGCAGCAACTGGGTGCTTTGGGTTCTGTGTGAACGCTGTCTGTCGGTGGCCATTTATTCTTATGTAAAGTGGATTTGTGGTCAAACCTCTATATGAAGCCAGGCATTGGTTGCATGTTAACTGGTAAATTACATGAGAAATTTCACAGGTGGTGTGTCCTATGACAGGGAAGCTTTCGCCTGTGACAGCGTCAGTGAAAGTGATGCAGACTTGGTGTATGTCGCACATGTTGCAGCGGGAAAAAGCCTTGGGGCTGACTGTTGGGAGGAGGATAACTATGTCTGTGGACTAGAAGTTCGCTGAGGTTAGGAGGTCTGCTGAAACAAGTTCTAGGAGGGGCAGGGAGGATTTTAGGAAGAATGGATCTCATTTGAGGGCAGGTTGTATATAACAATAACAGTGAGCAGGAAAATGCTTCAAGGCAATAGAACTAAGTAACGATAGGGAAATACGACCAACACTTACCACAGATGAAGGCGGGTGGAAATGTTAAACATAAAAAAGAAAAACAAGAAACGTGCAATATTTCGGTGGTTAGCCTTATTCTTGTTAAAAGTGGACACCAGGCAGAGCCAGACGAGCACATGACGATGGCCGTCTGGTGAGTGGATTGAATGAGTTGGCCGGCATAGATGGTAAGAGAGGAGAGAAATGCAAATACTAGATTGATAATGCTCTAGGTATATTATCATTGAAAGTGGGAAATCAACATAATAACTGATTGTCGATATAAATTATATTTTAAAGAACTTTAAATGGGAAAAATAAAATATAAGCAATATAAATAGTAGTGATAATAAATGCTGGGTCTGGTGGGAAATGAGGATGGGGGTTGAAAGGCTTATCCAAAAATAATTAACCTAAACATAGAAACTGTTCGCTGAAATGTGGCAAATGTCAGCCAAAGGTCTTTTATATGGCTACAAAGCATATATGCATATACAAAAATACACAAATCATTTTCATGACCTGCACCCATAGGGAAAACAACCTCTTCAGTGGCCTTAATAATCTCAATACCTCCAACACCATTAATTTGAAGTAGACCTACTCCCACACATATGCCAGTTTCCTGGATGTCAATTTATCTCTCACGAATGGCTACGTTAGCTCATCTATCTATATCAAATCTACTAACTCACAAGAGCACATTCATTATGACAGCTGCCATCCTCATCACATCAAATGCTTCCTGTCCTACAGTCTTGACATTCGTGGGAGACATATCTTCCAATGAGCAGGCCTTCACACAGTAATCCAGCAACATCTCCCAAGCTCTGATATCCCACAATTACCCATCAGATTTAGTTCATAAACAAGTCTCGTGTGCCCCATCAAGACCTGCTCAATCTTCCAAAACCAACCTCATACCTGTTTTGGTCACCCAATACCTTCCAGATCAGGAATCCACCTACTGTAGCCTTCGAAAAGGTTACGATTTCCTTTGAGCCTGTCCAGAAATGAGAACCCTCCTTCCTAAAATCCTTCCTTGCCCATCTAGAACCTGCTTCAGTAGACATCCGAACCTCAACCCACTCTTAAGGGAGCGTCCATAAACTACATGGCTCGGGCTAGGGGTTGGCTGGAAGGCTACGCTGCACCATGGGGGGGGAGGGGTTTCGAGCCAGACCACATAGCTTTCTATTCGTCTTATTTTTCACAGTTAAAATGAGGTACAGAACACACAACAGCATGTGAATATTTATTTACTTCATTTAAGTATCTCCGTAGGTAATTTGCAATAGTGTGACAAGAGAAAACAGTACAAAATGTCTTCTGGAATCAAAATGGAAAAAAGCCACGTCAGGCAATGTGTGCAAAGGGGGGTTCATAGGAGGTCAAAATGGAGCTACTTGGTTTATGAACGCTCTCTAATCCATAAACATGAGCCTCCTCGTTTTACAAGACAGCCCCAAGGTTCTTTTCCTTTTAACAGATCCCACTGCAAATTATGCAACATGCACCTCATCTCCACCACTTTCACCATCCCAGTTATGTGAAAGCTTCCCCATCACAGTACTTGCCACTAGTGTATCCTCCCACCTAATATATCAACTCACCTGCTACCATTGTCTAACATCCGACATAGGTTATTCCATGAATTCACTGTCCATCAGAACGAACGGACACACAAACCATATTCATCCAGAGCACCTTATCATGTCACCAGGCATGATACCAAGAATTTCAACACTTGCTTCATGGTCTGTGTCCTTTCTGATAAAAGTAACATCTCTGAACTCAGAAGGTGGACATTGCCCTACAACAAACTGCCCTCCACATCTCAATAAATGTCAAGCTGACAAATTTACAACAGAAACTACACTTCGACTGTTGAAACACCACCTGTCTCCTGGCCTCATTTGATATAAAGCTTCTCCTTCATTAGCAAACCCATCACTCGTCATTTTTCTGCTGTCTGTTTCTTTTTGAATTGTACTTATTTCAGTTTTCAAAGTATGTTTGCTATGAATTTTGTCTCCCAACCTTTGCTTTATTTGCATAATATATAATTACTATCCCCAAAGCCCATCAAAAATGATGGGTTTATCGGAGAGTTATGGTAATTTATTTCTCTGCAGTTGCCTAACTAATAGTTATAAAATAAAGCTCGTTGTTATTTATCGTCCTTTGTGCTGTAAAAAAGCTTCAGTTGTCTACTACGTCCAGGATGCATTTCAACCTAGCCCCATCTGCGCTAATATTGCCGCTAGAAAAGCAAATTTTCAATCACAATTAATACATTCCCTGTATCGCATGTCAGTGTCATCATGCATCGCGATATAAACTTGATCCCAAATCTTTCTTTCTTATTACTTGTGATGAAGATCGATGTTTTAACGGCTGACACAGCTTACATTGGCTGAAATAGTGACCCCAGTGAAAACAAAGGATGCTAAAAATAAATCTCATCAACTTACGCTATGCTACGTAATATTTAATTGTGGTTTAGACCACATAATTCCCGATCAATTTGGTACCTCTTTCATTCAAACCATTAAATGATTTCAGTAAAAAAAACTGATCATTAATATGCCAATTTAAAAGAAATACATACCTTTCTTTAGGTGTTCTGACAATTAATTTCTTAGCAATTGCTTAACTAAATAGAATTGTTATAAAATAAAATCAATGTAATTCCTCATGTCTTGTGCTGTAACAAAAAGTTTCTGTTTCCATCGGGGTCCAGGTTGCAGTTCAACTTAACCCCATATTACTCTAAGCTTGCTGCCGGAGAAACAATACTTCAATCTCACGCGTATTAATACACTAACATTTACCCGCTGCTTTGCATGCGCGGGTCTTGGCGTGTATAGAAATACTCTGAGCTTTTTTAGTTCAGTATCAAATATTAACTTGCGCAAGCAAAATATATAGATCTCATTTAAAGATTTTCCTTTCTTTTTGTTACTACCTTAGATCCAGTTTTCGTACTATAGTTTGGAAAAAAATTGTTATTCTTATATTTTAATATAATATATGAAAAATAAGAAATTAAAGCTACGTGAAACATCTATCGCTAACGGTCCAATAACGACCTACCGAAGATCAGTTGTCCTTTCGGTCAGAAATTTGCGACACATTTTCCGGAGTATAGAAAGTGCCTATTAATGCAAAAACAAATGTACCTTAACCATAAGACAACACAAAAGCTACCATCTGCAATAGTTTTTGCAGTACATTCAAAGGTCATGTATAAAAATATCTTTGCCCGCCAACGATAGCATTTACAACAATGAATCTAAAATTGCTTGCAAGTTTTCGAATACCATATATGTACATTCTCATGCCATGGGTAATAACATGTATTTCTTGCTTATCGATCCATCTTTCTTCATCATATCTCAAATTGAAGTGGTTATATTGAAATACGGCCCGGACCAGAAAAAAATTTGTCGCCACTGACACACGGAAATATTGGGTCGACATTGCGTATTATACGTCATCACTTACATGGCACTCATTAAAGAGCTTACTAATTACTAACAATAATTGAATGCCTTTTGTTGTTCCAAGAACATTATGGTTCAGACTGCATTTAATCTAACCATAATGTAACCACACCGCTTTAAAATTAAACAATGCAGATACACCTAAACGCATGAAATGCATGAAATACATATTTGTTAATGATAACATTGCCTGTTTCAGGATTAAAAGTACGCGTAACATAAATAATAACAATTAATTCCATAATACTACTTCAGTTTGAACTGCAAGAGTACTAAAACACATGCAGTAATACATTGCTGTATCGCGATGTAAAGTTTATCCCTGTGGATAGGTTGAAATGTGACCTGGAACAGATTAAAAATGTCATCAAAGGCACAAGGAACTGTACATATAACTGATTTTGACTTGCGATATCTAGAGAACTACCGGTAAGCATATTCTGTGATCTTCCCTCTCCCATTTTTGTTTGCACCACTTTCTTTTCAGTCCATGTAGAGACAATATTACTTCATTCACATAGTATAATTTAATGGGAGTCCACACTAAACCAAACACATTTTGTGTTGTCTCATACAATTAAGGGGTAAACTGAAACCTTGATTTATTTATTTATGCTTATCTTTGTGTCTCCTGCCCTCCTGTAACCTTCAGCTGTGGTAGGTAATGGTTTTGAATACCTTATGTTATTTATTTTAACTGTTAACCAAAATAGAATACAAATAAAAATGTTATGCATAAATGCTTGATGTAATTAAGAAAGATTGTCATTGGAGAATACTTGGAAGAACTAAGAAAGTAAATTGCCACACAAGGGGGACAACACTGTGTTATTGATGGTAATAACTTATCAGCACACAAACTTTATTTGATATCAAATTAGTATTAAACAAAACAAAACACCACGGAAATCTGTTTCTTACTGACAGGGATCATAATTATTGGAACCATTCTTAAAGGCTTGGATTTTGCTAAAGTCCTTTGATGTTGGTTTCCAGAGCATGTGTGAAAGTATGTTTGAAATGATATATGTGCAGAGTGATTTTTGTTCTTTGGGGGACCTTATTGTCTCATAATAAGTTCCACTTGATATTGCAAAAGTTGCAACTCAGGTATCTGAATTGGTCAGTGACTACGAGGTGATCTGATGGTATAGCAATTTTATGTGACAGGCTGGTTTTGTTTCGGCTAATTTCCAGTGCTGCAGTTTTGTTGGGTTCACTTTTATTCCATATTCCTCAAACCCGTTATTCCACATATTCAGTTTATTTTGTACTCCTTCCTTGGTTGCATTCCATAATGACACATCATCCACAAATACTAGCATCTGTAAACTACTACTGTTTACTCCCTTTCGTTCCTCACTTTCTCGTTGTACTTCTTTGGTTGTTTGGAACCATTCAGAGTGACCATCTTCAATGTTAACACAGCTCTTACAGTTAGAATACAATATCTGGAGCTTTCTAATTACATAGTCTTCTAGTACTTAAAGTTTTCTGAGACTTTTCCAGATAGTTGCTGTAGGAAAATTTCTTATGCCTTTCAAGGTTCATTAACTCAATGATCAGGCTGTGTTTTTTTTTTCCACAATGTTTTTCTACCACTATTAGAGGTGGGCGCCGCGCCGGCGTGACGCCACCGTGTCTCAGTGGCGCGCCGCCGCCGACACTTGCTTCACCGCGTGTCCTTGAGAAACATTTCTTAACACGACTACGCATTTTTTAAATTTTTCGTTATATTGAGTTAATAAGTAGGTGTTCAAATGACCGAATTAGCTAAAACTAATGTTATAAAACTCTCTGTAATAATGTCATATGACTGTCTAAACCAAACTTGTTTTTGTTGGAAAGTTTAGTGATAGAAAAAGCCAATAAGAAGAAAATCATGAATTCCGATCAAGTCTATTTCTAAGCTAACCTAAATGTGGTAAAAACAAAGTATTTAACCCTGAGTACTCAACATATGAAGTAAATGAAGACTGGCGGCAAAATAGAAGGCATGATAAGACATACATATAAAGAAACAGTTGAGACTGAATGAATATAAGATTCTAGCTATCATTGATGCTGGAGGAAACGTGCGAAGAGCAGTTTCGTTGGCTGATATGGAACATCAATCTGTGTCTTGGTCATGGGCTCCATAATCTCGTTACAGTGGAGGCATAAACAGAGTTCCAGACATTGAAGGGCTCGTAAAAAGAATGTAAGAAGATTGTCAAGAGAGAGAGAAAGAGAGATACCGTTGTCAGCACATGCCGAAAAATGGAAAAAAAGAGTTTATGTATTCCCTTGATAACGTCGTTCAATGATGAGACCAATCCTATTTTAGAAAATGATTAGATGTAATAAGTACGGACAGAAAGATTGAATGAAGTAGTTGAACAGAGCTCGCTATTCGTATCAGGATCAGGAAGTGTTATATACACTCATTCTATCAAAACTGAAACTCGTTGGGATAGATTTCCAGAGAGGCTGAGAAGTTTAACCCACATACGCAACTGTGACATAATAAATAAGATATTTATAAAGATTGGACAAGATGAGGTAAAGCAAAGTGAGCCGAATCTTTTAGACATAAAACAGCTAGTAAAATTTTGATAAGGTTTCGCGAAGCAGTTGAGGTCATGTCGTCTCAAAAATATGTTCAATGAATGTGAATCTTCTGTTCCGTTCTGAAATAATTGAGATCATGAATTCTGTCTTATATGACAAATTATTGCCTTAAAACTTAACTTAGTCCACAACCCGAAGGTTGGTTGGATCCTCCCGAAGGAGGCATACTATGTTTCTGCTTAATCGCAACATGGTGACAGAAGTTAGCAAACGATTCGCTGCCACAAGAGTGGGCGTAGCAGTATCACCTTTATATTATTGTTTTATGGGCCTCAAAGAAGTAGATACATATTTGGAGTCAATACAAAAGACCAGTACTTCTTTTCTTGCCTCGTATATCAGGGAAGTAATCACTGCCATTAATGTGCCAGAAACAAAAGAAAATAGAGAATCTATTGCTTCTATAAAATCCACCAATGATACATCGTTGCTGCAGAAACTATCGATGAAATATCGTGTGTATGGCGATAATGATTATCCGTTCGCTCAAGAAAGTTGGAGATATTTAGCTTCATCTCATACATCAGATCTTAAGATGGAAATCTTTTAAGTTACTTGAACCGCAAAAAAAAAAATCTTTTCTTGGTTTTCTGCTCTTACCTAGACTTTTCTTTTATACATGATAATAACAAAGAGTACAAAAACCTGCAAGATTTTGAATATATAAGTGAAACGTTACTTATTTTCTGTTTTTGAGAAGAAGTAATGATATGTACATCTATATGATATATATTATTTCTATACGGTATTTTTTTCTCACAAGCCATTATCTCCCTTCATACTTAACCGAAATCAATGAATGACGCGTCATTTTAAAGCTTATGGTCTCCACTTTGATCACATTATATGAAAGGATTTTTTCGTAATTCGACCCTTAAAAGGGCAAAAATGTCAATACTTCTAAAATGCTTTTTTTTTTGTGTTACGAGTCATTTATCTCACTGGATACCTATCTGAAATCGTTTCATGAAGTATCATTTTAAAGATTAAGATCTCCGCTTTGGTGACATCACATATTAAGACAAGAATTTTTCTGAATTTGACCCTTAAAGGGCAAAAATATTAATATTTTTGCAACGCGTTTTTGTGTTACGAGCCATTTATCTCCCTTCATATCTAACCGAAATCGATAAATGAGGCATCGTTCAAAATATTAAAGTGTCCGCTTTGGTCACATCATAGAACGAACTTTCTACAAATTCAACCCTGAAGGGGCCAAAAATATCATCATTTCTAAACCTTTTTTGTCGTTTGATGCTTAACCGAAATGGAGAAATGAGGTATCATTTTAAAGATCAAGGTGTCCGCTTTGGTCACACCATATTTTATGAAAGTAATTTTTTGGAATTTGACCCTTAAAGGGAAAAAGTATCAATATTATTTCTACAACTTTTTAAAAAATTACGAGCCATTTATCTCCTTCGATATCAAACCGAAATCGATAAAGGACATATCGTTTTAAAGTTTAAGGTCTCAAATTAGGTAAAATCATAAATTAAGAAAGAATTTTTCGGAATTTGATGCTTAAAGTGGTCGCCCGTATGAGACAGTTCAGAGCCAAGTCCCTAGATTGCAACAGCAGATATCACAGAGATGCCAATAAACTATTTTATGCAATAAGTAGATTTCGGATTTTTTGTTTTTGTTTGTTACGGAAGCATTTTTATTTTGCTATACAATTTCAATGTAAACATTTTATACGCACAGCAACACATATCATAGAGATGTTGATATGCTGTGTGCATTTTGTTCAGGTTGGTTGCATTCTGTTAAGGTCAGTGACAGTTTGTCGTACATACAGTGTGTTTTAAATTTTCCTAACTGTTTCGTAATATGTTTTGATGGGTATCTATTATACTAAACAAATAAATATTTGCTACATAAGTGCGGTTCTACTTTTCATTATACTACAAGCATTAAACCTCACTATTAATCGTATTTTACTAGCGAAATTTTCGCACGTGTCGTCTAGTATCATATATAAAATAGTCACGCCGCCGCCGGCTGAAAATGTTCGGCGCGCCGCCGCCGAGATTTTGGTAAGCGGCGCCCACCTCTAACCACTATCCTCAGCCAAATATTGGATCTGTTGTGCTTCTTCCAGCACTAAGTCCATGTTGTTCCTCTACTAAGATGGGCTTTAGTATTGTTCACACTCTGGCTTCAGCAATCTCCACAATTTGAGGCCATGGGATAGGAGGGTAATAACCTCTGTAATTTTCACTTTTCCGTCTGTTCCCTTTCTTGGACATTGGAATTACCTGTCCTTTTGGCCAATCTTCTTGTATTTGATTATCGTTCCATATTGCTGTGAGGACTCAATACAGTCATTGTATCCTGGATAGCCCGGCAGCTTCATCATATCAGCTGTAACTTCATCTGCTAGGATTTCTTTGTCTATTTAAAATGTATTTTGTATAACCAAACTCGAAATAATAGTTTGTAACAGTAGCTTTGTGTATTGTAATGAATGGTAAGAAACAGTTATAATGAATGAGGATATATTTGAAATGGATATCAGATGCTTTTTGGTTTTGATTGGGAACAAAGTTGCTGATTATCAAATTTAAATGAAAGATATAGAAAATATCACTTAAAGCAGAACTGTTCCCTTATTCAGGAGGCAAAAATAGGAATTTTTAGTTGTAAATTACAGTATTCCTACCTACTTTTGTGATTTTAATTAGAATCAGTGCTTTCATCCCTGCCCTTATAGAAAAGTCCATAAATTTTACTCTAGATTACAGCTGTTGCTGGATCCTCGAAATAAATATTGTCCTTTGTGGAAGTTATGTTGTATTGAACATTTGGTAGATGCGTAGAAGGCATCAGGATGCTGGTTCGTCCCTGGTTTGAATCACATTTGTTATCAGAATTTTTGCGGGTGTTTCCACTTCTCTTCATCTCCGGGTATTCAGAGTAAGTTGTGACTGCGTGGTTCAAAGTCTACACTGAATTGAAAAGTCTTTGAGAAAGGGAACACTCAGTTTTACTTCTGATAATCAGTGGCACACTACATCTCCTCTGTTAGTTTCCAACTGACATTATGCCTGTCGACTAACATCGGTGTTGTGTGAGATGATTTTGCTTTCACTGAATTGTTAACTTTTGATGATTAGGTAAAGAAATTCTAGTTGTTGGAGTGAGAGTCATGCAGGTCAAATAAATTACCATGTCCTATATGTGACAGCTTCCATCTTACCGTGTGGCAGATTCATGGTGTCTTGCAACAAAAGAATTTGAAATGTTTTACTTTGATATGGCCTTAACAAAGCCTTTTGTTTTTAAGCAATGAGTCATTCTTGATGTTAGATGAATAGGACAGGAATAAAGAGCTGATTTAACTATCAGTATGAAAAAAGAAAAGAACCAAAACGCATCATCACAGGCGATTGCAGGATGGCATAGAAATGGTATAAACATGGCACATATAGAAATTTTTGGTCTTTAACACTTCATCAGCGGAGCATAGAATAAACAGGTTTGGTCTCCGACTCCCAGCCTGTTCACTCCACGCATTTCTATTTATGGAGGATGCAGTCTGAAAATTGATATGTGCCATGCTCGTGTTTTTACTGTCATCTCCAGTAGTAAGCAATGGTTTTTGTCTCTGGTCTTATTTTTATGACGAAAATGAGATTGACAAATTGGTATATGGACATTTTTTTGTTGAAAAGAATTTTTTTATTTTTTTATGTATATATATATATATATATATATATATATATATAATAGTTGGATGTTGCTCAGTAACAGTTGTGAATGGGCCCAATAGTTATATTCTATTCACTCTGAACTAGTGGCTCTAGGTAATGTTCCCCTGGCCCCTCTCTTCATCACACTCCCCCCCCCCACCCCCACTTCCTACCTCTCTGAGCTAACCACTAAATCTAGTTAGGTGAGTGGGAAATTTCCCCTTTGTATGTAGCAGTAAGAGAAGCAGTTAGGAGATAGAGCAGACTGACCTTTAGCGGCCTCTGTTAACTTTACAGGATATAGATGTGAGTTGTTATAGGTTGGAGGTTGTGCAGAAGTGCTTTCAAATTTATTAAAGATAGCCTCTAATAATCTTACTTCCCTCCTATCATTCATTTGCTGTGGATTTTGCTAAGTATTTATACATGTTGCCTAATTTTATTTATCTCCTATATTGTTGCAAACTAGTGATGGAAATGTCACTAGTGAAAATATGCATTAGAATGTTTCTGCTTCGGTGTTTTCTTCAGAGTTACATTCATTAATTTATTTCATTTCAGAATGGAAGCAAGTGTTCTACGAACCATATGCTGCATACTGGATATTGGAAACAAAGGAAAACGGGAAGAACTTGCTGAAAGAATAATGACATTTTTACTTGAGCCAAAAAGTTCAGGGAAACCTGTTGAAGACAGCAGACCTAGACGCAGTACGGCCCAGAAAGCTAATAATAAAGGATATTCAGAGTATGTTCTTATTATCTGTGACCTTGGAATTCTTAAATAGGATGCTTTATCTTCAGACAAAGTATTCTTAATTAAAATATATAGAGCAATTTGAAAATAAGTTCAATTTTCCAAAATGGAGGGTATGCATGTGAGGTGCACTAAAGAAGTTTATTTCAACAAAATAGCACAGTGTGAGAACATCCATTTAATCATAATTTTTGTAATGTCTCAAATGGTAGTAAAATGCCAGTTTTACTTTCTAATTATTTATGTTTGGTCTAATTTCAGGTCTGACGATGAAGCTGAAAAACGTCCCTCAAGAGCGAAAAGAGGAAAAGTACAAAGAAAGAATTTGAAGGAAGAGTCATCAGAAGGAGAGGAGAACGATGACGATGATGATGAAAAGAAAGAGAAAACTAAGTCTAAAGATATGTCTGCAAGCAAGAATGAAGATAGTGGGAAAGAGGATGAGGAAGAAGATGATGAGCCTGATGATGAAGGAAGCAGTGATGATTCTGAGGTAATGTTGGCTGTTAAAATTAACATAAATCGTTAGTACTTCATTTTTACAGCTTTTATTATAACCATTCCAGGTTTTGGGTATATATTTCTGTGAGTAAAGAGAAGTACCCTGTACTTGTAACAATCAGACATAAACCTGCAGTTACTTTTAAAATATTTTTTGAAGCTTTCAGGAATAAAATCTTGTGGGTTGTTCACTAAAAACGTGTGTGTTTATCATGAGTTTCTCGCTTGTTTCTGTCACACTAAATAGTGTTTTACAACCTATGTGTAAGTAATGGTGACTAACCTAGGTAACAGCTTCTGGAAGTTTACTTTCGGAAACACTTCCCTATTTGAAAGCAAAATTTACAGTAATAATACAGTTAAGAAAGTAGAGGTGGGCAAAGTGACTCACTAAAAAGAGCTGTGTTCATTTGATCACCCAACGAAAAGAACTAGTTCTTTTGAACAGTTCACTAGATCACTTGCTCAGTTATATTCGAGACCTTTTTTTTAGGTCTCACCCCTCAGAATCCGGTTACACCCCCACTTTTCGATGTAAATACCCCCCTTAAATCGACTTTGATGCAATTAGTAGACCTTTTTTTAGCTCAACAGTCCACAAAGCCCACATGAACAAGCTCTTCTTGAACCGACTCACCTAGAATAACTACCGTTCACTTTTCAGTGAGCGACTGCTCACTCGCTCTTTTAAATGACTTGCTCTAAAGAACTGATTCACTCGCAAACAACCCATCTCTAGAGGAAAGTGTTCAAGTTCTTACAGCAAATATGATTACTTCAGTTGCTGAGCTGACCATTTACATTCTTTTCACATAAAACTTTGTCAGTATTGGCCTATAATAAGGAAACTAACATTTTTTTTATGTTCCTAGTAGCTTTCCCATGAGGTATCATGTGTGGGTAAAACAGATCAAGTCTGATGGGTGAGCAGTGACAGGCATTTCATAGGGCATGGGTTCCAATTCTCATCCAGATTTCGCTTTTCCACAGTTTCTGAAATCACCCTAGGTAAATGCTGGGATGGTTCTTTCAAAAGGCTTTGGCCTAATTCTTTCCCAATGCCTTGCCCCACCTCTTATGACATCAAAGAGGCATAAAGCCTGGGAAAATAAAAATTCATTGATGTTAATATCCTTCAAAATTGCAGGATAGACAATTGTCAAGGGAGTATTATTTCTCAGTAGAATTATCAACTTTGACACTTGTGATTATCAAGTAACTTTAAATAAGGAAGCTTGGTGTGCATTTTTCTTTTAATTATTAAAAAAAATATTTCCAAACCATACTTCAGACTCTTTATTGAATATTACCAAGCCACATTAGATGAAAGAATTAGTGTAGCTTCCTCTTAGCAGTGTTCTAAGTGACCGATTGTGCGCTGACATTTTATTAGTCACAGAGAACATTCTCAACGCTTATAAAGGCACTGTCACTCATTTACAGAATGCCAAAAATTGGGCCAGACAACAGATTACTGTTAAAAACATCTAAATTTTGCTTGAAATTACTTGGAACTAAATAGAAATAATCTTAAATGAAACCTACAATTTCAACACATCAAATACCTAACTGAATATGGCAGCTGTGTAACATAATGTATTAATGTTCTTTATCTGAAATGTTAGGTAATGAAATCAAGTTAGTACACTTAAAAAGTCTGTCACACTCATTCAAAACAGTCTTACATAATGTACAGAACAAAATACCACTTACATACGATCAGATCTCAGTTAATTACCATAAATGAGCAATTTCTTTTATTTCAGTTTATGGGGATGTAATTAAGTAGAAATTAGGTTACTGTTTTTTTTTTTCCAAATAGTAATCATATGCTTCCTTGACCGAACTCAGTAGCCTTTTGGCTGTCTGGTTGATGCCGCATCTTGCTTATGGCCAACTATATGGCCGTTGTGCTGCAGCCTTCTTCCAGGGCAGAACAGTGTTTTCAACCAGTTCTGTATGCTCTGATATACCTATTCAAAGACTAGAACGTACAGTCCACCTGGCCAACCACAATGTCAATTTTGTTACTTGCTTATCCAGCATGGTTGGGAGGAGGGGAAAGATTTCGCCTATTCCATCCGTATTGGAGAATGCCACACATTTCGCTGCATCCTTTATCTCGCAAAAGTAGTGCGTTATTTTTTAAGTCAATGGCATTACTTGTCATGGCAGCATGTTGTGCAGTGGCTGATTTGTCTGTTCTCTTGCACTAAAAGTAGTGAATGTAATCTTGCAACCTGTCTTCTGTTGTGTGGCCTATGTATCCAACTTGAACAGGTGCATGGGATCTCTGTTGCTGTTTGTTGTTTGGTGAGACTTTAGTATTGTATGGATTATGAATATTTATTTGGGTTATGGAGTATGAATCAAACTCATAAAGTCATTTAATATTTTGTATTAGGTCTTTTCTTTAAATAGTCTATTAATTATGATTTCATCAGTTTTACAACGGTTATCACTTGTATTAATTGCAGCATTGATGTGGAAGAAAAATGATAAAAAAATTAGTGGTAGTGGAATATGTACCATGGCATGACAAAGACTTGAGGGCAGCTGGTATTTACAAGACACTTGAGGGACACACATTTAGGGAAATGGCATTGGTATGAGGTAGTATCCAGTGAAGTTTATAGTAGGCATTAAGATTGTAACGGAAATTTGGTATACCGAGTAAATATAAACTGTTTTAGTGGAGCCTAATTTTCGGAATATTGATTTAAAGTAGACAAGCAAGAAATTTGTGCAAGATGCTGCCACATGAGTATTCATGGCATTGCTATTTAAGAAAGTGTTCTGTGTGGCATTACTGTAATGGGGATGTTTCATCATTAATTTAAATGGTGGATTTGACCAGAAGTTAAATCTATTGTAAGACATGCTACAAAATGTTGGGTGACCTTAGGTTAGGCGAAAGCTGTATGTACCTTGTAGACTGAGACATATTGGTATGCATAAGCTGAAATTCGCTCTCATTGTGATTATCTTATATTGCAACTATGGGATTTTCCTGAAAATCATGGAGTGATACATGACATTTCTGGGCCCTGGAGCAAAAACTGACTAGTTAGCTAATAAATAGTCAATTTTTGTAAGAGATAGGTGTTATATTGCTGTTGAGGGGATGCAATGATGTATGATGACTGATGTGCAGTTGGCGTACAGCAGCTGATCCTTTCAAATACTTCTAACATGTGGGTGCGCAGTCCCCCGCGGTCGTTGTCAATGTAATCTTGGTTGTCCAGGTTGAACCGCGTCAATTGACGCGGTTCAACCCGAACAACCAAGATTACTTCTAACATGTTGACAACTTAAATTTGTACTTTGTTTAGGAACAATAGAATGGTTAATTCTGAATGTAGCATGTGAGTCATCATTATGTTTAATGTTCATACCGATTTTTACTATAATTTATTGGCATTTTTTATATTTTCAGCCAAGTAAAAAAAAAAAAGTACTTTTCTGCACCATATTTAATCTTGTAGACTTTGTACTTAGCTCACCATGAAGCCAAGGATGTAATTTTTTTCTCCATTAGATACAGTTCAGGAATTCCTTCTATTTAGTAAGGACATATTCTGCAAAGAAAATCGAAGATGTCCTGAGGTCAAATTATTTTCAGTAATTTTCAGCACATGATTTTATCTAATTTGTAAATGGTTATGTACTAGTTAACCCAGGAGGCCGAAAAGGGGGAGGGGGGGGGTTGCTTACAACTTTTCACATTAAACTTGATCGTGCCTGGTACTATTGATGGCATTAGCTTTTTTATACAGCCCCCAAACTGTTATTATACCCCAATAATTAAAGGAAAATGCAAATTGAACAGTTCATTTTAAGATAAAAGTTTATACTCTCAGAAACGTGTTACAAAATGCTAGATAAAACATTGAAGCTAACTTATGCATGAAGTGAAAACTGCAGGTCGACATACTCGCTCAGCCACTCACTAACGGCAATCTTCCACGACATAACTCCAAAAACAGTTCTATGGCACACAGAAATAAAGTTCTCCATCATGACTAAAGTTGGGAATCTTCAAAACTTTTTTGAGTCCTGCATTTCACATCTACTTAACATTTTCAAAGTCCTGCTGGCATCTGGTATTGTGGAGCTCCCAACAAACCTGTCCTTTTGTCTCAGATTTCTGCCTGAGAACAAGCGACCCCTGGCCAAACTGACCTTTGAACTTTTCCCTATTATCTGTCAACTTGTTCAATCTTCAGAAATTTTTATATGTTGTAGTCTTCGTTTTTCTAATCATTTCATTCCATGAGGACTTCCGCCAAAATTTGCTTCGTTTTGAAGATATTAAATTTTTAAGTTACAAAACACAAAATCTTGAATTACGTTTAAAATCTTTACTCCCCCATGATGGTTCTATTATCAAAAGTTTCTTATAATTTCCCCAGTCTTTTAACGTATATGGATCTACTGAATACTTTGTACTTTAGGAATAATTCGTGTTAAACCAAAACTGCACGTCACTTTCGCTATCATGATATTGTTTCCAAAATCTTATAAAATTTATTTCTCTGAGATTATTACTCTAATTGAGCTGGGATTAACACTACGTTCTTTAGGTATAAATCCCCCTACTCCCTAGCATTTTTTTCTGGTCCCTAAAGTGTTTTAGTCCTTTCCTTTTGTCGACTTGCTTCTGATAATTTTTCAGCCTCTGACGTCACATATCACAATGGAGCGGTATTGGAAAAAACTATAACCTATTTTTAACCCTTAAATTATGAAGCAATTGCAATAGCAATTTATAATCGGCGAAATTTTTCCTTTAATTTGAACCTAATTTTAACCCTCCTATCTCTCTTATTTCAAAGATGACTTAATCTATTTTTGCTTAAAAATCCCATTAATAGTTTATCTACGAGGTCTAGTTTTATCAGAGTCTCTTTACGTACCAAATTTTCTGAAAATTAAGGGCTGTTCTTTTATCAGATAAATTTTTGGCCAGACCTCGCCACATTGTGCTACTATCCTAAATCCTGCTATAACTTTTTAAATAAATAATACATGTTATACCTCAAATTGATTTTAATTTTCTACTGTACCTGTGGGAATGAATGTAGAATGGTTGGTGTGAAAAAATGGTTTTGACTTAAGATTTTAGTCAAGTTCAACCTTCTAATGTGATTTACAACCGAGAAACTTATTCTAAAAGTGACTTGCTATCTAACTGGTACATAATGAGCTTTGAAACAGTTTTACAAAGATATTATAGGTATATGACATACTGCAATAATAATGACATTGATAATGCTGTTAGACAAAGCAAACATGGATGGTATAATGCAGCAATAGCTTACCGATTCTCAAAGGAGTGTAGTAAGTAAAGAATTTAAGATTGTAGGTAAATTGGATAACCTTAACATTAATATTAACCCTTTCCTACCGGCTATTGGAAAAAAAGGGAAATTTATAATTTCAATTATATATTTGTATAAAGATACTTGAAATTAAACGCAAATATTTTTTTCAATTTTTTTTTGGGAGCTCACTAAGCCGGTACTTATAAGTACTGTCAGGGACTTTGTGTATCACAGGATGTACAGCATTAGCAATTGAAATCAATTATGTTCATATTGGTATGAAATGTTTGCCTCATGATATTCAAAAAAAACTAATTCTTTTTGCTCATTCAGACACAAAAGATATTGTAGTGCAACATTTGGAATGATGTTTTGACTGTATTTTCTTCATTCTACATACTTCACATCTTCATCTGATTTTTACAATTTAGGGACAATCTTACATCTCTCATTGTGGAATAGTATGACTTTTGCTGTTTGAGTGGATGAGGGCTTGGTGAAATATATATAGATGACCTTTTCTTCTTACTGATAACCTTCATAGTCATCATATCTTGTGCAAAGGATCTTCTAAAATTTTTTACAGACTTTTTTTCAAATATTGGACCATTTATGTTATAGGCATTGACAAATGCAACATCCAGAATTCCCAAAATCAATCTTTACCATGATTTCGTTAATCTTCTGTCAGCATTGCACAAAATCATCAGCTGATCAGCAGTATCAACCGCACACATGAAGGTATTGTAGACCTTGACGACTCCTGAGTCCTGAGCATGAAATTGTCGACTTCAATCCATCTTTTTCTTTGCATATAACTAGTGGTGTAACAACAGGGTGGCAGGATGGGCAAAATGCTACAGGACCTACTGCCGGAGTGGCCCCCGATGACCGGCCAGAGAGGCCCTCTGGTCCAAGATCCACCAGGTCACCAATCCAACCCGAGAGAGGGCCCATCTGTTGAAGTTACCATTGACTCCAACCAGTGTAGTGGAGTTTTACCGCTGCCATGAAAATTTGATACTAAATGTATGACCTTTTTATCCTTCCATTTCCAGTAGCAAATACCTAGGTGTGTAAATTCATTGTCACAATCTCCTCTTTTTAGTTTTCCATTAACAGATTGTTAGAAAGTCCCTTGCAGTAGGGTCTGATTCCCCCACAAACAAAAGTTGTTTCAGTTTTTTAATAATGAAACTGATGAAAAATAATGATAATACTAGATAACATCGTCATTGCTCCATTTTTTTTCAGTCAATTCTAAGACCACTCTTTGACCTAATGAGTAATCTGAGAACATTCCAGTCATTTCTTCATTTTTGCCTTGATAAATTATAAACTTCTAAGAGAAGAGCTGATAAATTATAAACTTCTAAGAGAAGAGCTTCAATCAGAGCGTATTTCATAAAAATATCCATTTGAAAATATCTAAAACAATGATAAAATCAATTGTATACTTGCTAAATCTATTGACCAATAATCTGTATAAAACTACCCAGAGCTCCCTGATGGTACTTATAAGTCCATGTTGGTTTTTCTAGATTATTTAGTACAGAAACTAGAAAAACATATTTTAAAGGTAAAAAATATATGGTTAAATATTCAAACTAAAAAAGTAATAACAGAAATTGACACTTACCAAGTAAATTATCATCTAAAAATTCATTGTAATGTACCACTTGTTACTTTGGTCAGTATGCTGTCAAGCCCCAACTTAGAAAATTAATTTCTCGGCAATTTCACGCAGAATTTAAAAATAAATGTTGTTATTGTCTGACTTAATAATACAACAATACATCAACAGGCTTAACAATGCAGTGGACACTGGTATTGTTGAATTATATGGTGGTAAATACAGTGGTACTTATAAGTACCGTCAGGGAGGAAAGGGTTAAAGCACTTTTTAAGTACAAATTAGAGCAGTACTGTATCATTCAGTTTAACCAAAAAAAAAGCTACGTTATGGAGATATGGTTGGAATTTTTTTTAGTAAAGACACTAAGTAAGTTTGAAGGTTTTATCGACCATGAAGTAAAAACAAGATAAACTGTGAATCAGGTGGCATAATTAGCTGGTGAGGTTCATGTGTGGATATTACAATTTTTGAACCAGTAACAAAAAGACCCTTATTTAAACAGATAAATAAAAAGCTAATAGTGGCAATGTCTTCTCAACATCTATATAAACTTATGCCAGCTGTTCCGGACTGTACTTCAGACACACTAGGGAATAGATAGCAGCAGGATATATGATTTTCAAAAGATCAAGACTGATGATGAAAGAAGAAAAGAAACAAAATCAAGAAAATAAATTGTCATAATTATACAGCCTGGACCACGTTAAAAGGTAACGATAGCACACAATATTGTGAATGCCCTATTTTCAAGTTCTATCTGAGGCTATTACGGTGGTACAGGCTGCATTACAACCTAAAACAGAAAATAACTGCATTTAGATTATACACACAGTTTATGGATGTCTGTTTCCTATATGTCGCTGTTACGCTATGCAATTTAATGTGTCTAACCATATAATTAAAATCTATTAGTATAATAGGCAAGTGTCACGCTGACGTCATGTCAAATTACAAGTGGCATTTGACGTTACGGCAGAGGGCATGAATAATTTAGTTTTTTTAAAAATATTTTAAACTGTGTCCTATTGTTGAAATTATTTGCGTTTAAATTGGCATATTATCAGGGTTTTTTTTTTTTTTCCTACTGAAATCATTACATGGTTCAAATGAAAGAAGTTGCAAGTTGATCGCGATATATGCAGCCTAAATCACAATTAAATATTACGTGGCATAGCGTAAGTTGTTAAGGTTTATTTTTAGCATCCTTCATTCTCACTGGAGTCATTTCAGCCGATGTAAGCTTTTTTAGCCGTTAAAATATCGATCTTCATCATAGATATTAAGAAAGAAAGGTGTCAGAACCTGTGAAGATTTGGGATCAAGTTTATATTGTGATGCATGATGACACTGACATGCGATACAGGGAATGTATTAATTTGCGCGTGATTGAAGCTTTGCTTTTCTATCAGCAATATTAGCGGATATTGTGGTTAGGCTGAAATGCAACCTGGACCAAGATGACAACTCAAGCTTTTTGCTACAGCACAAAGAACGATAAATTACAGTGAGCTTTATTTTGTAACAATTCTGTTTAGTTTAGCAACTGCAGAGAAATACCCACATTATTTAATAACATTTTTAAGCATCCGCGAATAAATTAACTGACAGAACATTTATTAGTTGCTTAGATTTATTTAATATTATTTTATGTAGAAGTATTTGTTAAAATCACATATTTGTAAGTTAAAAGCTTTAATTTTTGCAATGTTAGCGGCAGTTTTGATAGATTGTTATTAGAATTGGCACTTGAAGTTACAGCAGAGAATATATATATAAGTAGTTTAATTTTTTTCTGTTACTTAAATCATTACTTCGTTCTAACGAAAGTGTCGCTAACATTTTGCGGTTGTGGAGTGTCCCACATTTCCGAATTTTTAATTCGTGGCGACTTTTCCGAAAAATGAGGGTGCAAATGTGAAGAAAATGCCATTATAACGAAGCAATTGATACAAATCTCAACAGGGTAGTACCAGTTTCTGGCCAGGGGGAATATCATCTTCCACCAATTAAAACTAATATTACGTTGGAATGACATAAGTTGTTAAGATTTATTTTTAATTTACTTTGGTTTTACTGATGCCTTATTTCAGCCACATGTAACTGTGTCAGCTATTCAAATGTGTTAGTATAATTCTGAATAACGAATATAAAAAATGAAGATTGAAGAACCCTTATAGATTTTTGATTTAGTTTATTTCACGATGCAATGTGACCACTAAAATGTGACATAGTACGTGTATTAATATGCGTATGATTGAAGTATTGTTTCTCTGGTGGCAAATTTTTTACGTGTTTAGGTTGAAATACAACCTGGACCAGGATAGCAACGAAAACCTTTTGTTAAAGGGCAAGGCACTAGGAATTGCATTGAGCTTTATTTTATAACAATTTAATGTATTTAAGTAATTGCTAAGAAAAGTAATGCTACTAATTATGCACGAGAAATTACAGCACACTGAGTTTTATTTTGTAACAATTCTATTTAGGGAAGCAACTAAAAAGAAATTAATTGCCAGAACACACCATTTAACCCGTCACTTTTGACGGGCTTTGTGGCTAGTAAATATATAATTAGTTGCTTTATCTTTTATTGAAATAAACTGTAATGGCAGAAGGCCATTATTCAACGAGAATGATATTCCTTTGATTACGGCTGCTCATAGCGAGTGAGTACCTTGTCTCTGGAGTAAAGTCCGCCTTCATGAAAATGGACCAAATGTGTGTTGGAAGAAAGGCTGATGCCCTTGCCATATGCCTCATCTATTAACAAGATTAAGGTACATACTGATATTTTGTTGTCTGTGTAGTAATTATTCTTCGCAGCTCTCCTTCCTTATCTGTAGTGAGTTGTGAGTTTTCCTATCTTTTTTATTTTCAGTGATATAGTATGTCCCCACAGATAAAAACATGAACACACTTAACAATATTTTGGTCAATGACCTTACTCATGTTGGAGACAGGATATATGGCAGTGGGAGAGATGTGTATACATCCTGACCTATCACTTTACATTGCCTAACAGCAGTTTCATTGTCAGCAATATGCAATGATATAGTACGTAATACATTTTGTGTGTTAATTGTGATAACTCTTTTATTTATATTTTTGCATTAGTAGTTCATCATTATGCAATATAACTCGAATGTATCCTAAATTTCAGTCCAAATCTAAGACAAAAAGAGGAAACCGTGGTAAACAAGGCACAAAGAAGGCTGTGAAAAAAACCAATTCAAAGAAGACACCAAACAAAAAGGCTGAAAAGAAATCTGTTGCGAAAAAGAGAAAAACGTCAAGCAAAAGCGAAGATGAATCGTCTTCTGAGGATGAACCTCTTTCCAAGAAAACAAAAGCGCCACCTACTGTAAGTTGATCACTGCTTCATAATCATTTACTGTTTCATTTACTTCTGATGGACAGTCGGCTGTTCAAACTAACAAACCACTTTTCTAGGATGAGGAAATCAAGACATATGTTAAAGAAATTTTGGAAGGGGCTAATTTGGAGGAAATAACTATGAAGACAGTTTGCAAACAAGTGTATGCTCATTACCCAGAATTCGACTTGGCACATAAGAAAGATTTCATTAAGACAACAGTCAAATCGGTAAGCTTTTAACAATAGAATTTTTGGATTTGCTTGAACTTAATTAATTTTTAAAATGGGAATAATAAATTACTCTTGCATTTAGGAGAATAGTGGAGATATTGGTCTTGTGCATTTATTTTTAGTTCCTTTTTCATCCTGGTAGAATAGAGAGAGGGGAATGCGTATCCAGGTTTTTATGCAAGGATTATCATTTAGATCACAACAGATCACAACACAGTAAATCATGAACTTATTTGGAACTCTATAATGAAATAATACTGATGTCTTAGTTTACAATATTTACTTTTTCTAGAAATAACTTCTTAGGAAGCCAGTTTTTATCACTCTTCCCAATTTCGATTTTGCTCTATTGAAATATTTATCTACAAAATTTAAAATGACGCCTTTTAAAGAAGCTGTATCCTGTTACTGTTTTGAACTAGCATTATTTTTCAATCACCTAACTGTTATTTACCTTTAAATAACTTTCATTTCTGTTGCAGTTGATTTCTACATGAAGAAAATTGTGATGCAAGTTTTAGTGAATATTGTACCTGCACTTCACATGCATCTTGCATTATGTAATTATGCAATTTTAAATAAGGACAGTACCATTGATAGGGCGGGGGGAATTTTTTCCATTTATCATAAATTTTAATGAGATTTGGTATCTTGTGGTTGTATAGAGAACTGTATACATATTTTTAATGGGAATGAGTCCAGTCGTCTATTGTGCATTTGTTTCATTGTTTGGAAATTCATTGTATAAGTGAAGTTGGTACAGTTTTAGAGATAACTTTAGTGTCATTTTCTTTTTAATAGGAAAATTTAAACCAGTTTTAATAGAGATAAGAATTGTCACTTTTTACTAATGTATCAAGTTGGGCAGTAGAATTATCTGTGACTATGTGCTCTGTAATTATGCTTAACATGATGTGGTTAAAGGTGAGCTGCTTTAATTACTTGCCTGTTGTTAGCTGGCATTAAAATGTTACAGGATGTGTGCAATCAAACAGTCCACTTGTATTAGACTATCTTATGTTTTGCAGTGTCTTGTATATTCATTCACCAGGTTGTGAAATTAAACCGGTGTGTGTATGTTGTATGAAGGAATTTAAACAATAATTATACTGCTAAAGTAATTTGATAGCTGTTTGTTCATAACATTGTCTTAAGGCTTAGTCAGTATTTTTTTAGTCAGACCACATTTTACACATTCCGGAAGAGATTTTTTTCCTTTACAAAAATGGAATGCTGCAGTGCACATATATTATTCAGTAACGTGGGCATTGACATGTTATAATGTAAAACATGCATCTGGGTGGAATATTTTAGTTATGATGATTCTGGTAATCCACATGATATAAATATGAAGTGTTTTAATGTTGGAGAGTAGCAACTAGTTTTATCCATATCAGATGTTTCAAGAAACCAGTAAATAATTTTATGGTAAACTTATCCTCTGATGTTATGAATAAACAGTAGTTTTAAAAATCATACAATCAACTGGAGTTATTACACAAGATTAACATTTAAATTTTAAATGAGAACTGAAAAACCATCACTTTCAAATACAGATCAAGGCATTCTGGTATAGACCTTTTAAGAACATTTGAGAACTGGTGTGAATTTGAGATAAATTAGAATACATACCTGAAAAGTACTGCATGTTTCTTTCATTTCACTTATTGTTTATTGTCCTTACAAATGTCCACAAGTGATCTTTCTCCTTCCTTGATATTGCTTTCAGCACCTTTGCTTCGTATTCGTTTTGATGTTTTAGATTTACAGTCGTGTAATATATTCTCAAAAAGATAATTTTCTATTTTTCACTGCACACATCGCATTAAAATTTTTATGCAGTAGTTTTTGTCATTTACCATTTGAGTTAATTTGTCTCTGCACTTAAAATTTCATTTTCATTAGCTACTTATTTGTAAATGAATAGTATAAGGATTTACTTTATCATTGTTACTCTCTGTTATCTTACGTTTCTCATCCATTGCATAAAGTAACAATTGTAACAATTTGAATTGGCTTGCAGTTTTGGTACTCATAATTTTTATATTACAGAAAATAAAGTATTTTTAAGTAAATCTAGGCATTTATTTTATTATAACTGCCTTTTTCTGATTTGGATTCATTATTACTTGTTGCTGTACTAGCAATAATAATAATCAGGTCTATTAAACATGTTTAAACTAAAAAAGGAAAAAGTTATTTAATTTCTTAGAGATGTTAACAGTTGCTTTGCAGTTGGCATAACATTGTTGATTTGTGTAGCAGGTTGTGCTGTTAATGATGAAAGAGTTGAAGGTTTCCATTTAACTAATGAAAGACGAGTGGAAGTTAGCTGTGAGGATAACATTCCATGCAGTAGTAAATCATCATTTATGGTGGACATACTTTTTTTATTATTAAACGAATTGATTAGTGCCATTTTTGTGATATTTTCCCATACAGGCAAATTAAGCCATTAATATTTTACACTCTCAACATTGTCGTAATAAAGTTATTAGATGCTCATCATCATGAACAAACAAGGGTTACAGATAAATTTAAACTAATAATCAGTGCATTTCTGAAAGTGTTTCTTTTTAGTGAACTAAATTTTGAAGAATTTATTCATCTTCTAGAATGTACTTTGCTGCAGTGTGGAGTAGATTAAAAAGTACTTGTCTGTATTGGCATACAAATACATCACAATACAAAATGTGCTATGAAAGTCATTATTGATGCTTCAAGTAAAATCGTACATTAAATAAATTAAAGTTTTAGATCGTGTTGAAATTAAATTATTGTGTTATTTTAATTTCTTTGCTGTTTCAGTTAATTTTTCCATTAAATAGAAAAAAATGTTTCCACAGAAGGATCTTAAATTATTAATTTTTTTTTGTCATTTACTAGGGCAGGAAACAAGGGTGCTAAATCAGTAATATTAAAAGAAGATGATCTAGAAATAATCAGTTGCTAATGAAGGTTCATCTTTTTGTTGAAATAAAGTGGTACTTAATGAAGATGGTGCTGACAGTTGGTTAAAGAGGCATGTTTAAAATTGGGTGCTATATGTATTTATTTGTTTTGTGGTACAACTGAAAATCTTTTTGTTGGGAAGAAAATTTAAGGATAGGGTTAAGATGCACTTGTATAAGAAAAACATTTATACTTTACGAGAATGGAACAACTTACATTTGATTTTTTCTCTAGTGTTAACTACATTGTTTGACAATCAACTTAATTATTTAGTTAAAGATTAGTGGCATGATTGCTGTCCTCTTATAAAATTAAATAAGTTCATATCAAAATTAATGTTGTAATATGTTTTTACTTATTTGTAGCAACTAATTTCTTCTATGTACACCCAAATGGAAAAAAATTGTCCAATTGGAATGACACAGATAATATCTGTTAGCAACAGAAGCTTTATTTTGATGTTATTGACATTTATTAAATGTAATGTTCAGAAATATGTTTTGTTGAAAGAAGACTTCAGCTGTGAATAAATGCATACAGCATTGTCAATTTTGTTTCCATATAGTTGGGTGCAATAACTTCATTACATTTAACTTAGTCTAATGAATGTTTTGAATTTCTTAATCTGTATCCCATATCTTGTTGAAGTTGCTGTGAAGAACCACAAAAAACTAAATGAGCACAATTTGCAATATTTTTGGAGAGTCATAATCTTGAACAAGTGAGATTAACAGGATGCAAGGCAGTGGGTGCACATATACCCACTACCACCATGTGACCGGATGTGTGCATACCCATCGACTTGCCGCGTGTTTAATCATCATTAAGGATTCTGCCAAAATACTGTAAAATGTGTTCTTGTTTTTGCTGTGTGATAAGTGTGGGGGGTTTAATTTGCCAGTTCTTTTTTTTTTTTTTTTTTTTTTTTTTAATCTCTTTACTATAAATGTAGGGATCTGTAAGTATATGTGCTCACATTTAATGGGTTTGATGTTATATCATAGCCACATCAGTAGTATTATCATTTTATAGCTTTTGTAAACTAGTGTTGGGTTACAATGGAGAAAGAGTGACTGACCGTCACCTTCCTCAGATTGTTACAAGAATGGCAGTATCGGAAAATAAACTGCTCTGTTATTCACTGCAGTTTATAAATTTCCAGTTATCAGGTTTTGAAACAAGTCTAAAATGCAGAGACATTAACTTGAAATTTTTTCTTTAATTAATTTGAGTGAATTCCATGTAAAAAAGAAGAAAACAAATGGAAAAAGTACAAAGGTGTAGACTGATGGCCTCATTCCCTCACCTAAAGCAATATAGCATTCTGTTTATATAACTTCAGCCAGAAAGAAACAAAGATAATTGAGGATGATGATGGACAGTTTTATCTTGGAGTGCAATTTTGATAATCATTTACACTCTATGTGGTACAAAGCTCTGCCCTGTAAGGTTGTAGGAGCACTCGTGTTAAAATATTGAAAGTCAGTGCAGTGATTGTTGTGGACTGTTGAAGTATTGCGAAGTATTGTTTGCCATCTTCATTGAGATGAGAAACTAGTAGTATTTTTAGACTTAAAAATGTTTGGATTATAATCTTTCATGTAATTTTTTAAGAATAAATCTAATTTCTACCTAATTAATTATGTTGTACTAATTTTCTGTCATTGTGCATTCCAATTTAATAATGAAAGCTGGTAAAGAAACATTAGGCTTTAGGGAACAAGCTGCCCGAAAACCTTGGATCAGAGGAGAAGGTACAAAAATGCTCTGGATGAAGCAGGAACAGGCAATTTAGAAATCAAATAAATAGGAAATGCAAAATAGCAAAAGAAAAATGGCTACAAGAAAAGTGTGAAGAAGTAGAAAAGGAAATGGTCGTAGGTAAAGTTGATGTTGCATATAGAAAGATCAAACAGAATTTTGGAGAAATGAAGAAAAGAGGTATGAACATTAAAGCTGCCGATGGGAAACCTCTTTTAAGCTCAGATGATAGAGCTAACCGATGGAAGGAATACATTGAGAAACTGTATGATGGGGACGACTTGAAGAATAACGTAATAGAAAAGGAAGGTGATGTCAACAGTGATGACTTAGGAGATCCTGTTTTGAGGACAGAATTTAATAAAGCTCTAAATGACTTGAAAGCAAATAAAGCAGTTGGAATTGATGAGATCCCTGCAGAACTTCTTAAATCCCTAGGAGAGGAAGGAATTGAAAGATTATTCAAACTGATATCAAAAAGTTATGAAACAGGAGAAATTCCAACTGATTTTAATAAAAATATCATCTTCACACTTCCAAAGAAAGCACAAGCCGACAAATGTGAGAATTATCGCACCATTAGTCTAACAACACATGCTTCAAAATTATTGACTAGAATAATATACAGAAGGATGGAAAGGGTAGTAGAAGAGATAGTAGGTGAAGATCAGTTTGGGTTTAGGAAAAATCGCGGTACAAGGCAAGCAATTCTGTCTTTAAAATTAATACTTGAAGGGCGGATCAAGAAAAACAAAGTTACTTTTATGGCATTTGTTGATTTAGAAAAAGCTTTTGATAATGTTAGGTGGGACAAGATGTTAAATATTTTAAAGAAGTCAGGTCTAAAGTATCGAGATAGAAGAATACTCTATAAACTATATAAGAATCAAGTGGCTATAATAAAAGTAGAGAATCACGAAAGACATGCATCAGTTAAAAAGGGTGCGAGACAACGTTGTAGTCTGTCTCCATTAATATTCAACTTGTATGTAGAAGAAGCAATGAAGAAAGTCATAGAAAAAATTCCATGTGGCATAAGTTTTCAGGGAGAAAAAAATCAGTATGCTACGATTTGCTGATGACATTGTCTTGCTAGCAGAGAGGGCTGAGGATATTGAGAAGTTACTGAATGACATTAACAAAATACTGAAGGAAGGTTTTGGACTGAACATAAATCAAAACAAGACAAAAGTGATGAAATGTAGCAGAAATGATACCAATACTCGTAGATTAAATATAAAAATAGGATCGGATGCAATAGGAGAAGTAAGTGAATTCTGTTACTTGGTAAGTAAAATTACAACCGACGGCCGAAGCAGGAATGATGTTAAAAGCAGAATAGCACTAGCAAAAAGAGCCTTCATGAAAAAGAGAAACCTTTTAGTTTCAAATATTGATCTAGGAATTAGAAAGAACTTTTTAAAATTCTACATGTAGAGCACAGCACTTTATGGTAGTGAAACATGGACTTTTGGAATACCGTAAAAAAATGAAAATTAAAGAAAAATGCTGAAAATTAAGTGGACAGACAAAGTAAGAAATTAACAAGTTTTGGAAATAATCGGTGATGGGTGAGGAAAGAAGTTTGTGGAAGAAGCTTACAGACAGAAGAGAGAGGTTGGTAGGTCATATTTTGAGACATTCTGGATTGATTAATTTGTTAGTGGAGGGAACAGTCTAAGGTAAGAACTGTAGAGGAAGACAGATTAGAATATATGAAGCAGATAATTGAGGACGTGGGCCGTAAGGGGTATGTAGAAATGAATAGGTTAGCACAGGATAGGAAGGGATGGAGGATTGCATCAAACCAGTCGAAAGACTGATGACAGCAATATATATAGAACATTGGATAGGATAAAAAACCACCGCTTACCAAAGAAGGGGATTCCAGTGGCGTTGGTACACGAAAAAAACACTAACTCACAAAGAATAAAATTTTCGAGCATGGCTCTTCCTCAGTAGAAGTGAGATGGCTGCATGCAAGCACTGCTAGAGTTGGCTGCCAGCAGTGCTTGCGTGCAGCCATCTCACTTCTACTGAGGAAGAGCCATGCTCGAAAATTTTATTCTTTGTGTGTTCGTGTTTTTTTCGTGTACCAACGCCGCTGGAATCCCCTTCTTTGGTAAGCGGTGGTTTTTTATCCTATCCAATGTTCAATATATCCGCTTTTAGCGCCTTTGTTTCCTAACAATCTGTATATATATATATATATATTTGTAACATTGCTAACACAATGTTAAAAAACTTAATTTCTATGTAGTCTCATCAGTTAATTAAAGCCAATTTAGCTGTTACATTTCCTGTGATGCGGTGTTTGTCAGAGTATTCTGTTCTGGTTTCTATGTTTTCTATATCATACTCTAAAAAATCCAAAGGTTTATTTTTAATAATTTCAGTCTCAATCTTGAACTTCTAAAAGTTAATGGTTTCCATCAAGGTTAGTATCATATATTATTAATATTTCTCCTTGTTTTCTGGATCATCATTTTATTTAAAAAATATATTTTTCTACTTCCTTTCTAAAATGTATTTCCCTGGCCATGAAAATAGCTAAATTTCTTATTTTACTGTAGTCACTTTGTACTAATAAAAATTAGTATATACAAAATAATAAATGATCAAAACAGCTAAATTACATAAAAGCTACTGCAGTAGTTTTAACTTATGAGGATAACAATTCTCTCTGTGGTTGCCCATGCTCGCAGTTCTGACAGTCTTGGTCTAGTCCAGTCCAGTCATTTAAACGAATAGGTAGTATTCTGTTAAGTGGATTTGTTTTGGATGGTTAGAAACAATTTTCCTTACCTCCAACATAAATTTAATTGCATTGGATCTTAAATCCTGGTGGTAATTCCTTACTTTCACATATTATGAATTCTTTGGTTGCTATTCACTTAGCCACCCACTTTCGCCTTTTATGAATTTTAAAATTTTTAAGTGTGTATTGTAATTTGTTCAGCATTTCCCTTGGTAATTTATTTCAATCCCCGATTTCCTCATGTAGAATAGGAAAATTATCCCATTCTTTCACATTAAATCAAGTGTTAGTTTGTTTTAATCCTCCCTTCCTCATACTACTACTAATTTTTTTACCAATATGCATCCCGGCATCTTTACCAATAAGTACCTAATGAACTCCCTGCACTCTTTTGTCCGTATTCAAATCACGTCGAACCCAGCTCATTAGCATTGCATTATGTTGTGCTGTAATATATGAATCTAACAGCCATCTTTTGCACACCCTCCGATTCCTGAATTTGACACTGTGAGGGCTGTCCAGAAAGTAACTTATTGATACACTTATCTAAATTATGCACAAGGTTTTCAATTCCATTTCTGTAGAAATCTGCTTCCTTAGATTTCGACCTCTGGTTTACACCAGCATGGCATTCTGCGTCACTATCAAAGCAGTGTTTTGCAATCCAGGTTTTCATTGCTGGAAAGAGGTGCTAATTGCATCTCGATTGTACGTTGGGTCCCAAGAGCTGTCAGGTACAATTAACAATTTTGGATGTGCGTTGCGAAAAATACAGCACTTTTGAGCTCAGTTTTCCCCAATACTTGTTCTCACTCGCCTGTTTTGTCAGTGTTTCGTAAAACTTTTCTGTGTTAATTGTTGCACAGTCTTCAAGGAAATTAACCAGAAGCACTCCCTTATCATCCCAAAACACAGTTGTCATAATCTTTCTGACTTACAATGTTTGCAAACATTTTACTGATTTTCGGGGAGGCCTCATCTGCCCCCATTGTATGGACCATCTTTTAGTCTCACAATTGACATGCTTAAACCATGTCTCATCTCCCATTACGACATGATTGAGAAGTGCACTACTGTCCTTGTTTTAGGCTTCTAGGAAATTCAGCGATGCAGCGAGAGATTGTTTTTTGTGATCTTCTGTCAAAACTTTTGGCAGCCTCCTTGCACAAAACTTGTTATAATCAAGCTTCTTGATAAAATTTTGTGAAATTTGGGGTAAATGAAGCAAGAGTTTCATAATAGTAAAGCAGAGATTTTCACAAATTTTGCCATTGATTTTCATCATCAGTCACAAGGCTTGGCTGACCACTGTAGTTCTCATCATGAACATTTGTTGGGCCATTTTTAAACTGAATGCACCATTGCGTCACTCTGTCTCAGTACACCTCACAAAGTTGCCAATTGATTTCAGTTGGTTTGAGGTTTTTTTGCCAGTAAAAACCTAATCACTGAACACATCTCACACAACTCGTGGGATTTACTATTAAGCGCACTTTTCAATAATTCACAATGAATAAAATAGGAAAACCTCAGTCCACTCACTATGACAGCTTGATACGTACTGAGTGTAGAAACATTTTGACACCAAGATGGCAGCTCCATCTCAACCCTAGGCACAAATGGAAGTCACTTTCTTGATAGCCCTAGTAATAATGTGGATCCCATTATATACCACTATACTTGAGCAGATGTCTGACCAAAGTTTGTATCCCACTTCCTTGGTACATCCAGTCATCAGCTTCTCCAGTAAATACAGGATTTTGAAACCTCTCTCAACCATTTACACAATGTGTCGTGACCAGTTGAATCATTAAATATATGCTAAAGTTCCTAACCTAATCTGATTTTTTTTTTTTTTTTTTTTTTTTGTAAAATTTGAAAATAATTATTGGAAATTTGTAAAAATAAATTAAAATATAAACATTTCGGAAATTATTCATCATTGATACAACTACTAGAAAAGAAGTGTCAAAAACGCCTGACGTTGGGTTTCACTGTCAAATACTTTAAGCCTGATGTTTCATAACACATTTGAGGTATGCTGTCATCACAACACCTCTGACAGGTACCAAATATTTTCGTATGTGTGCTGGGTGTTAAGAAATGGATATATACATTTTTTGAACAGATGCAACAGCTTATGGAAGAGCATGTTTTTTGTGTGAAACTCATCTTCAGTGATGACCAGACATTTTTCTTTGTGTATGTGAATGGCCCCGTCGACAGGCACAATGTACAAATCCTCCATTCGGTGCAGGTCAAATTCTGATAGCACCTTACTGCCGTCCGATGAAATTGGTCTGTTTCAGAAATCGTTTGAATTCATACTATCAGTGGGAGCTAATACTAAAAATGAAAGACTATGTCAAACTAAGATTTCTACCAGTTACTTTTTAAATAGTGATGACAATAAACCTTTGTAAGGCATGATACATCCCACAATCTTTTCCATTAAATAGGAATCTGCTGTCTATAAAACTTTTATTGTTCACACTTTTTTTCTTTTGCGCTCCTCATTCATGCCACCAAACGTTTTGTGTGTGTTTTTCGATGTATAAGATAACACATTTGCTAGTTCATTTTATTTCGTTTTGAAGATGCTCAACTCTTGGTTTCTCTATGTTTGTAAGTCAGCAGTGTGCATGTATGACATTTATATATAATTACAGCTCTGTGTGTTGGGATATGATTGTCATGCCTACGTGGGTATATTTCAAAGAATGTCGACACCCCTTCCAGAAAACATAAAATTGCCTTAACTAAAAAATTTATCCCAATGTGAAATTTGTATGTCACTCCTGTATTCTTCATGTGTTTTTCAATTACTGCTACCAATTTCTGTACAAAAAGTTTTGTACGTAATGTTTGACATGATGGAAAGGATTTTCGCATCGTTGGATAGAAGTTGCACCCCTTTAATATCTACTATCAAACATGGACAAAGCATATCAATGTGGTGAAGGATGACAAAAACTTAGAATGAGATCCAGCCGTTTTAGTGTGCTCAGAAATTTGTTCAGTTTAGCCCATATTTCAGTTTTTTACAAACATTTTGTGATTTACACAAATTTACTTGGAAAATGACTCATCACTCACCAAAGTTGATGGCAGCGACGAGAGGAAAACATATACAGTGCAACCCCGATATAACAAATCGGAGGTGAACAAGAAAATATTCATTATATCAAGTAATTCGTTGGACTAAGGTTTGTTATGTTGAGGTTAGGTTGGTCTAAAATTTGTTATAAAGAGGTAAAAAAATAGTTATATTCACCTCAACATTACGTACTTATCTTGTTATAGTGAACAACTTCTACTAATAAATGATAACACATTTTTATCAGATTACTGTATGTATTTTCTATTTAAAAACAATTAGGTAGGTAACAAAATCTTTTTCTTACATTAATAATCAAAATTGAATGCAGTAAAATCCGTAAAAGTAGGTACATATCTTGGTGGGTACATACATTATGTAGGTAATTTAATGTTAATTTCAAAGATTCGCACAACAAAAATCACGAATTAAAGGTAAAGAATCAACAATGTGGTTATAGTAGCTTAATCTCAATTTTGTTCATCTTGATTAGAAAAAAGTCATAAATAGTTGTCTGTTTACCACCGGTAAGAGTTATCACATCCAAAGCGCAATCTAATTTCGTGATGGAATTGACTACATCGTCACTCAAACCTCCCTTTTTGAGAAACACAGATTTTATTATATTTAAAGCATTATAAACATCTTTTATTGTGAAGTTATGCTCATCAATTTCACCCCCTTCTTCCTCGTCTTCATCCGCTTCTGCATTAGAAACCGGCAACACAGATGTGACGATGTCAGCATCAGTTAGTTCTCCACAGACGGCTAAATCATTATCAAAGGTAACGAAGTCATCGAACTCAGTCTCTTGAAGGTGAAATTCTTTTTGAACTCTTTGCCAGGTCCTAGCAAGTTCTGCGACGTAAATCGTCCTCCTCATCGTCGCATGTTACTTTAAACCCACTTTTCTTGAAGCAGTTTGCAATGGTCTTTTCAGTGACTAGATTCCAAGCTTTGGCGATCATCCACATGGCTTGTAAAACGTCAATTGTAGTTGGTGTTTGACGTTCAACATCAGCAAGAAATCGTCTGACAACTTCCTTCCTATAATGCATTTTGAAGCTTTGGATGATGCCTTGGTCCAGTGGTTGTAGTTTTGAAGTGGTATTTGGAGGCAAGTACTTTATTTTTATATTTTCCAGGTTAGGAATTTCTCCGTGTGCAGTACAATTATCGATGAACATTAGAATTTTCTTGTTTTTTTTCTTCATCTCTTTATCCAGACTTTTAAGCCAATTGCAAAAAGCATTACTAGTCATCCTAGTCTTATGGTTGGACGTGTAATCTGTTGGCAGGTTATTGACATTTTTAAAACATCGCGGTTTTTGATATTTTCCGATGATGAGTGGCTTAAGTTTGTAAGTCCCAGTACAATTTGTTCCCAGCAGTACTGTTAAGCGAAGTTTGCTGTTTTTTCCGCCATTACATTCATCGCCTTTGAATGATAAGGTTTTGTCAGGTAAACATTTATAGAATAGTCCAGTTTGATCGGCGTTAAAGATGTCTTCGGTGGTCAGCTCTGCCAGTTTGTTTTTCCAATCATCACATACTTTTTCATCAACACAACCACTTTCACCACATATTTTTCGAAAAACAATCTCGTTTCGTTTTTTGAAATTTTGAAGCCACCCGTTGCTAGCACGGAACTTATCATGTCCCAATTCTACTGCAAACTGCTGAGCCTTTTCCTGAAGAATAGGGCCTCCGGTTGTGTTTTTTTTTTTTTTTTTGTCTCGGCACTGTTTTAACCACTTCAACACACATTCCTCTACCTACGTCTTTGAACTCGCATGATTTTAATCTTTTACTGTTTACAGGCAAACCACTTTCTTCTGAAAACTTATCTTTAAATTTTAAAATTGTAGCCAATGTACTTGCGGGAATCCCGAACTTATTAGCTATGTCTAATTTTTTCGTCATAGGATTTTTGTCAACATAATTAATGATTCGCTTTTCTGCAACCGATAAGGAACACCTTTTACGTTTCTGAGCCATTTTAACTTAAATCTTTAACAATAGTGACGAGCAGAAGTGTTTACATTACTTCCAATCAAACAACAATGATTGTTTTACGAACAAAAGCGTGTCGAAACATGTCGCGATTGGTGGGGACTTTATATAAAGGTTTTGGGTTGACAAAATTCGTTAATTAGAGGTATGTATACTTTTTCTTGATAGTTGAAAATTCGTTATAAAGAGGTTGTTCGCAATGTAAAGGTATATTTTATATTGACTTTTATGGACAATTCAAGGGGATTACGAAGAATTTGTTAAATCGAAGAATTCGTTATATTGAGGTACGTTATATTAAGGTTGCACTGTATAAACACACAAATAAACTCAATATTTCGGTTAAACCTTAATCATGATGGAGAAAATGTCATGAGGCTCGGGAGGTGTGCACACGCCGAGTCATGTAGCAACCATCGGCGTGTGCACACCTCCCGAGCCTCATGACTCATTTTCTCCATCATGATTAAGGTTTAACCAACGCTCAGCGTGTGCACACCTCCGGAGCCTCATGACTCATTTTCTCCATCATGATTAAGGTTTAACCGAAATACTGAGTTTATTTGTGTATTTATATATGTTCTCCTCTCGTCGCTGCCGTCAACTTTGGTGAGTGATGAGTCATTTTCCCTGTCCTTACAATTATATTGCCTAAAGCAGTTTCCTTTTTCCTTAAATTTAACAAATTTACTTGGGTGATAAGAGTTTATTCTTGTTTCTTATTGTGTTGACCTAGAGCCCAGTTGGGGTATGTATCTTTGATGATAAGTAAGTGGAAGTTAAACAGTACGGTCCCCAAGTGATACACTCGTTTACAGGTGATCGCTATTGTTAAAGAACCAACAAACAGGGTCAGTACTTAACATTCTGCAAGTGGAAGAGTAATTACATTGTATCCAACGTTTTCTAGTAAAACTAGGATTACAAAATGCTGTAAAATATATTTTACATTACTAATGGTATTTGTAAAAATGAAAGCATAAGTTTATTTACACAGTAAAAATGAAGTCCATAATAACTCAAAAATTAGTCATAAATCCATTTCTTTTCGGTTTGAAACACCGTTTGCCATTTGAATTTGCTCCATACTTCAAGGGAACAATGAAGCATTTATCTTTCTTCAAGCTGCAACATCCGACATAAAATAGTTTTTTTGTGGACGGAGGATGGCCTCCTGCATACGGTTATGTGGCATTGTAGTGAAGACCTTGGCTCCATCTGTGGAAAATATGAAACCTAGATGAGAACACACTATGGATCCAACAACATTTACTTGACGGGTACCAATGTGATGCTGCGCAGAGAGGAATAAAATCACATGAAAACTTTTGTAATATGAAAACAGATACCTCAACAGACCATTTTCATTGAGGAAACAAGCACTGCAGTGACACAGCAAATGAGAGCAGCAAGAACTGTTTACTTTTGATACTAATGCAAAAACTGAAAAAGGAGGCATCCAAGATCAACAGGCAAAAGAAGATGCAGCTGGATCGCTTGTTGACGCGATAATTTTCCAAGCAGCAAAATCCAAAAGTGTGATAATTTCAAGTTAGCGTATTGGCTTTCTCGTTCTGCTAGTGGGCCTTGGTAACACGAGAAGTTGTACTTCCATAAAACAGGAAAAGGCAAGGAGACAGATTTATGGTACTCAACCACTTCCTGCAAGTTTGAACTCTCGTGTATCCTCTTTAACCATGCATTTACAGGATGTGATACAATATCAGCATTTTTCGGCTATGGGAAAGAAAAATTCTGTGGCCTCATACAATACCAACCACATCTGAAAGTAACATGCATGCTAACTTTTCAGAACTCCAAGTATCTGGAGAATACGCAGGGGAACAGTTCATCTTGGAACGGTACGAAAAAATTGCTTGTGGAACACTGGAAGGATCAGATACGAAATGTTTACGAAATCTGTCCAAAAATGCATTCAAACAAGCACGGTTGCCACTAATATCAGATGCGGCAACGTTTCACTCAATACACACGTACCAACAAGTGCAAGCATGACTGGGTCGAGAAACTTACCCATTGCAGATGAAGGAGAGGAAGCGTTCCTCGACATCGAAGAAGCTCCTGATGCAATGGATGAATGTGAGACAATTATAGGTGAGGACATTGATAAGCCAGATAATCAAGAAATTGATTTATGACCAATTTTTTACTTATTACGAATTTATTATGACTTAATAACTTTCTGCCATAACATTATGCATTAATTTCCGCTCCATTATCAGAGCGATGTGGTGGCTCAGTGGTTAGAATGTCTGATTGGAGGTCGAAATCCCGATCTCAGCTGTGATTTTCAAAGGCCATTAACCCAGCCTATTCTCTGCCACAGCTTACTGTGTAATATGAAGTAAGCCAGAACAGTTCTATGTCCCCCCCCCCCCCACCCCACGTTAAGCTGTAAGTTCCCTAAACCCGGTTCTATTACCTAGTTAGGTTAGATCAGGGATGGCCAACCCGCGGGGCACTTGTGGCCCGCGGAGGGGTATCATTATATACCTAAGCTTTGACTTTCAATGGTGATATCTACACTAAGTTAAGCTGATATTCAACCAAGATCATCGCTCGATTGATCTTGCGAGGAGGGACAGTATACTGTAAGGAAGTACAACCGAGCCTTATCACGATTTATGTTCCTGAAACTTTCATCGCGTTTGCGGTTCGCCTAACTGATTATTGGAGCGCTTGCGTCGGGAATTGATCTTTTCCACCCATAGATGGGAGTACGCTCTTAGCATTAATTGTTGTATTTGATTCGAAATGCATTGTACACATTCCATGTGTCTGCTGTACTATTGTATTGGTGGCGTGTGGACGTGATCGACTTTTAAGAACTAGTTTCTGTTTTATGTAAGTCGTGCGTATGTAATTATTATTCTTGTTGAAAATACGTGATATTTGTATTGTATCTTTACTGAATATGTTCCCGTTATTACTTTTTTAAAGCGTTGCGATTTTAAGAGTTTCTGGTAAATACTAGCACTGAGTTTTATTCGTTTCTCTTTCTACTTCAACTAAATAATGTCATCAACTAGTAAAGATGTTGGATCAAGTAAGTGAAAAGCTGCAAATGAACTGTGAAGTTTTCTGGATAAGTGGACAATTAACTATTTTTTTGTAGAATTTAATACAAAGCCCATATGCTTAATATGCAAAGAATCTGTTTCTGTATTGAAAGACTATAACATGAAACGGCATTATGAAACTAAAAACATGCAAATTAGTTTGATGAGTACCAAGGACAATTTCGATTAGACCAGGTAAATGACTTAAAAATAAAACTTTCTGCACGGCAACAGATATTCACTAGCACTGCTGCAGAGTCAACATGCCATGTAAAAGCGAGCTATGCAGGAGCTTCGATATTAGCCAAGAAATCGAAGCCATTCAGATGGTGAAATGGCGAAGGAATGTTTGGAGAGCATCTTTGAAATTATGTGTTCAGAAAAGAAGAAAGAATTTTCAAAAATAATCCTCTCTCGTCAAACCATTACCAGACATGTGGAAGACATTTGGAGACATATTGAAAATAATTTGAATAGCAGAGCATCTGATTTCGTATATTATTCTGTAGCATTGGATGAATGCACAGATCTGACAGGTACTGCGCAAGTAGCGATTTTCGTAAGAGGTGTTGATGTCCATTTAAACAAAACAGAAGTATTAACGGCTCTGTATCCACTTAAGAACACCACAAACTGCACGCGATTTGTGTGTTACAACAACATTAAATTTTTTTTTTGTTTTGGCGTGACGACGGATGGAGCTGCAGCAATGGTCGGGAAACATGATAGTTAAAACTGATTGAAAATGAAGCCTGCAAACTTGTTAATACCTCATTATAAATTTTTCATTGCATTATTCATCAAAAAAAAACCCTTTAAAAATGGATCAAGTTCATTTGCGTGGTTTTCAAAATAGTGAACTTCATTACATCGAAGGGGTTGAGCCACTGTCAATTCCAAAAATTCCTCAAGCATTTGGATTCTGTCTATAATTACCTTACATTTTATACTGAAGTAAAATGTCTGTCCCGTGCAAAAATGTTAAAAAGAGTGTTTGATTTGAAGGAAGAGATACAATCATACTATGCAAGCAAGTTGAAAAGTATCCCAGAGTTTGAAAACGTGGCTTGGGTTTGTGACTTCGCGTTTCTAGTCGACATAACTAGCCATTTAAGTAACTTGAACATTTTTCTCCAAGGCAAAGACCAATTGGTTAATAATATGTTTGATGTTGTTGCCGCATTTCAAATGAAACTTGGGCTTTGGGAACAACAGTTGAAAATTAAACATTTCACTCATTTTTTCACGCTATTATTGCAAGCAGATGTGACACAGGCCATGGCGATTAAATACAGTTAATTGATATCAAACTTGAAACTAGTGTTTAAAAATCTATTTCAAGATACCAAAAAACATTATGTTCTTTTATCTGCATTTTCAGCGCCATTCTCAGTGGATATAATTGCCAGAAAATTTGCAACTGGAATATTGTAAATTGCAGTGTGACGCACGGCTGAAGGAGAAATTCCACCAGGTTGGTTTGGAAGAATTCTTCAGAAAATATCTGGACAAGGAGATATATGCTGAATTTTACAAACATGCTTTGCGGATGATTTCGCTATTTGGAAACACTTATGTGTGTGAACAGCTTTTCCGCCGGACGAACAGTATCAAGTCACAACACAGAACACGAATCACTGATCTTCATTTGGAGAACTTTATGCGTGTAGCCACAACTTCTTTCGACATCAACATTGATGCCCTTAGTTCTACCAAACAATGTCAAAAGTCGCATTAAGGTAATTTTATATTTAATACTTCATTACATATGTATATTATACTAGCTGTGCCCGCGACTTCGTCCGCGTGGAATAGTTATTTTGGGCATCATATTTATTTTTGCAAACAACCTCCTCAGCTTTATAAATTATAGCAGTTACCCACGACTTTGTCCGCGTCAATTTCTGTTATTATTTTAGACAATTTTTTGCAAATTTAGTTTTTAAGTTTTTAAAAGATCATAATTATTTTAAAGTACTTCTGCGTAAATTATATTTTTAGTTTTATTTTCTTGTGGCAGAAGAACATATTGGTTTTCTCCATCTTGACAAAGCGACATATAGTTGGCCGTGTGAAAAGCAGTCTTGACGTAAATCGATTCCTACGTGTTTAAATGTTTGCCCCTGTGATTTATTAATTGTAACGGCGAAAGATAGCTTAACGGGAAATTGAATTCTTTTAAAATTAAAAGTTAAATCATTTGGAATCATTGGGATGCGAGGTATAAGCACTGTTTGACCAACTGCTGGACCAGTCAAAACTATTGCAACGATCACGTTATTGCGCAGAAATTTAATTTGAAGTCGGGTTCCGTTACATAAATTTGGTGGTTTGAGATTTCTAAGTAAAATTATTGGGGCACCTATTTTTAACTTGAGGGAATATGGGGGAAGGCCACTTGGGTTCAAAGAATTAAGAAACTCTTGTGGGTAATGTACCGCATCTTCTTAATCCATTACGTTATCAATAGATGTGTAGGTAACTATGTCTCCTGGAAGTTTACTTAAAATTAGGTCGTTAATTTCGTCCACGCTACTGTTTCTCGCCGCCAATATTGCCCTTTGACACATCCATTGATGATCTTTATTTTCTATTTCGCTGATTTGAGGGTAAACTTTCGATATTAAGTCCTCAATGTTACTTACTCTTTCTCCTAAATCGCGATCAATTTCAATTTTATTTTCAAAATGAGGAACTTTCCCGTCTCCTATTAAAAGTAACTTTGAAGGAAAAGTTATACTACCTCCCTCCAAATGTGCTCTCATATTTGTAGTTAATTTTAAAATGTTAACAAACTTCCATAATGGGGAACTTTTAAGGCAAGACTTTACAAAATACTCTTAATCAACAACACATAAAAGTGTTAATAATTGTGAAATTATTAGAACCAAAATATTATCCTTAAAACAAAATGAAATAGTATTTAAAAAGTATTATTACACGACAATATTATATCGCAAAAACAAATAACGCTGCATACAACCGTTCAGAAGGGAGCCGACCGCGCGTAATATCTTCTAAGATGTTCATTGAAATTAGTGATGCCAAAGACAATTTTGTTCACAATTAAATACTCTTAATCAACAACACATTTATTTGGATAAAGATTAATATTATTATGTTGATACAACTCTAACAAATAATTGGTAATAATGCATTAATTTCGACCAAATTTGATTACCATAAAAAAGGTTCTAGTGAGTTAATCTTAAAAGATAGACATATACTGTCGCGGACATTTTTTTAGATCATTTCAAGAGGAATATATATTTTTTTGCTATCTTGAACCGTTTTCGCAGCGTACGCAACAGAAGCCCTCAAAGACGAATAATTTTCCCCGTTTTTTCCACATTTTCCATTGTTTCTTCGCTCCTATTAGTCGCAGCATGATGTTATATAGCTTAAAGCCTTCCTCGATAAATGGTCTATTCAACACAAAAAGAATTTTTCAATTCGAACCAGTAGTTCCTGAGATTAGCGCGTTCAAACAAACAAACAAACAAACTCTTCAGCTTTATAATATTAGTATAGATTTTAAGTGTTTTTTTTCCTTGATAAAAATATCAAAGTATTTTTTCCAAGAAATTAATGCATGCTGACCGGTAGAGAATTGTAGTTCTAAAATTTGGCCCGGCTGCTGAAAAGGTTGGCCACCTGTGGGTTAGAATGTTAGATGGTCACAATGGGGCGCATTGCGCGGCGAATCGATCGAAAACATTGTCACCTGTCGGCTGAACAGTCCTTCGGGATCTCCCGGCCAATAGTGCTATATGATTACGGAATTGACCATCAGTAATCATAGTACCCATATATAGTATCTCATACAGAAATGCATATATATCAATTATATATGCAGGAGTTCCAGGTCATTTCGAGCGACAATATAGGTAAAATCCAAATTTTAGGAAAATGTGAAATTTTGCTGATTTTCGAATAACAGTAGCACGCTTAGTTTTGAGTTTAGAATAATCTTTGGAAAATGAAAGTTGTAGGAAATTTTGTCCTCTTTCACATTGGAAATAAAGTATTTCTTGCTAGGACTCATCAGGAAGGAGTTATAGACGAAAAACTGAAAAAAGTACAAAAATTTTGACGTTTTTTGGCCACAGAAAATTGTGCCGAGGGTGTTGGAAGTCGAAAACTTGGTTTCTGTATACTCTCGCCAATATATACAAGATTAAAAAAAACTTCTATGTGGTATACTGCAAGGTAAAACTACCTCGTTACTGGACTATAGCTGGTACCACCAGGGCCGGCGTTTGGATTTAGGCGCCCGGCCTGAAGATTCTCCTAAGGGGGCTCGGGTACTTTTACCCCGCTTACTCCCCCTCCCCCTATAGTCGGCCCCAGATACCACATTCTATGTCTATAATTATAAATAAATGAACAACTCGTTTTTTGTGCCGACCGAGCAATAGGGGACATCAACCACCTGTTATTCTCCTAAATTACACCAACATCCAAAACAAAATGCTGAAGGAACTCACAAGGTGCAAGATCCCCTTCCCATCCTGCTCTCTTCCAACAACCACTCAATATTCAGAACCATAATGTCCTTTTTTAATGAAGGAAATATTCAAATATAAGACAAAGCGGACCAGCCAATCCTAGACCAACAGTCATAAACTAAGTAGATACACTAACCCTTCAAAAATACTCCACATTAGCTAGAACATACACACTAAAGCAACACCCAATGAGAATAGTTACAAATACAATTACACAAAATTATTCACACCAAAGGATCCAAATAGATAAGGCAATCACAGGAACTATTTCATGAATATTCAATTGTGGTGGAAAGATACAAAAAGCGGTCCCTGGGCTTTTGGCGACGACTCATACGGTGCAATTGAAAAGGCAATAACGTGATATATTTTATAAAGAAATTGTAACCCATCTCTCATGGGACTTATGAACCATTGTAAAATAAAGGATAAGAAATTGTAATTTAACTGAAACATTAAACATAAACCAATGTAAAATTAAATGTAAAGAACCTGGCAGTATGGCCGACCAGGCCGAAAGCCAACACAAATAAATTAAAAAAAAAAAAAAATAAGGACACACTATTTCTCCCTTCCGACCATTTTGTATTCATTTTGTTTCGTCATAAACACTAATATAACGCTTGGAATTTAATAACATTACTTGAATTGTATAGTTTACCAGAAATATTGCATTTTTGCATACTTTATGGTTAGGTTTAACTATACCGATCAAATGTTAAAGTATGGTTACAAACCCTACGCGTCTGGCTATTGCGGCATAGTTTAATTTTAAATTAGGCCTACAATTTATTCAACAGAAGATGATGCTCACAATTTTCTGAATATGATTAATAATCGATATTGACTGACTTACCTGTCTAGCCCCAGCTGACGCAAGGTAAAACTCACAGCGCACAGAATTCAATAAACAAATTATTTTGAGGGTCCCTTCTTATCCACTTATATGTTTTCTCGCACAAATCTTTATATTTTTGTAATTGTTTATTTTTTTTCAATTTCGCTTTTTTGGAGTTGCTCGTGTATCACTTATCGCTTTTACAAACAGAATCTGAATTACTCGCCATTTTAAACAATGTAAAAGAAAAATCATGCAGTTGAAAACTGCAACCTCAAAGCGACGAGAAACAGAAGAAAACGCGAATTTTCCGCTTTTAAATCACATGACTGACATCCATTCAGAAACAACGGACACGAGTCGGCAGGAACGCAACAAGGATGGTCCGCTGTTGTTGCCTCGGTTCCGAAGTGGTTAAGTACATAGGTCAAAGGACGCGAGCGTACAAAAAATCTCTGGCCGATAGGCACTTTTTCTTGCACGAAGTTGTGGAGCTAGCTTAAGAATGTTCCGCTCCATGTATTGTATACTTTACTCGAAATAAAGTATTTTCGCATACTCTATTGGTAGGAAAAAGTATAACGACCAAAGATAAACTATGATACTTTATTATAAAGTATGGTTGGCAACCCTAGCGCCTCCACTTCCATGTTTACCCACCTCAGCTGGGCTCAACTTTGACCAAGAATATGTATGAACGCGACAAGCGACAGCAGCAACTGGTCGTTCTCTCGTCGCGGCGATACGCGATTTTGGTACGTCACACAGGACGCGACAACTCTACAGCGATAAATGCCATGCTAGTGAGACTCTCTATCGGGAAGAGATCTGTACTTATTTATTTATTTCTTAATAAGTTTTCTAGGGCTAGTAAATTCTTATAAAAGATGTCAAGTGATGAAGAGACTCTACTTCTTTTGTTTGCACTAAGCAGAAAGAAAAGACGGTTCTGGGTTCCTGAAATCAATAACAAGAGAGAATACCACCGCATTTGTCACATGAAGATAGATTTTATAAATATTTTCGTATGTCTTGAGAATGTTTCGATAAATTACACAATCAGTTAAAATCAACTATATCAAAGTGCGCCACGAACTGGAGAAAAGCAATTGGTACAAGAGAAAGATTAGCCATTTGTATGAGGTAAGTTATGTTCATTTAATATATATTCTTAAAAACAAAACAAAAACAATGGAAATGCCCGAACACCTGACCTTTAAGCGATTTATTTACAACGTTATCACTTCCGGATGCTTCCCCCTTGGAGGCAGCTGAGTTATTTGCATGGTGGTCAATATTAGGAAATACCCTAAAAACCAGACGTATCATCACAAAGTGAAATAGTCACAGTAAAAAGTACAATTTATTATTGAAAATTTATTTCACAGTCAAAAGAAATAATGATAGGCTCAAATACAAGTATTATTTATTTTAAATAATTACAGTGTAATCAAACAAACAAAAAGTGAGAAACTAACAAGAAAAAATACAATTCTGAAAGCGAAAAATATTTTTTTTATGAGCTTGAAAATTTTTTTCATCGTCCATGTCGCTGTGTCGCGCGACAATTCTGTAATTTTGTACAACTGTGTCGCTCGTCGCCGCGACAAAGACTGCGGCCCGGCGACGGATCGCTTTGTGTGTGACCGCCCTCATTCAAAACTGTGAATTACAACAATAGCGACGTCGCCACGCGACACAATATCGCGTGTCGCTGTCGCTTGTCGCGTTCTGTGTGACCAGGCCTTAATATGTTCATTCCTATTGACACTTGACACTGTTGCAATAAGAACTCCAAAAAAGTTATTTATTGTATTCTACTCTTGACTTGTCTTCGCGAACGTTTCCTGCATGATCGATGGTGAGTGACGAGGCCAGTGGGTGATAGCCAAAGTTACCACAGTAAATATAGGTTTTATCTCGTTTTTTTCCTCTCTTTGCTTTTGCCCACAAGACAATCCCTGTGTATTGTTCTCGAGGAAGGATGCAGCCTTACTAATGACTCTAGACATTCAGATGAGAGGCGATGGCATACTACTGGATTTTTCCAAACTAGTAATGTGATCTTGAGATTTTTTCTATTTACCAACAGGTATCGATGATGACAATGTTGAAACAAGCATTTTCGATAAGGAACTCGCTCTAATGGCTGAATTTCGCGAGAAAGCTCTGTGATGTAGATAATGACTAAAAATAATATTTTTTTTTACCATAGGTATATGCAATACAATTTTGTATATATTCTTAATTTGAACATTTTTAATTTATTTTAAAATGAAATAATTATTATATATAGCAAATTTAGAGTTACTTTTAGCAGATTATCTTGATTTAACGTTGAATTTGTTGAAACTTTGTATTAGTCACGAAGAGCAAAGTGATTTTTTAAAGTTTTTTTTTCTTTTAAAAGTTTTTTTCCCCCCAAATAGAAAATTCGGTTGCAATGTGTCTAAGATGACCATTCTTGAGCAGTGGAGGCTTTGGAGGGTCTTTATTTTAATTTTAATTGCAATGGAGCGAACGCTCCGGTGGCGATTTCCCTACACACCCATTTCCCCCCCATTCCTGCACCCACCTACATTTGCCCTCAACAAATTTCAGCTTTAAATTCCTTAAACGTTTTTGGTAAGTTATTCAACACTTCTCTTGGTATCTTATTCCAATACCCTCCCCCTTACCTACGAAAGATAATCTTCCTACACCCTTGTGCCTGAAATTAAGTGCCAGCTTGTGGTCATGGTCATCTTTTCCCTTCCATGCATTCCTTTTAATTCTTACGCCAATATCTTTCCATATAGATGCCATACAATGAAGGAAGAAAAGCAGGTTTCATTTTCGAAAACAAATTCATGTATTTCTAAAGCTCCAAAAGGGGCATGAAGAACCGCATCACATGCGAAATTATAGAGAATTCTTTAGAGACAAAATATGATTAACTGATTATCTGTAGTTGATAAGAAGTCGAAAAATAATCTAATCAGAGAAGCATATTTTTTTAAAAGGTTCACGGTTCTTCTGTTTTTCAGAATCATGAGGTGTAAGGAATGTACGGTGTGCATACAGTTAAAAAAAAAAAAAATCAGAAACAGGGCTGCAATGGCCGATTCTGGCATAATAGAAAAACATTTGTAGCAATGAGGGCGCAGCCAGGATGAATCGTTCTTGATGAAGGTAAATAATCTACAACCATTTACTTAATTAAATTAATGGATTAAACATCCTTCAAGAAACTGTAATTTTAATTGATTGTTATTGAAATCTATACTATAAAAATGCGAAAGTAACTCTCTCTCTGTCTGTTATGTTTTCAAGGGCTAAAAGGTTTTTCCGATCTCGATGAAATTTGACGAGGAGACACTATTTGTCGTTAGGGAGGACATAGGACCGAGCGTGGTGGGTGAACGGTTAACGTTCTGGCCTCGCATTCGCGAGGACGCGGGTTCGAATCCCCGTCCGGGCATCCAGATTTGGGTTTTCCATGGTTTCCCCAAATCACTCCAGGCGAATGCCGGGATGCTTCCTTCAAAAAGGCCATCGCCGAATTCCTTCCCGTTCCTTTTCCCCCAGTCCCATCCCGCCTCTAATGACCTTAGCCGTCGACAAGGCGTAAAGCAGTAAGAAAAAAAATGAGGACATAGGATACTTTGTTGTGTATAAATAATATATATTTCATGAAATTTTGAAAATTAATTGAACTAGGCAGCCGTCTGGCATGTGTAAGTCTCCTGTAATAAATACTCTGCGAATGCGCGGGCTGGTGGCTCAATGGTTAAGACGCTTGCTTTCAAAATTCCTACATCGTGTCTCGCGTTCAATTACTGTCGGGGGTAGAAATTTTTAAGAGTTGTTTTTGATCATATGACCCACGCCTGATGTTCCGTGGTAGGGATTCAACGTTAATATGTAGATCCAGCCAATACCTGATTAGCCAAGTAGCTAGAGATAGCAAATATTACAGGCCCCTGCCTCGCCAAATGCTATACCACTGCCCCCGACGGCGAAACCCAATTATATCTTCTTCACATTTGCTACGGGCCCCGCGCTGTTTTAATCAGGCTTTGGGTCCA